>OY744477.1:23152482-23495581 GCA_963556175.1 Tipula confusa | reverse complement strand
AAAAAGAAAATCGCTAGGTACTGAGATGTGCATGAATCTCCGCATATAAACCATATAAATATATCATTTCTCCCGTCTTGTTAAATCACCCCTAAAATTGTGCAATTGAGTATTAAACCTTATATGTATTATACAAACTATCTGCTTGATTGACCTAATTTTATCCATACAAAGTATCGAAATTAATTTCATCTTTTCGATATGTTTAATTCTCCTAAGGCGTATTTAACAAAAAAAAATTTTTTTTTGTTTGCCAAACCAAGATAAATCTAATTTTTATAAGTTTCCATTTAAAGTTTCATTTTTTCAATTATGTTTTTATCTTAAGCAAAGTAGTTTTCTATAAACTATATTAGATTATCTTCGTATATCGTGTTGTCGTCTACTCGTCAAATCCTTAATATGACAATATGGGATTTTTTCAAAATTATATTATAACAGTAAAAGTTTTGAAGGCCATTGCTGGTCCAATTACAGTGTGCAATTCATCAAACTAAATATTGAAGAAAATTTATTTAACTTATTCAACGATTCGTTTAACGATTAAGGGACCAACCAATATTTCCAGTATTTAAATTGATTATTTGATAAAAGGTTACCAAGCTAATGTGTGCCTCGAAAACAGCTGGGTAAGTATTATTCCTAAACCAAAAATAACTTACAAGTAGGCTGGTGCTTTTAAGTTAGAAATGTCTAGCATTTGACTTAACAATACGGTAACGCATTCTGATCCGTCGGACCAGAAACATTTTCTGGAGTTCTTATGAAAGAAATGGTTTCTGGTTGTGGTTTTAATATTAACCATGATTCATGGAATTTATGTGAATCACCCTATCTACTAACTGGTCATGGTTTAGAGCTGGATAAAGAGACCAAATGGCATTACTTTAAATTGATATAAAGGTCGTCCTGGAATCGAAAACAATGTTTTACCTTTAGAAAAAGCTTCCCTTTTATTTCCTCTTGCATTTAAACAAATACTGGCCTTCCATTTTATTTCTGAACAAATATCACTGGTAAACTCGAACTTTCCATTAATTCTTTATAAGCATCACCATTAATACTGACGTTGGTATATGGTCAATCATATAACTGCTCTAATAAAGGAACTTAGTTCTTTAAGTTGGTTAAGTATCAAAAAGTTTAATTTTGCAAATTCCATGAGTAATTTAATATTATATTCGTAATAATTTTTCCAAAATTTTTTCATCTTTTTAAGCAACAAACCAAGCACGGTTGTTCTGCATTTTCACTATTCATTTTTTAATTTCCCGATCGGGATTATTTGGGGTTTGTTAATAATTTGTCTTTAGCCATAATTTTTAATAATAAAAATTTGTTTTTAATTATTTGGTCCCGTGTTGGGCGCCATAATTTGAACAACCCAATGTAGGTCTTGACACTGCCTAGCTCTGTTTGGCTGACTGTAAGGACTATGATTAAAGTTTTTTTTGGATTTTTTGTATTCTCCTTAGTGAATTGTTTAGTCTGTAGGTACTGTAAGGTTTAGGTTTCAAAGTCTGTAAATCCTCAATCTTTGACGCATTTTTTCGTTATGACAAATGGTTAAATGCCAAGTTCTGACAAGTTTGACATGAAATAACTGTGTGGCCACAATAATTGATCTCATTCAAGGTATTTGTTTTCTAAATACATCAATAACTTTTTGATGAATCCATCACCTTATTAAATTTTTTGTAAAATGATTCTATGGTAACTAAAATACGAGGGCTTAAATACTTTTTATTCACTGAAATACGCTTCCAAGTTTCTTGAATAGAAACGATCATGAGTATTTTTTCCAAATTTTTCCATGTATCAAATAACACCGTCAAAACCTCCTGATTTGTTTAACAACTGCATGTTTTAATTTGTTTTGTTTCTACGAGTAGTAAAAGAAACAGTTGTAGATGTAAATGCTTGACACATGATGCTTGACACAAATGCTTGACAAATGCTTGACACATGACACATGATACATTTACAAGAAACATGAGAGTTCCGTTTAGTTCCTACCTGGGCCGTGTCAGACCAACATAACGTTTCTCTTTGGTTAACCTTTATGTTTACTGGACCAAATAAGCAAACCGACTTATTCACGATTCTGCTTAAATCTAGAAAATACAAGGTAGTAATGATTTCGGACATTGAAAAAATGTATCGACTGGTAAAGAATAATTAACCTCACTGCAACATGCAAAGAATGGTGTGGCGAGATGAATGCGTTGTAATCAAAAATGATTTACGTCGATGATCAATTTCCTCACATAATCGAGGAAATAACTCTTTCACAAACTATGATCAAGAGACCTTTATTAGAACTCTAGAAGTTAGTTGGCTGCCAGTGAGTGAATAGCTTTTTTACATTTAAAATGCAAGGACCAATCATCTTTAACTAAAAAAACTGCTTTCAGAAACTGGGGAGATTTTTGATCTTCTTGGGATTTCCAACAACCAACTTTTATCATCCAACAATTGGATGATAAAAGGTAATTGTGATCAAATTATACTACAAGAAATTGAGAAAGGTGGATGCAGATTTAATCATAAATTCCGTATTTATTCCGGTGCTGAGATATATACCAGCTCAAAACAATAAACCAAATACAATAGCATGGGTTCTGTGATTCTTCGGAAAAGGATTATACTGCTGCATTATATGTTCTCTTTTTGGATTCAAAAATAAGATGCAGTGTTGACTTTTCTATAATTCAAAGTGTCTCCATTGAAACAGATATCGATGCCCAGATTGGAAGATTGAAAACTGGTATCCATTAACTGACTCTGCGGTTGTTTTGGAGTGGTTATTAGATGAACCACCTAAATGAATATGTTTTGTTGGTATAAAACAGTTAGCTACATATAAGAACGATTATTACGACAGAATTGGAATCATGTCCCCGCACTGCACACAATTTCGCTGATTGTGCATCACTCAGATTATCACCACAACTTTAAAAAATTTGATGGACTGGCCCCCACGGGTGACTTCAGTTGGGAAAAGAGATTCTCGAATGAGGTGGTGAAACTAAAAACATGGTTACATGTGGAAAATATACAATTGGCGCAAACCGTTATTGAAAAATTTATTGAAACGTTCTCTAGCTATTTTAAAATTTTTCAAATGTTGGAGTATAGTTTTTGGTTAACAGATTTGCGCCTAAAAGGGAAAATAGCGAATGCCACAATGAATAATTCATAATCTGCAAAACGAAAATTGAGTTGGATGCAAGTTCCTCCATTTGGCGAGGGTATTGAGGAAACAAAATGCCCCTATATCTAAAGGTAGTCGAATTATCATTTATGACCTTTCTGGATTGCATATGGTTATAGTTGCTATACTATCTAAAGGAGATTTCTGGCTAATATTTATAGCAATAATATGTATAGCTTTAATTTTATAGGAGTTAATTTTATACGGAAATTTGATCAATTTTATAATAATCTAATCACCAATAAGCATAACATTAAAGTAGGGAAAATTCTAGCTAAAAAATTTATCAAATGGCATACAATACCTTTCTCAACACCACAATCCGTCAAAACACATATAAGGAGAGTGACAGGAGATTCAACATTTACATTTGAGTAAAACACCACTCTGCTTCGCCAAATTGAAGCACTACTGTATTTTTGGTCTCTTACTCCGACTAACAACGTTCCAAAAGATTTAGAAGTGCTTTTCCTGCGCATTTTTTAATTGGCATATCTATACACGAAGTTCTTATTATAGATCATGAGCATAACATTAATTTGGTCAATCGATAGACGATACTTCAAAATATGAAAAGAGGATTTTGGATCAGACGGTATAAGGAGAACCACCGTTAAAAATCGGTAGGATGATGTGAATGAACTTTACTATATTTTGAAAAAAATTTCCTAGGCGTACTCTATAGATATGGTTACAATTAAACTCAAAAAGTTTCAGATGATTAGCAAAACCGTCTTGCTGTCTACTGACATAGTAAAGCCTCCAGAAAAACTCAAAACCGCTTTAAAATCACACGCAGTAACAAAACAGTCTAGTAAGGCCACCTTTAAGAAAATAAATAGCTACAAACGTCATTTGCTCAACACATAAATTGCTGTTTGAAATAATTTTGAGTATCACTTCTTTAGCGAAGTGAATTGTGTAGGCCAAGGAATCACTGATAGTATTTTTTGATAGGAATGATTTGTTTAAATGTTACCAAACATCTCTTGACTTAAAAAGGGTTTCCCACAAGTCTGTGACTTGCACGCTTTGCGATGTCTATAGGTTAGGTTAGGTTAGAATGGCTGCTAACGCACACTTAGACCGGTGACGGTCCATTGTGATACCAAAGAATCCTACTCCTTTTTCACCTTCATTGAAATCATTTAGAGCTACTTATGTAGCGTAATATATCTCGCACATTGCAGTTCTCGAAATCCCTAAGACCATTGGAACAATACTTACCCAAATGTTTGTACCTCCTGTAAGCTAGCGCCGGGCATGGGCAGAGGAAGTGACTTACAGTCTCTTCCTCCTCCTCATCCATACAACTTCTACAGAAGTCATTTGCTATTGACACGAGCCTCCTCGCATGCTCTCCATTGAGGCAGTATCCTGTGAGGACCCCCACGACTATACTTAAGTCAGTTTTACGTAGGGATAGTAGTGTTTTGGAGCGCTTCAAGCCCAGTTTTGGCCAAACTTGCCACACTACATTGCATGTTATAGTGATATTTCACCTCTTCTGTGCCGAGGCTGTCGCCTACTTTTTAAGCGCCATAAAAAGCGCTGAAATCTTGCCTTATCACTAAAAACTAGGGCCATGCCTTTTAAGGAAGGAGGGGCGACTACCGGAATTTTATATTTCTTGGTGAAGAGTACAAGCTCTGTTTTGGATGGATTTATACCCAGCCCAAATTTGCTAGCCCACTTTCTAATTATTGAGAGCACGTGTTGCATAACTTCCCTAATCGTGCTTAGATACCAATCCGAGATCACGATTGCTACGTCATATACATACGCTATCACCCCTATTCCCTTCCTCTCCAGTTTCAAAAGGAGTCCATTGATTAATATGTTCCAGAAAAGAGGTGATAGCACACCACCTTGCGGAGTTCCTCTAACTCCTCTAATATTGCCTCCTAATGGTGAATTCCCCTATCTCCGCGTTAACAATCCTGCATTCTAGCATCTGATTTATCAACCTTCTTAAGGGGTAGTCCACATCTAAGAAAGACAGTCCTTCCTGAACGGCCTCCGACCTGACATTGTTAAAGGCGCCCTCTATATCGAGGAAGGCTACCTTACAGTACTCTTTCGAGTGGATTGATTTCTCAATTGGTCACACCAGAGAATGAAGAGCCGTGTCTACAGATCGCCCTTTCCAGCACGCATGCTGAAAAGTCGCCCAATTACTGGGTTTTATTTTTGCATGTATGTACACGACAATCGGTCTTTCCAATATTTTCAACAGAATCGATGTTAGAGTTATAGGTTTTAGGTCCTTTGGGTAGGCCTGTGAATTCTTCCCTGTTTTCGGAATATAGGGTGATCCCTAACCTCCGTCCATTTCTTAGGAATATAATTCAGCTTTAAACACCCCCTGAAGATCTCCTCTAGCTATGGGAGAATGCTCGACGAGTGTTTTTGCAATCCCACTGGAATGATACCATCCGGGCCTACCGATTTATAGGGTCTAAAGCCGTTTAGTGCCCATAGGATCCAGTTTTTACCCACGATTTCCTCCCGGCCACCCGACGATAATTTTTCCCTATTCCTACCAGGCTCTGTCGACACATCCACACTACCTGGGAAATGGGTTTCCAACAGGAGCGCCAATGATTCTCCACTAGACGTTGTTTACAGCCTATCTAGTTTAATTAAGTAACTAGGGCGATGTCTATAGGACTATCTCAAAAATATAAACCTTGTTATATTACCTATTAAATGATGCTGTCTCAATGTGGGGTAAAAATCAATTATAGGCTATCGGTAATTATTGCAATTAGCTTCAGTGTAGGACCGACCAACAAGAAGATTTTATCCCTGATACTTTTCAATTTAAGTTTATAGGTTCTTACATATTAGGGCCGCATCTTTATGATTGGAGTAAATGAAAATAATGTTAAACTACAAATCGATTCAATTGTTTAATTCTCAGCTTCCGTTGGTCTTAAAAAAATAAGTTTTAATCAAAATGTATGATCAATGAAAATACTGGATTTTTGAAATATTTTTGATTAATGAGCATCACACCTCAGGCAACCGTGCTTAATTTCCTACTGTTATACCGGCTAACATCGAAAAACATGTATATGGTGACGAACTGCCATCGTAGTCCGTTATAACTTGTAATGATATTTGAGAGAAGAGTCGTGGTACCATACTTGAGGAAGGCCAACAACTACTGATTAGTATTTCTTATGTTGAGGAAACTGAAATGATTACATTTTGCTAGCCACTATCGTACAAGCCAGTGACCTCTGACTAGTGAACTGCAAATTGGCAGATATATATGTTATTATTTTGTTAAAAAAATATTTTTAATTTTTCGGGATGTTTAGATCAATACGAAAAGGTAGCTCTATAGATCAATTCGATCATCTTTTAAAATCAAATACTATTTATTATTTTCTTGGTTTAAAATTGAAATGTTTGACATGATTTAAATAAATGAATAAAAAAATATCATCTTGAATCAGGTTTGTACATCAACTTAGAAGCAAATACCAAATCGATATCATCCATAACAATGTACATATACAATCCCAAAAATAATAATTAAAACTCCATCGTGCGGAAAATTGTAGTTCAGGTAAATAAGAAGGAATCTAAGTTCAGTTTTTATATTTTTTTTTTATTATTATTATTAGAAACATAACATAATAAAATTAAGCTTATTACTTTTCTAAAAAAAAAAAATAACATCGTCTTGTCTAATGATATCATTACTGGACTTATTTCAGATTTTTCCTTTCGTACACATTTATTTTCCCAAACTACGGACAAAATCCAAATTAAAAAATATTTGTTCTGCTATCGATTAGTATTTATTTATACATTTTGTTGTTCAAGTTTTGGTATTCACCAGACCATGGGAATTGTCTGTCATTATATTTCACTTTTCTGCTATATATAGCAAATGAAAAGTTTTTCGAGAAAAAAAAAACCGAAAACAGAAAGATGAATTCAAAAAATAAAAAGAATACACAGGTACACAATATAAAGGTAGCATAAGAAAAACGAATTTAATTTTACTTAAATCGAAAAGAAAAACTTTAATCCTTTATTTTTATGATTATTTCTATTTAGTAAAATTTTATGCAAAGAAAATGGTTGAATCACAAAAATAAAAATAAAAAAAAAATTGGGAAAATGTTATAAAATAACAACATCCAGAGATTGTAGTAGATTTAGAATGGATTTAAGAAAATTGCAAAATAAAAAAAGTTGTATTGTATTGATATCTTACTGATGGTTTGGCTACAATTCTACAACTTTTTTTTTTTTGTGTGTACACAAAAGGTAAATGAATTGAAATTGAATTTTTTTTTATATTTGTTGTTGCTATTTTGTGTGTAATAATTTTTTATTGCTACTCCATTCAAATGTGGTTTGAATATGTAAAATTGGTTTTGAACAAACTTTGACTTTAACTTGCGTTTTCAATCAACTCAAATGTAGGCGAGGTAAAAAAACACAAACGATTTTTGTTCTTTCATAAAATTTTACTTCCTAAATTTTGATAATTCGGTTAAAAGTTTGAATAGAAAAGCATTGCCGCACAATTTCGAAATAACCATCTTTTTTTCATAGACCGAAATTCAGTTTAAAAAAGTTTTATTTAAATCCAATTTAATCATTTCAAGATCACTAAGAAACTATATCATAATTGACACTCTTGGCAATCAAATTAAGTTTACGTTTCATGGAGCGGAACATTTCAAAATTTAAGGAACATACAGTAAAGATTTTTTTTTTAGTTAGAAAAGGGAGGTTATACATTTCTTATCGGCTCGCCCTCAGTTGGCAGAAATGACGATGACCCCGCAAGCTCACCAATAAATGGCAAAAGTACAATCTTCGGTTCAAAGATTGGGAAAAGCGTCTATATACTTACCATGAGGTGTGGCATTAGACATTGACTATACAGTGACCATTCTTAATTCAATATACCCGATTTCGATAACCCCACAGCTAAATGGGGAAGGTAAAGACTGGTTTATATACAAAGATCAAAATGAACGCGTATTAGGGTTACGACTGGAAGTTTTCACTCAAGATGCAAGAAGGAGGGCATTACAGAAGATTTAGAAGCTAAAGATCTGGCAATAGAGGATGCAATAAGTATCCTTAAACGGGAAATAACTGAGAACAATTAAGATATTTTCCGGAATATTTCAATAGTTTCAATGAACAGACGGACGCGCTGATTACACTCTATGAAAAGCAACAAAATTATTACCAAGAGCCAAAATGCATGTGCTGCTTATTAGAAGTGATGAATATGGTCCAAAAACCACGAGTAAAACATACTAATATGGCGCCAAACTACCGATTATAACAATCTGTTACATTTCCGGAATTAAAAGATGTTATCAAGTGTAATAGCGGAAAAGGCTTCATGATATGATTTAATTAATGGCCAAATTGTATAAACCATTCCCAAAAATGGATTCCGAAAAATGGTTCAAACAACCAACACTGGTTTTAGACTTTAATATGTCCTATGACAAAGGATGGTTGTGGAAGTAATTATGAACCCCAAAACAGGCAAACGATAAAAAACCATTTAGACCGATTTCACTTCTTCCTGTCATTTCAAAATTAATATTATTATTTTTCATTTATTTTTTATGTTTTAATCTATGCCATCTCTTCTAGGGTCATAGCTCTTCCAACACTTCTGTGGTTAGTTTAACATCCTTCTTTACGATTTCGCCCCCTAAACGCACGAATACAAGACGACTTTTTAAATTTCCATCTGCATTACGTCGACAAGACTCTGTATTGCAAGCTTAGTTAGAAAGAGAATACTAAAAAGAAAATGAAGAATTAAATTCCAAATATTGAAAAATGAAATAAGACAAATTTACAAATGATTCAATTTCCAAAAAAATGTGCTACGTGGCATTTTCAAGGCACCAGGGCATATTAGAACCTTCATAAGGACTTAAACATAGAAAATGTCAGTGAAACACATTCAAATGCCTCGCACGAAGGCGAGGAAGCAATGTCATGTGCATTTTGTAACAAAGACTATAGGATGCTTGGCTCTAACAATTTTTTTGGACTAAAAGTTCCGCAACGAGGAGAATTTGTAACAAAATATTCATGATGCTATAACTGTTTAAGCGAATTTCCCTTAGTAAACGTTGAATTCTTGGAAAATTATTCAAGCCTAGGGCACATGGAAAAATCACAGGATACCTGTTTGGAGCCATATTATTTACCTAATCATGGTGTAATAAAAGAGAAAAGTATCACGACAAGACTATGATTTTTTTTTGATAGTTTAGCCAAACGTTTGAATGGCAGTACCCTGACGGAGCAAACTCTACAAAAAAATTTTCAAAGTCAATATAGAGAAAAGGTTTCGGCAAATCTAAGTGAGTGCAACCAATTGTGAATATCAAAAAACCGCGGCTTATATTCAGGCTATTTAAATATAAAGGGTGATGTATTCTCGAACGGACAATTCATTTCAATTCAAGGTTAAATTACAGTAACATGAACCAATAAATTGCTTTTAGGTATTTGAATCAGCAACAAAAATTTAAACCAATCGGATGGTAGTCACCAGACGCCAACAACAATGAAAATGAAAACACTTATTTAGAAATGGTATGTTTAGTTGCGACTGGGTTGAACTGTTACCAAAAACCGTTACAAGGACTAGAAAATATCAGAATCAATGTACGCTGAAGCGTCAATAAACAATGAATTTGGTGTAGGCTGCAGTTATTTGTTGTATTCAATGATGAGTTAACTATCAATTACAGACTATGGATAGATCCACTACTGATACTTAATTAACATAATCGTGCCCCAGTATATGGCAGATGAGCATCAACCCATAACCGAGCAAACTGTGTTTTGTGAGGTTATTCCCAAATGAAATGGTTTTGCAATGATTTTGAGAGAATGGTCCTTACTGGAAACGGCAACAGAAAATATTATACGTAATTACCAAAACTATTAAAATGTTTCGCAAAAATTCGTTGACCAGATTATCTGATGGGTTACAATCTTCACAACTTCAATTAAGTTAAACAAAACTCTTCTGTTATCTACTCTCCAAGAAACTTCCCTCATGAGGGTTACCATCCATTGTCTTGGGATTTGGAGGTTTATAAAAAAATATTGCATTGACTTTATGTAAAACCCTTTAGTTCGACTGTTCGGTTTAAGTCTATTGGTAATTTGTTATTCCAATCGCTTCTCAGGTACTATACTTATTCTAAAGCAGTTTGTTTTTGAAAGTATAACAGCAGAATTTTTGCATGGAGAGACATCTATGTACATTTAGATGGATCAACCATAAAGCTATAATTATGATTCAAAAAAGTTCATAAGATTTGCAAAATTCTGTAAGGTATCCTAGCAAGTTTGGAATAAAACCTCAAAAGCTCAAATCCATGAGTTTATATATTCAAATGGTATTGATAAAGCTGATTGTTATTTGGGTATAGCAATCGTGCGACGAGGTGATGGTTCGATTTTTTTACCTCACCAATTTTGTGCGGAAAAAATTCTTCAAAAAGTTTTAACATAGAGAACTGCAATTCTGTGTAGCTCCTATGCAATCATGTGTAGTTTTGGCAGATGTTGCAGAACCTATCTATTTTCTGTACAGGGAAGTTTGTTTGAAGTTTGTTAGCAGTTTTGTGTATTTGGCAGTGACAAAACCATTTTTTAGCAATTATCCAATATTATTAGTTAAATGCTTCTTGAAGGAATATATCGAAGCATTAAAGCAAGACCAAGTGCCAAAAATTCTGTATTAAATGAGCGAGACATGCCAAGCGGTTCAAGCTCTGTTGTTTGGGAAAGAATCTAAACTGTGTTTTCATTCTAACATGGGACGAGTGAAAAGAAATTTTTAACACTTGATTGCTATTGGTAATGATGAAATAAAATTATAATAAACAATTATAGACAGCACGTAATAATTTTTACGTGCTGTGTATGATAGTTCTGTTTTTTTAGAAAGTGTTCAAAGCTTATATTCAAGAAAATGTTGAAACTTTTCGACTGCGCAGCAACGTACAACCCGCAACGTCGCAAAAATGGTGCCAAATAGAGTCACCTCATAATGTGTTGCTACTAAATGTTCGTAGTCTAACAAGCTTTATACCAACTTGCGCACCTATCAAGGCACAATTTACACGACAATCAAAACTATGTTGCCTTATCACAAAGGTCTGTTGAAATCATATTTTGTGTGGTATTGTTGTGGACTAGAAGAATTCACAATCATGTCACACGTCTTGCTGGCTTTGATATACTTTCGAATTTATCCTTTGATTCATCCACTCCATATGCGCTTAATCTACTTATGAAAATAGTTTACAAAATACTTCCGTCGTAACTTTTCCCGATCAAGGTCAGATGTGATGGCTTTCAAAAATGCGTTGTATGCTATATATTGGAACACATTTAACAAAGCTACAGATTTACAACTACGCAGCTCTCATATAGCAAAATCTTTACGAAGCTTTAATGATGCATCAATAGATTGTTCCGTTACGTTATGAAAAATGTTTGAGAATTCCGTGGTAAAGTGCTAATAAAGCTGCGGTAAATGGTATTGTAGTTCTCATCAGATATTATATGTTTTACGAGGCAGGCAAGCCAATATTATAGTTTGCCGCATGTAACTTTAAACTTTACCGTCGAATTTTATAATGAATTGACACCATCCGGCTTCTCTTCTCATTTACTGTTGCATGAAAGAGGAATAATTATCAATTAAAATGATCCTTAGCACTGCTTATTCAGCATTGCGCAAATTTACGACAAAGAGGGAGTCGATTTGCAGCCTCTTGTATTCGGCAACAGTAAATTTTTACCATAATCGCAATGGATACCAAGAATAGATTCACTCGGAACGTAGTTTACAACATAATTTTTTGCATGTAGTTTAGCAAAGCTTTGGTATCAGGAAAAAAGTGGTTTATATCGAACAAAATAAATTAATTACGGTGAAATTCTTATCATGCAATGTCCACTTATTGAACATGTTTAAGTGTCTATAGAGACAACAAGTATTTAGAGATTCATAACATGAATTTCAAACTCACGTGGGCCCAACTAGAGGATTCCAATTTATCGTTCCAAAAAGCATATTATAATCTGTTGAGAGGAATATTTATAAACATAACTGTATCTAATCCAAAAAAGCCAAGTTACAGTACGAGTTCATATAAAAACAAAAAACTACAACTGATGCAAAGAATAAAAGCTTCATTATTACCGCATTTAGAAAACTGTAAAGAAAGGGAAGAGTTACAAGACGTAGATCTCTGTTATATTTTGACAATGCTTATTTGCGATTTGGATGAGTAATTTAGATTAAGTTTGATTAAAAAAACAAATGTCCTGGAAAAACTCTGGCAACAAATCAAAATAATGCATTGACAAAGAAAACAGGCACAAGCAACAGATGTCATATATTTTATTGCATAGCGCAATCCTTAAATCCTGATTGACACAAACAATTTTCAGTATAATTTCTAAACGAACCAGCTAAATGATCAAAAAAGGTCAGTACTTGTTCTGCAAGCATTGTACGCATTTTTGTACGGTTATTTTGCAAACTTTTGATGTTGGCATCTAAAGTATAAGCAGCTAGCTAATACTCATGAAGTACCTAGGTATATATTTATACACTAATCTAGTAATTATCTAGTCACAAATTTAGTGCAGCATTCTTAATCGAAAACCTTTTATACACTTAAATAATATGGACACATAAAATATTCACACTTCACTCATAATCGTTAAAACAGTTTTGTGTTTCCTAATTACCTTAAATATCGCCATTAAATTACCATATACCGTATAATATAAAATTTTACGGCAACCATGACTAAACAAACTATAATTTTTCACGAATACCCGGCAACATGATTATATTTAAATTACACCCTTATAATACCAAACCACCCCGCATCACACCATCAAGTATCGTGTATATTGTTATGTGAATAGTGAAACCGAAAAAAGCTCAACAAAATATATCCTAATTATAATTTAATAGTAAACCAACATTTTTTTTTGTGTTGTGTTATTGTTATTAAAATGAACTCAGATTTCAAACCATTGTTCCGTCTCCAGTGGGTGTGGCGGCCCCCCATGTTGCTTAAAATTATCGTAAAGAAAAGAAAACTTTGATATCAATGAATTAAAATCTGAGGGGGTATGAATGTGTGGACATAATCTTATAACTATATACTGGTCCAATACACTACACATATATATACATACACACAGAAAAGCTTAATTTCTTTTAAAATATTAAATTCATTTTTCCATTAGTAGACGGAAAATGGTTTGGAAAATGAATTTCTTTCTCAACACTATATATATATATATATATATATATATATATATATATATATATATATATATATATATATATATATATATGTATATGCGCTATACTTCGTTTACTTGTTGAATTAAAACAACAAGTGTTTCATTACTATTTAAATACAAAAACGAATTTTTTTTGTGGTTTTAATTCTATTAAAATTTTTATTTTATAATATCCAAAAACAGCAAAAATTGAACAAGAAACCAAACGAAACTTAAAATGGTATAAAAAAAAGCAAATTTATAATTAATAGTTTTACATAGACACAAAAAAAAAATTAAAAATTAAAATCTGCATAATCACGATACTCTATACTACTCGTACCGTATATACAACAGGAGGAGTAACATGATTTATGTTTTTTTTTTTTTTGATTATTTTTGTGATAAAATTTATGCTGTCTGAAGTTGATTTGAATATTATGTACTTTAAAAAAAAATTGATTGGATTATAATGATGGCTTAGTTTGCAAAAATTTTCATGAATTTTAAGTTTTTTATTTTATTATTATTAGTAATTTAGTTATTATTAGGATTATTAAATTAATGAACTAATCTCGGATCAAGATTTGGTTTTTATGTAAACCAGCGAGAGGGGAGATATTTTGTATAGATGTTATGTATGGCGCATAGCTAATTGAATTTTTTTTCATCATCATTGCACAAATATAGTAAAGTGTTTAGTAGTCTAGATGCTGATAAATTTACTGGGTTAAATTATTTTACCGAAATTGTGCCATTATACAGCCATAGACCAAACTCATCATTCAGTTACATCAAAAAGTCAACACTTTGTATTATGTCGATAGTTATTAAAACTAAACCGATTTCAACCGTGAATAGCTGTGATGGAATCCATTAAACCTAATTGTAGAGAAAATTTTTCAAATCAATAAAACTAAGTACAACGAACTGATAATGAAAAATGAAAGAAGCACAAAAAACGGATATAAGTATTTCTGGTTAATATAATTTTCCAGGCAAACCCTTTTCCAAACTTGAAAATGATTTGTGAAAATGTATGCATATTTTATAGAAGTATTAATATTGATGTCGAGATCTGTCAGTCATCAAAATCGGACCAATGTGATGTGTGTTATTGACTTTTCCAGGATAGTCAACCATTTTTGCTTCCAACGATGCAAAGGATAAAGTGCTGGTGTATGAACGAATATTTTTACAAAATTGTCTAGTGTCTTGACATTCTGGGTTTGATGATTCCTGAGGAACTGACAAAACCCCAACATATTACCTCCAAGAACTGTCAGACGACATTCAACTCACCGCAACAATCTGCTTATTTATTTATGTTTCGGTAAAATAGAATATGTCTTTGTGCTGATGAAAGAGTGTGTTTGAAGTTTCTAGATTAGCCTTACATCTAGAATTGTCCACAAGTTGAGCCCTCGTTTGTTTATCTTTATTTTATGGTCAAAAAATTACAGCACGTTAAACTAGCGTTTTGATTTGTGGAAGATCTGTCGGTATCTTTTATTTTTTTAACTGTGCAGCCTAATCATTCATGTGACTTATACATAACAGTTTTATAAAGTTATATATGTAGCCTTAAAAAAATTACATAATAAGGAATTAAACGAAGCGTTGTCTGGCTCATAAATGGCTTTTGCCTCATTTTACAATAGTTGATCATTTAAATGGCATTGCAATTTATTTGAATCGGAAAATTCATCATCAAAAATCTTACTAACAAAATACTTGTTGACCGTTCTAAAATTAAAATGTTATAATATCATATCAGTTTCTATTATTTGTGAATTAAAACTCCTTTCTTATACTTAACAAACGAGATCTGTCGATTTTATTTTATTATCAAAGCTCATTTTATTCAAAATCGGACCAGGAGCTGTGTTTATCAAAGTATTTTGAGCCTAGACTGTTAATTCAACAAAAAATAGTGTAAATTATGTTTGCGTGACTTTTTAAAACTGTATGATTTAAACGAACAGTCCAGCGATGAAGTCCAAGTTAAAAAAAATAATTCCATTAGATCGAGTTTTAGGAGTTTGAAAAAGATGGAGATTTTCGCAATGCCTAAAATAAAATAAACGCCAAACAAGAAAGACCATACCACCATAAAATCAATATACTATTAATAAAATCACGATGTGGGTGACAGCCCAACTACCCGTTTCCACCCGAGGTAAAAAATGGATGTACTGCAGCAGTTACCGTCCAGAATAGGAACCTACTAGAACTTTCAGGATAGCATTACAAATTTAAAATAAAGTTGCGAACACTTTATTAATTGATCAACTGTGGCAATTACACTTAAATTAGGAAACTTCGATTGAGATACATGGTGAAGGAATAATCCTTGTAAATGTGATGATCGGCTAAAAGCCGATCATCACATTTACAAGGATTATTCGTTCACCATTTGTAAAAATACAGTTTAACTATCGTCAAAATATGAAACAAGAAAACTAGGTTTTTATATCTGGTATTGCAAGGTGCACAATGGGAGTAAAAAGCTTTTTACACTTCACGACCAATCAGAATGCACACTAAAACTAGGTTTAGTAAATAAATATTAGTAGACACTTTCGGAGAAAATATAAAAACTAACATAACAGTCATAATCTTCTTTCATTTTTGCATATTAACAATATATTATCATTTCAGATTCCATATTGAGGGAAATTGGGACAAATGGTACTCTTATCTCAATCAAGGGAAACAGAGAATAAGTAATGATAGATCTTGGTAAATACGCACTGTACTTATGGATATTTAGAAGCAACTCTTGACAGTTTTCGACACTTTTAATCATAAAACATTTTTTTTCCAGCTGACCACCCAGTGCCAACTAGTATAAAGTAATGTTCATTTTCTTAAATAGAGGAGTGGCTGCTAGCATAAAAAAACGAACTAACGTACTTCTAGAAGAACAAATAAGTTTCAGTAATAAACCACCTTGACGCTTTAAATTTTTCCCATTTTCGAAAAAATATAAAAACTAAAGATCTTTCCAGGGTTCAGCTCAATCCAGGAAGATTGCGGTTGAGAATTAGTAGACCACGGTTGTGAACCACTGTAAAATTATTAATAAATATTTTGTGTTACTTAAGGATAATATCGAGGGCGCTGGAAAGTGTCCAACATTCTTAATAATTTATGTCATAAAGCATTTTATTTTTTAAGCCAACCGGTCAGCATCAAAGAGTACAACGTAATTTAAGGAGCCAGAGTAATGAGTTAAAATATGGATTTTAAATTACGTTACGAAGCAGTGAGTGCGGTAGCATAAAAACAAATGTACTTATATAAGAGAGGAGACCCAACAGTATTTAACGAAAACACTGTGCATGTTACCACTATGACAGACATAATATGTAAATAAAGGAATATAGTGAAAAATAATTGTACTTATACTACATTTGATAATCTTTTAAAAAATTTTATCAAATAGATGTTATGTTCATGGAGAGTGACTACCAACACAAGATTTTTTAAAACATTACACAATTATGTTTTATATAACAATACTATTTAAGGATTACAGAAAGATATCGTCAGAACATGCTGCATCTATAATAGCTTCTTGATCAATAAGTAAAAAGTTCTTCAAAAGTGTAGAAAATTATCACTAAAATAATATTTGCGTACACTGTATATGCGTATCGGCCATACTGTCACTAGCAGCTCATCGACTTATACAAGTATATTATTTGTGATGAACCGCATCAAAGCCATCATTAACAGACAAATGCCTATCAACTTACGTTTGCAAACACGGCCAACAAGAACCAACTAGATAAAGAACTCAGTTTATCATAGTTCAATCATGTACTTGTTTTATGTAATTAAACCAGTTTCCTATTCCCACCTGCCAAATAAACTAACACAAAGTAATTAAAAGAAAAGTTTAAATCTAAAAAATTAAATACAGAGTCTAAGATCGGTTGCAGATTCATAATCCACTTGTATAAGCAAAACAGAGGCATAATTATTCCGATCCTATTTCACATTATCGTCTAGCAATGGTCACCTACGGAATGTAATTAGCATCCTTTTAAACTAAATCAGCTTTTGACGAATATTCAATTGGAAAATCAAAAAACGACGTCATTATAGCGTTCGATTATAAGTCGTCTGACGTTTAAACTGTTTAGTTAACTTGAATCTAATATAAAATACTTTTCAATGTAATATTCTTATCACAAATATCGAACTACCACTAAACGTACACTAATCTCAAACCCGTAATATATAGGCTTGCCAGTCATCCCGAAAAAAGTTAAACTACAATTGCAAATTGACCATCTTTAATTTTGAAAACTTTCATATAACAATCATTAAAATGAATCTCGCCATTTAAGCTGGTAGATATTGAATTATAGTGGAATGATCTACAATAGTAGCTATAAGACAATTTTTGGTTCACTAATAATATTTCTAACTAAAACGCAGCAATTGAATTGGTTCCAGAAAACATGAGTTCTATCAGCAAATCACTAGAACTTCCAACAATAGAAAAAATGTAGAGGAACTGTGCATCAAATAGGCCCAATTTCTGATTTGGAGAAGAAGTCGTATCATTCTTTGCACTGACGTCTACTCTAGATGGACGAGGATTAATACGCATCGGAAAATGTTTAGAGGAATCATCTTGCACAGTTGATAAAAACTTTCCGTTAATTCTGCCAAAGAATCTTGTGTTAAGTATATCGCAGAATATCAATAAAAATATCTCCATTAAGGACTATATCCTTATTTATATATCTACTCCACTAAAAAAAAAATCGGAATATTGGGTGCTCGACACGATATGCTTCGAAAATATATTGATAGAGATGTTGATTGTTTCCGATAAATTACAGCTACTTCCAGACAACATATGGGAGATTTATCAAAGCAAAAAAATTGAGTAGAAAGCCATTCCAGAAGAAAATGTTAGGCTAAAAGAGAAGCCCCAATTCAAAATATGAGCGATAATGGCAACAATCTACAGTCGGCCACTAAACTCACATTTCACGAAACAAAAACTAGGGTTTTTTGGTCGGTTTTTACCAAAATACTTTTTGTAGGTTGTTCTTCAAAACACTTACGGATAAATTACGACAGAACAAATCACATAAAATATTACAAATCAATAATAATTACAAAATAGCTCAAAATAAGATAGCAAAAAAGTACTAAACCTTACATAACAAATTTATTATTTTAAAGCAACAGATTTTTTGAATGAAAATGATAGTTGGCCACGATTTTTTTTAGTTTTTAATTTGTTGTGATAACCCCAACAGGAATGATGATCGTTGTGTAGTGTATTTATGTACAATTAAAATTATTCGCACTCAATATTCACAAATTATTTTGTTTATATTTTTGTCACTTTGACAGACATCTAGCGGCCTAATCAATGCACTAGGGCATATACGTATAAAACATACCACTTTCCATAAAATGGCAGAATTTTTGTTTGAAGTATAATATTGACCGGTTTTAACCGGTTTTACCGGTTTTTAATTATTTGAGTCTCAACATCGGTAAAACGAGAAACCGTATAATAAAAATTCAAATAAAAATGATCCATACTCTTCCCGATTTGCTAACACCTGGACATTTGTTAAGCTGTGAAATTCTTGCAGCTACACCAGAAAAAATACCGATTCTTTAATTTTGCTAAATAAAAGAAAACTTAGTTTGGCCTTTATCGGTTGGTCCGTAATTTAACCCACTAGTCAAACATTTTGCATAGAAAAGCGAGTAAAACTAGCATCTTAAGCTTTTATAGCGCTTTATAAGTCAAATTTCCATTTTTTAGATATTAATAAAATAAATATTGTTGGTCCATTAGTTTATGATCTGAAACTAACTGTTAGCTATGTGTGATTATAACATAAATGCTAACTTATCTAATTTTAATGTTTAAAACTAAGTTACTTATCTGAGGTTATCCAAGTAGGCTGCTCAAGTTTTGCTAATCCGATTAATTAAAAGTACTCACCTAGAATGAAAAAAATAAAAAATAAAGTGTTATAAATTTTTTATTAAATTTTAATATTATTTATGACAATATAATTTCAATAGTTTAGCAGAATCTGAATTGGCGTCGTTGATGAATGATTCCAGAGTCCAAAAAATAAAAATAAAATAAAAATAAATAAATAAAGTTTAGGTTTCAAAAAATGATTTGTAGCAAAAAAGAGATACCTACAAGGAAATTTCAGGTGGCAATACATCAATTATTATTACCTATTACATGCGGAGATAAATTTTGTTTACTCACGCAGTAATATCAAGTATTATTTCTAAAAATATTTCTTTGTTTTTCACAGTTGTTTCTCAGTATTAAAAAAAAAAAAAAAACGACCCGATTACTCCATCAGTCCAAAAACCACACCATGAAATCATGTTCTATGTAGATGCAATGAGTTAAACGTTTTTTTTTTATTTGCTTTACTCCAGACTCGACAATTTGGGTTATTTCCAAATCTTCTTACTTGAAAATTGGATTAGTCGCTACAAATGGCTTCTGTAGAAAATCTGTAGATGTGCACATTTATTTATTTGTGGCCATGGAAGCTACAAAAAAAAATCTATGACAACCATATTAAGGGGACATGGTCTCTGCGACTTGTTGGTCTTTTGGTGGAAATATGAGAAATATGAGAAATACTTTTTCAATTTATACATTGATTGATCCAAAAATGGAGCAGCACACAGTTCTAATATATGCCAAATTGAAATTTTTAAATTTTAACAGTGGAATCTTCTTTCATTTCTGCCAATTGAGAAAAACTTTTTCTGATCTGGCACGACCAAAACTAGAATATGCCTCTTTTTTCAGTGTAACTTCGAAAATCAAAGCTTTAGTCTTTCATTTTTTAAATTTAGATTTAACTATGGAGTTACGCAATTTTCGATAATTGTGATCTTAAACTGAATCACCCAAATGTTCGGAAAAAAAATTTAGACAGGCCTACATAGAATCACCAAATTTGTCCCAAACACTTATATCCAGCTAATTTTCAACTCAAATATAAAGAATTTACTTTTATATACGCTCCAAAATGTAAATTCGTTCAAATTTAAATATTTAAAATGCTTTCGACTTAAGACAGACAGTATCTTTTTTATTTTTTTTTCAACATTTTCTTCAAACTAAAATAATCATTACTTAATTGGTAGTTTGAATTGATTAAATAAATCCCAAAGATAAAATTGAAAGTAAACACACAGTACATGTATAATTTTATGCCATCATCTCGTTTTTAATAGATATTTGAAATGTAAATTAAATTTTCTTCTATATGTAGGTACTCGTATACCGAACATGAAATTTCAATAATTTTCTCTACCTTCTTCCATTGTTCGATGCCATTCAAATTGTATAGCAAACAAAGTTTAAAAAAATAAAAAGTGATTCGTATTATTCTCGAAATGTTAATGATCGTATCTTGTATAATCAGGTAAGTGATTTAAAATATTTAGACGAAATAAAAAAGACATCGTTAGGTAAAATTAGATATTAGATACGATGAATAAAATGAACAGTTGTTCCAAAGAATGATGTCTTAATGTCAAATGTGCGCTATTTTATAGGGAGTTTGACTTGTTAAGAACTATAATACACATAAACGTACATGAAAACTGCTGAAAAAAAACTCCTGCTGTTTAAAACACCTGCTGCTATACATTTTAACGAGCCAATACTCCTTCTAAATATTAATAATTGGAAAAAATCGTACAAATTCGTTATGTGCGTTTTTATGTGCGATTCCATTGTGGGTTGTTAACACCGCGATTAATGAACATATTTTTTTATGGTACTCTATATGTTGTATACCTACTATATACCTACCAAACATATATCTACCCTATATATTATTGTCGAACAAAAAACCACTTATCGCTCATTAATATTGACGATTACATTAAAAATGTGAATTATATTATACGATTTTGAAAATATGAGCAACCGAAAACATCACAAGGAAATTTGAAAAACACTTTACTATCCATCTGGTTGAGTCTATCATATGCGGATATACTATATAGATGATTGTTCTGTCTCTGTTATGTACCGACTGCATAAAGAGTAACGTTACAAAGGGATATGTTGAAAGGTATAATTTGGTATATACAATTTTCAAAGCAGGTTGAAATGGTTTTGACTGTAGCAACAAAATACGTCCACAAATTAACTCATTAATCATAAAACCATAATATAAAAATATATTAATATAATTTATGTATTTTATAAATAACACATTTTAACCTTTCCTCTAGGTTATCTGATCTTAAAAGAAACATTAAGGTATAAATTAAACATTGGACCAGGAGTGGGCTGAATGCACAGTGGACAAAAACAATAGTAAAGAAGGAGTAGTAATTATCGAGCTCGAAGACAGCCTTGAAATAGTTTGAGGCAAAAGGTAAACTTGAATAAGTCGCATTGACATTAGTTGAAAAATATTAAAACTAAACGTTTTCTTTGATACCAGCTTTCAGCAACGACTGGATAATCAGATGATTTTAAAAAAGTTCATAAAACTACTTTCAATTTCCCAAGTTTTAGCTACTTCTAGCACTGTATATTAGGACGTTGTTTACATGTTATAACCACAAAGCAATTGATTGTGTTTCAAAGAACAAAGAAAAACTAACAAATATGACCGGTATTGCTGGATTCCAGAAGACATTTGTATTCAAATCTTAATGGAAGATCTCACACCAGGCACTGAAACTACTAGAAGTTATATCTCAGTCAAGGTAGTATCATTATACTCCGATATCAAAACTTTACATTTAATAAATGTTACAAACCTTGTTAAAAGGTCTACAATTGTAAAATCCACATTTATCAGCACTAAATGGTGCATTTTATAGTATTGGCCCTTACCCATCTTCTAATGTAATACGAGAAGGACGTTGGGAAGTTCTAGAAGAAAATTTATCAGCGCACACTACTATATTTGAATGGATTTTTTAACAAATATCGCTGAGACTCTCAAAACAATTTTAAAAATTATACATGCAATCCATTCTTGTATAAGAAGAAAATGAATTTGATGAGCATTTCCAAAAAAAGTTTGAAGACCCAGTTAGGGAAAATATTTGGTAAAATTAATAATAAAACCAGAAAATAGAGATTTGTAAAAATTAATCTAAAGTGTATAGATTGTAATGAACGGTGCGGTATTGGAGAAATAATTTAACAATACAGGTAGTTTTTTGGGAATATTTTATTGCGTACCACATGAACGGTTATACCGAGTAGAATTCGCAATTAGAATAACATTACAGTCCATACCACCTTTGTGGCACAAACGAATGGTATCATTCAGAATAAATAAATTAATAATTAACCATAGATTAAGATGATAAAAAGATGATTCAATTAGAACAAAAAATAAAAGTAAGTGACAGGTACCTTTAATATGCTGATACCACTAGTTTGAATAAAAATTTAAAAGCATTTTTTGGCGTTCTATACAAAGTACAAAAATATATTTTTCAACTACTAAGAAAGATTTCATTGCATAGAAAGGCTACTTGGTTTTATTTTTTATTATTTCATTGTCGAATTTATATTTTACAAACTTTCATTATACAGTAACCAAGAAAAATGGTTTCTTCTTTTTATTTTTATTTCTCAGTATACATTTTTGTTGCTTGTGTGTGGGCTATCTTTATTTTATCTTACTCTATGCTATGGAAGTAATTTGGATTATTATTACTTGTAATAATAATCCAAATTACTTCCGTTTTGGGTTATCCCTGTGGCCAACTCTTTGAGGTGTGTTTCTAAATTTAAGCAATATTTGAAAGTGAATTTTTAATGGTTTTTTTAACGGTTTTAATACTGAAATTTTTAATTGTGTATACGTTGCAGGATTTTTCTATTTGAAGCACATGTGGGTCCCCTTAACCGAATACCATATGTCCATAAAAGGGGCTTCATATACATCTTTCCAGATGTACACCTAGGTATTTTATTTTGGTTTGTTTAGGGATTGTAATATTTACTTTCATTAACAATGACGTTTGTTTGTCATTTCAATTGCATACTACCTAAGAAAATGATGTTCTAGAGGTGTAAACCTAATATGAATCCCTGTAGATATCACTTAGTTTACTTTATTTTTAAGTATGCTTTAATATTAGTTACCATAGTTGTGAACTTTTCAGAATATGTCTTTTATGATAGTTCAAAGTTGGACTAGACCATTAAAAATATTTATGTCATTCATAATACCTCAAAATTTTATTGAAACCTTTCGTCAAGGAAGATCAAATAGCTGGAGCAGAATTATTGACTGCAACCAGTTACAAAAAATAAATGTTCCTGCCTATACCAGTCTATATTAAAGACCATGCTCTTTTTAAAACGTTACCTTTTTTACAGTACCAATTCTCTTTGTGCAGTCCGTAAATACCTTCCCTTCATATTTTATTGCATTAATATCGCCAAAAACGTATAAGACCATTAAAGCAACAAAACAAAAAGAAAATGGGAAAAATATAAGACGGAAAAATAAAGAGCGAAGAAAATACATTTAAATCTAACGAATGGCTAATAAAATGAAAAAAATTTTTTTTTGTTATTTCCACTAGAGTGTTATTTACCATTTAGATTCATAAGGACCATTTTGTGAATTTTCCAACGTACATACACATATATATATAGTTAATAAAATAATATTCCCAAATTAATAAATGAATATTTCAACAACAATAACAACCGTAAAATGGAAAATGTTGTGAAAAGTCTTAAATAATAAATTCACCATGTATATTATGTGCTTAAAGCTATTATGGTTTTTTTTCTTGTACACCGAAAACATTTTTATTTTACTACTGAATGCAAGATTCATTTACAAAATTTCCACCATGAAAGATCATCAAAAAAATTATTACATTTTAATTTTAATAATGCGAATGTTGTTTTCGTTGTGCCCGCATGTTATAAACAAAACAACAAAAAATAGGCGCAAGAATGAAAAACGGATTTCATTTGTTCGTCTGCTCAAATATGTGAATTTGAAAAAAACGTAAAATTTTGTTATTTTTTTTTTTTTAAATAAATTATTTAAAACTATATAATGTTCAATTAGGTTTTGTAATATATGAATTGAATTTTTTACTGAATTATTTAGATACTTGAAATGATAATGACTGGTTTGATTATGCTTCGATTGTATCGTTTATGAATGTGTGTGTGGGTGTGGGTGGCTTTTAAATTTGATTGATATTTTTTTGATTAAATTGATTGGTGAACAATTTTATGATTGTGAACAAATTTACCTAATACGTTGTTAATAACTTAGTTTTGTTGGCCGACATAGATTGGTTGTGATTCGATAGAAAAGCATTTTCAATAGCTTATCCCACTATCAATGCCAGTCAATTTGTAAAGGATACCGTTATTCAGCATCAATATACATAAACACATGAATTTTATAGTTGTTTGGTGTATATCTGTAAATCTATGTGCGGTGATGTCAAACCAATAAGGTGCACCCCATGTGGTGCAAAGCGAATTTCTCTAACTGACTTGCTAGCGACAGTGTAATTTATAAAATATCTTCTGAAGTTTAAAACAGATTATAGTGAAAAGCCACATCTCATGACTCTCTATTGCAAAAACAAAAGATGTTTCGGGCTCCTCCTCCGTTGGGATTCCAATCCAGTACTTCCTGTCCCAAACACTGAAACTCTAACCACTGCGTCAATTGCTCGGTTTTCAAAGCTTTTAATCTTATTAGAAAACTGGCAATTTGAAAAGTATACGAATTGCTTCCATTAATGACATCAGACGAGATATTCGAGCAAGGGAACGAGAGCTTTGGAACCTTTTACAATTATATTGTTATAGGTTCTAATGTTGTTCGGTGAAACATGTGAATAGGTTGGCAGGTGATTTTGGTAGATAAAGAAAAACCTACGATCACCGCACTGACCAGATAATGTTTGGTATTTGAAGATACTTGGAACCGTATATACAGGATACGAACCTGATGTGGAACCTGATGTACAAGATACGAACCTGATGTGTTTAATGGACCAATATAATTAAACTGTCTTCTTAAAAAAGCTTCCTGATGTCCACTTAAGATTAAGGAAAACATTCCAACATCTACCAAAAGCTGATTTAAAAGATTTAAAAAAACTGAGTCACTAATTGGCTTGCTTAGTTGAATTGGAGTTTGAGTTAGAAATTATGAATCGTAAACGAAATCTCTTTTCGGAAAATTGTGAATATATTTCGATACAAATATTTCGAGAATGAATAAAAATCGGGTTGATTTAACGTCGCGCGTTATTTAAGAAATTTTTTGCAAAATTCGACACAGCAAACCCAATTTCAATCGCAAGCTACAGGAATGGATTTCAAAGATAATTTCGTTTATTACACTGTACGAGGACAGAACAGAATGTTATTTTGACAGTTGGTACTAAAATGAAATCGTCCTTGATAACATGTTTTACTACGACTTATGATAAATTACTTGCCTGAAGTAAATTATCAATAGACATTCAAAAAAATGTTATGCCCAATGAAAATTGTTACATTGTTACATTGAAACGATTGTCCAGTTTTAACACAAGCGTAAAATCGAATAGCAAAATGGAAAAGAAATCGAACCGTAGAGTAGGAAGTGAGAGATCGATGATATGAAAATCTATTGCGGATTATTTGAAGTTACATTAAGTTCCAATAAGAGTGGAAATTAACGATTTTGTAGGTTTCACCTATTTAACAGTATTAGATTTAGTTTCTGAATACTACTAAATTCTGATGGCGAAGGATTCTATATCATTGACACCTTTTGTAACTAAGCATTTTTATTTTTTGAATACTTTTGGTGGTTATTCAACGAATCGGATTTTACATTGCAACTGGAGTAGTGTGAATTCCAGAAGGAATTTTTGTTTGCGAGATCTCGAAAAGATCACTTAAAACAGAAATTAAAGAAACAAATGCTTTAATTATTTATCCTATCTCAAAGTTATCTTGTCACTATTTTCGGAAGTTTCCCGAAATATCTATTTATATATGTGAGGATAGATGGTTTTTCTTAGTATTTAAAAGCTAAAAAATGGAAGGATACCTCGAAATTGGTACTTACAAATTATGTTAAATCGAATTGCAAAATATCCAAGTAAATTGGTAAAGTCATCAAATGTTTCCTCCCAGAACCGAAAATAGTTTCCAAGCAGCTTTATAAGATATTGTTCAGAGCCATCAAAACTACAACTGCAAAGTCTAGTCAAACATATCACATTTAAGAAAATGCCACATTTTTACAGCCTAACAATTATCTATCTAGTGCTTCAAGTGTCATGAAAGTATATTATAGAGAAATGGGTAAAAAAAATCTTAAAAGCTTAGACCAAATTTGATTTTCCCAAGTCACTCACACAAACACAAACAAAATAAAATCATAAAAACAGATTTATCTCTGTGTTCCAAAGTTTATAACTCAAAATCGTGTAATAATTCAAAAATTATTTGTAAACGAACCGAATTTAGAAAATGTTCATGTCACATTTTTAAAATGGCACAAAATAAATCTTCTTACATATTATATACGAGAGAGTGTTTGTGGTTTGGTTATTTACCGTATCAAATCCATTTGTGGTCACTTGTCAAAAACAATTTCAAAATATGACAATTTTTTTATGTTTTTTTTTTAAGAATTACGAAATTCTCCAAAACATATGAAAAACTAAAAATTCATCATTCATCATGCACTATATGAGCAGACGAAAAATATATTTGAAACTTTACCATTCGTTTTCGTATTTTTTTTTTTTGGTATGGACATATCTGATTTTCTTTATATAAGGATTTTGCTAATCTCATTTGATGTTGGTATACAACAAAGTCGTGTTTGAACTATGAATGTGATAATCCGAAAAACCTTAAAAAATAACAGGCAACGATTTTGTTCGACCTCATAATGACTCAGCCCAATTCATCTTGTTTTGTAACTGTAATTTAAACAGGCACCAAAATCGGTTTCAAATTTAGATTGAAATCCTTGAAATCTTAAAAAACGAAGGTGGAGCTAATGGATTTCATTTTCCACTGATTGTAATTAAGCGATGTAAACTTCACCTTACATTACTTTCTATTTGACATTTGATCAACATGCAGTCAATCATAATGTCTTTAATGCAACAAAATTTATAAAAATGCTTTGGTAATCACCAAAGTCGTTTCAAACCATTCGCCACTTCCGATTAAAGTCAGTCATATACGGGTTAGTATCTGCTTCCTATTTAGCAACTGGAACTGTTAGTTAAACAGCAGATGAAAATAGTTTATCTTCACCAAAAGTTACTCAGGAATAATGATTTACTGAAAAGCACTGATCTCGAAATCCGGGCATTGCAACTTAATTGATATAATTTAAAAAGTGGAAGTTCAATAAATCGATTTAAAAAAACCGAGAGGGAATTAATTAACTACAAAATCAACCAACTTATATGGAGCCTGTCAAGTTATTAAGAATTTAATATTACCAACTGATAGCTTTACATTCATATCATTAAAAAAAAACGAACTTTGCATAACGCACTATATTTTATGAAGCATGTGCTTGTAACCTTAAAATTGTTCATAAACATCATAAAGATCGAATGGATCTCGAATGAAACGAGCCGCTATAACCAGTTAAGAATTTAATGTGGAAGATAATGCCAAACAACTTAACATGTAAAAGTTCTGTTTCTACTACCAGAACTTTATAAACCACCAGAAGTTCCATTATCGAACTGCATGGATTCTGCATGGAAGGGATAAGCGTAAGACTGTAACTACCGCAAAAACATATATGGAACCAGTAAAACGACAATCAATCTCGAGACTGGAGCTATGTGCAGCTTTATTGTTGACTGACCTTATAAAAAATATCAAAAGTTAATTATGGCTATATCCCTCAAGCATGCGGACGTATTATCGGATAGTTTTAAATTGACTGAGGAGTCATTTACAAAACAAACAAGCAAGTCCAATTTTTCATTTTGCCTTAGCGCAAGTCAAGAGTACTGAATTTCAAACTATCGAATAATGTTTTGATTTTTCTTTCTAAATACCGCATAATATTGCTCTTCTTTCTACTCAGCTTGCTTCATTTTGAAGGCACCAAGGAAGCAGCCATTAATTTAATTATGGTTCACCTTAGAAGAATAATTGGTAAAAATATGCTGGCACTTAGAGAAAGATCTTTGTAAGAATGGTATTTTGAATGTACAGTATGGGACTACCTCAGCAAACCGTTGTCAAAAAAGTAATAATTTTAAAAGCCATACTCGTTACTGTACATTCGATGACTTGAAACCTTTAAAGTCACAGGTATCTTAAATTTTAAGTTTAAATGGGTTTCGCTTACCAAATAAGTTTAAATAATAGAACAAAAGTAATGGTCTAAAAAATTGTCTGATGACAACTTGGCGATTCGTTTAGGACCCAAACCCTCATATTAATGGGCAATACAAATTTTGGGTCCATTTATGATATTATTTTAATGGAAGAAGGCGTTAGAAAAGCGGTATTAAAACTACATTAATGGTTGGTATGTTATGTCAGCGTTATTATAGTCCGAAAATGTATCGTATATCGTATAACAATCTCGCATTGAGCAGAGGGCCTAAAACAACTTGAATAAATGCTGTACCATTAAAAGCCTCACTTGATTTTTCTATCCGAGCCCCACCTAGCGAAGTGATATAGATTTCAGGTTACTGGATAAACCTTGAATGGGTAATATATGCCAAACTTAAAGTAAGTGGCATCTTAATCCAGAATAGTATTCCTCACTTCTTGTTTAAATCATATATGATACAGTTGAAACTGAGGCCACACTCCTGTTTGGGGTACCAAATACCTTACGTTTGGTTACACATATTTATATGAGGCAAGCCAAGTGCTCTGCTTTTGAACATAGCTTGAGTAATAAAATCATCTGGGAAGGTTACTTCAATTCACGCAAAATCACGTAAAACTCTTTCGAGAGTCTTATATAAATTTTGTTCAGATCATCTACCAATTGTATCCAGTATTCCGTTCAAGACCCAACCAGAAGCAACAAATGTATTTGTTTATCAGTCGTTTTTAAAATCCTTACCTGGAAACTATACCTTTCATTGAGAGCAAAGGTATCTGCAAAATATACCCTTTTAACTCGATCAACTCATTTAACTATTCGCAATTGAGTGAGTCGGTTCTATTATAAATACCCTAAATATGTTAAAAAATCTAAAGTTAATTTTTATTCCAATATTTTCCTGTTATATCAGCGAGCTAAGAAATTCCGAATTACGAAGCAAAATCCTTTCACTACAAACTTCCTTCCATTCTCCGGAAAGGTTCAACGAAATTTGAAAGCTTAACGATAAAATACAAAATATTATCACTTCAATAGCTCGAATCATATCCATAGTTATAAATCCTAAAAAAATTGCGAATGAAACCCTTTTCACTGCAAAAAAGTTCAATAACTATATATTACCAATAATTAACCCATAATTCAGATGATCATAAAAGTAGAAGTTGTTTAAACTCTTCAGCATCTTAACAAAAAAAAAATCTTCGGGCGACGATGATAAACCTATAAATAAAATCCTAAAGACCAGCTACTTTTCCAGTATAAGGTTATGAAAATAGTAATTCACAATAAACGCCTGTCCATATTAGAACCCTACACTCCAAAATAATAATTCGGATTTCGTGCCAGATACTCTACTACTCAAGCAGTGCTGGGGATGCAAAACTCTATTAGAAATGTCAAATGATTTGGCCGGTTAATAAATGCAGCTTTTCTGGATATAGGAATGGCCTTTGACATGGTCTGGCATAAGGGCTTAGTCTATAAATTAACGCAATGTGCTATATCATTAAACTAATCGTACAGTATCAAATCGATAGCAGCAGGAGTCACTCATGGTTCAGTACCTTTTCTCATTCTTCTATCGTGATATTCCGAATTACGACCAGAATGAAATCAAAATCCAAATATTGGCCAACGACATACGGATATGTTTACCTCTTCAACTATCGCATGGAAATTTAACCAGCGCCGAATATGTAAAGAAATATGAAAAAAAAAACGTTAGGTCTTCTAAAAACTAAAATTATACTTCATTTTTACCGAGACAAGCAGAGTAAAATGTTAGGAGTCAGTTCTATTTCCAAATCACCGTAGGATGATTATATAGATAACAAACTACCAACTCTCAAAAAAATGTTCATTAAAAAGATACTTTCTGGGTACTTAAAGCAACTAAGTTCTACATGAAATCTAGATAATACTTACACCAGGAAATTTATATCATATGCGCAAGACTCTTTTTTTGAAAGCCATCAGTCATTTTACAAACTCATTTGTCCGGACCAAACACTCAAATCCAACCATAACAAGAGGTCTATTCAGCATGCATCTAGCACAATTTTAGACACTAGAAATTGGGGTGGGTTTCGTGGGGCTTCCAAAGGACGAGTTTCGTCAAGAAATGTTTTCTTACCCTTCCACACAATTATTCTGATTCATCTTTCAAACTCAAATATATCAAATTTTATTGCCTCAAGGCATAATATAAATGCATATAGTATTACCATGGTGAGTTACCCCATTGACAAGTTAGATGTCGTTACTAGTATCGTTTTAAAATAATCAAAATATTTGTATATGTATAATCGCCTAAATGTCATACATTTATACTAAATGTTGACGATATTATATCGACCTGACATTTGGAAAATCAATGGGTAAACTGTTTTTTTTTCTTATGATGGTAGTACTATGTGTATTTATATTATGTGTAATTAAACCTAACTGGTGGGAGTACTTCCAAATAAGGGTAAAATGCTTGTCGGTCATTTGGTCAACTTTGATTTTATTTGCATAACGTTCTATTCGGTGCTGCAACTATCAAATGTGAAAGGCATTATATAGGATTTTTTTTATATTGAGAGCGTGTATTGCCATTGGATATATATATAAGTTGCTGTCTTTTCCTGCCTGACTTATATGTGATTGTTTATATTGAATAGCGATTCCATTATATACGGTATGCATTTTCAGTATTGCGGTCGTAGAATACACCGTTGGCATAGATCAAACGTTTTAATAACTACATAACATTTCAATTAAATAAAATTTAATTAAACCAAAATATGCAACAAACTATATACAGAAGACTTATGTAAACGAAATATAAAAAAATTAATTTCTTCATAAATTCAAATATTTGAATTTGTTGAAAGTTTACATTGTAAAACAACAACAGAAAAAGCACAAAACAAAATGTTCTATCATCTTGAAACTTACAAGAACTGAGAAAAATTTCAATTAATAAACTAATATCGAAAATGTTGTTGTTGTTGTTGCAGCTCACTAACTTCTATGTGTAATATTAGCTTTTCGAACATCCTAAAGTTTACATTTTCACAAAAGTAAAATTTTTTTTAACAATTTTTCAAATTTCTCAATTTATATAAGAAAGCTTATTTTATTTCTTCCTTATTAAACGGATATTATTGCTGTAAATTTTCGTTTTACCTATATATTATGGTACCTATATAGCAGTTAGATAGGCCTGGAGGTAAAATATTTGGTTTTGATTTCTATACACAAAAAATTGAAAATTGAATAGAAAAAAGCATTACATAATAATGTACGTATGTACATAATAATATTGTAGAAAAAATAAAATTAAAATTCTATCGAAATAGAAATCCATTCTCTTATTTAGATAATCCACGTTTATATTTACACTTAAGAATATATTATGTATTATATGAGATTAAATTTATAAATTTTATTTCACACATACGTCTGACAATATTTGAGATTTCTTTTTTTTTTTTTTTAATGAAATAACAGCAAAAAAGCTTAAGGTGTATATGAAAATGAGATATAATACGTAATGGCAGATATATATGTACGTACGACAATTTGAATTGGATTCAGATTTCAAATTAATTTTAATGTTCTCTCTCTTCAAATTTTTTTTCTATAAAAACATACGATACGTGTGTAGTGGGTATAGGGTGTGGGTAGGAGAAATTACTTTACAAAATTAAAATAAATTAATTTAAATAAAAATGATATGTTAAAAAAAAAAGTTGTCAGTTCTTGGAAGACCTCGATTTTATATTTGTGTATCATATAACCAAAACTGTATAAAGTGAACTACCTAAAAATTTCTGTATTTTTCATGGCATCTGTTTAAAGAAAAAAGCTCATGGTACAATCGTTTTTTTATATTGGAATTTCTGCCGGTGAAATTCAATTAATTATGAATTTTTGTTAAAGCTCTTTAGGCGGTTTTGAAGACTTCGATTGTCATTGACTACCAAGCTGAAGATTTATGATGAAAAAAGATAATTTTGATGAGAAGAGCGGTCTTGCGGTCGCGTCAAATAGTAGCCCATAAAACGGTGAGATATTATTACCACGTTCTAAAGTACAACTAACCTGACCTTGCTAAGTAAACTTAAATCATAAAAATACCACTTTTCAACTATAAACGCTTAAATTTAAGCTGTTTCAAAATCAAAAAATTCAAAATAAGTAATAGTGGTCTGATTGGGCTTAATGGTATCTTTAATAAAAGATCTCGATGAGTATATTAACTGTGCCAAAATTTATTAAAATCGGTCTTTTCTTACTTAGCTGGATTATGGGATAGATCAGCCATTCAATATGAGTTTTTTATTTAGAGTTTTAGTGTTCTTCATATTAACGAAGTCTCCGAATTAGAAGATTTATTTTTCGAATTTTTGAAAAGGTAATTCTAGTCGTTAGAGACGATGGAAAACATCAACGTAGCCACACCACGTGTACAATTTATGAAGCCTTTAAAACAAGCGAATGCAGCTATCATCTTCACATCTTGCTGGGTATGACAATTTATATTGAGACCCTCATAAATTGGAGTATTATCATTGGCTGAAAGAAATGTCAACATTGGAAAACGCATGATTGATAATTTTTTGTATGAGCTGTATGAACAAGCATCAAAAAGATAGGTGCCCGGAAACATCACAGTGCCTTTTTGTAATTAGAAAAACTACACACTTTTGCAGTGCAACAATTTGGTATCGAAAACCGAAGTAAAGGCAAAAATTTTCGTAGCAAATCACAAATCGCCCGTATTTTTAGCAATTGCCAAATTACACTGACCAATTTATATCATTAAGAGTATTATTTGATACAAGATCGCAAGTAAAAATCATTTCATGAATTTATGATAACTTCAAAGGGATTGAGGAGCACCTTAGGTTGCTTGATGGAAGCGGCGGTATCATAGAAGAAATAAGTCACACAAAACAAAAAGTCAACGTCGAAAGCCATTTCTCATCAACTGTGGACTGTGGGATAGACTGAAGATCCCATTTAAGGATGATCATGTCAAACAAAGGGAACCCAAAAATAGGGCAATTTCGTGCAAATCCATATAATTCGCTAACGCTACATGTACACTGTACATAAATATATATAGCACTCGGTTGCCATGGCCTGATGAGATGACAATTAATTTTTAACTAAATTCCTCATCAGATCGAAACTGAGCTTTGCTTCGCACACCAACACACATTCTGAATAATGAAAATAATGACGTCACCGCCGTTGTTATAATATCTTGTTTAAGAATGTAGCTATTAGGTTTTACCTTACGGTATTTTCAAACAAAATATCGTTTTAGCCAAACACCGAGCTGTGTTGGATGGCTCATCCAAGACCACAAATTAGTGTCATTAAACGACATCATATGATGCAAAAAAAACCATTCTACATTGCGGGAGTTAATAATAATCACTAAACAAGAGAAAGTTCCACTTAAAAATGCTTCAACAACCACATGGAAATATTAAAAAAACATCGCAACAGAACTGCGAGGAAGCGGGAATGTCTAAATCAAGCTCGTATAAGGACATTAATAGTTCTTTATAATACAAAGGAACACTTCTTCGAATTCGACGCAGATAAACTGCAAACAACTAAAATAAGCTTGTTGGGTGTAGATGTTACGAAGGTGATTCAGAAAGAGTTGGCAGCACTATATTGTAAAACCACAGATGAGACTAATCGCATCATAACAAGTCTGTTAATGGTAAAAACTAGGGTAGTGCCAATTAATTTTAATTAAATAATTTGATGCAGCCTGGAGGGCTTCAATGATTACGTGAAATGAAAATAATAGGGTAATCCAAACCAAAACCTTTGTTGCAACTTGAGTCTCAATTTGTCAATAAGACAAATCCTACCAACAACAACATGTCATCACATAAAATCACATTGATGGCGCACTGTTTTTTCGGTTATACAATAAATATGCAGTTATGAGTTATATATCCAGACTTGTTCAATCTTATTTAGGCTAATACAGACTTATTAAGTCTTATTAAGGTTTAATCAGAATGATTTTAAAGTTGATTAAAATCTACTTGGATTTATTTAAACGCATTTAGACTTATTTAGAAATATATATACTTGATTAGACTTATTCAGACTTGTTCAGACGTATTTAAAAATATTCAGATTGGTTAGATTTATTTTGACTTGAACAAACATATTAAGACTGGTTCAAACTCATTCAAACTTATTCAGTCTTACACAGTCTCTTTCAGACTTGTCTAGAAGACTAATCCAGACTAATTCAGACTTATTCAGACTAATTCGGTCTTTTTCAGAAATATTCAGATTTTTTCAGATTATATTAGAATTTTTAAACTTCACCAAATCTATTTACATTAATTCTAACTTATTTAAATGCATTCAGACTTATTAAGATTTATCTAAATTTATTCAGACATATTCAAACTAATTCAGATATATTCGTCCTATATTGGCCAATTTAGCATTAAACAGATTTATTTAAACTCATTCAGACTTATTTAGACTTATTCAAACTTAATCAGATTCAGGGTCGCGTTTACAGAAAGACACACGAAGCACGTGCCTATTGGGCCCGTTAATTTAAGAGCCCGAATATCTTTCTAACTCTAATATTTAGTGCCGTTCAATTACAAATTTTAATTATTTACATTATTTCCACATTTTATATCGACAAAACGATAATAAATTTTAAGATCCAACAGTTTTTCGTTAGTTGCTTGAAAAAAAAAAAATAAAAAGTTATCTTGTTTTAATTTTTGATTGTTCAAAGTAAAAATAAAATCTAGTCTTCAATAAAAAATAAAGGAAGGCCGCGACCGACTGTAGAACAAATTAAAAATTCGTCACCGGCGTATGTCAATAAAACAAAAGAAGTGACCGACGTGAATTATATGATTTGATGCCTGAATGCCTGAAACTAAAATAGTATCCGAAACACAATCTAATGACCATATCGTGGAACATTGTTGTAGGATTCATGTTAGGTTATATTAAAATCAAACCAACACCTTTTTTTGGGAATCTTGATTCATCTAAGTTAGGGTCTATCGAAGGCCAAGACAAATAAATTGGAGTTTAAATAAAAATACATCTAGCCGCACAAACGATAACGGTGAAATATTTCAACGTAATTTGTTTGTGTATGTATATAAGCATACTTTTCTCTAGGAATAAAAGTTGCATGACCCAAGGACTTGCAAGTGGAAAAATATTATGCAGATTTTAATAGAAAATAAGAACTCCGATCATATATGTCATCCATTCATTCCTTAATTTTCAGGTCGAAACAATTGGGTCGCATTGGTTTAGCTCTAATTAGAAATATTGATAGTGAGCAACAGTTCTGGAGAAAAGTCCTAAAAATATAGTATTGAAATTATTAAATTCCTGGCTTCAATCCTATAAATTTTAATTTGTTTTTCTCTCCAAAAATAAAAAATGTAATAAAAAGGAAAGTGAAAACTAAATTGGGGCTTTAAACGTTTTATCAGATTTTCATCAATAACCTAGGTAAAGGTCAAACTAATTATTTATCATTTAGAATTATTCAGATTTACTCAGATTTATACAAATTTATTACAACTTTTGTGGACTTTTTAAGAGTAATTTAGACTTATTCAGAGTAGGTTAGGTTAATACTTTAGGTTAATACTACTTGTTGTACTTCTACTATAAAAACAATATTACCGCAGCTTCAAAATCGCATTAGAGTCAAACAGTCAATCAATTGTTGGTGCTTTGAATGTGTGTGTATTATTACTGTATACACTGTAATATTATTTTCTCGCGAGTAAAATTAAAAAAGGACGGAAATCTGGGCTTATAAAAGGATTGTTGCAAAGCCCGGCTTCTACAAGAAAGCTCTTGTTATATGGACATTTGTAATGTTTTTTCTTCTAATTCAAGCATTTGGTGTGGATTTAAGCACTTATAGGTGTATTCCTTTGCAAGAACACTAACAAATATTTTGAAGAAAGTAAGAAACTTGTTGTTACAGACATCAAATGTATAAAGTATTTTCAATTAAACTGTTTAAAGCAAATACTGTTAATCCTGTAAGGCAGATATGGAGAAGTTTGCTATCTACATAATATAAATACATATATACTATCATAAGAAAAAAATGGTTTAACCATTGATGTTCTAGATGTCGGGTCGAGAGGATATTGTCAACATTTAGAATAAACTATGACATTTAAGCGATTATACATATACAAGTATTATGATTATTTTAAAACGATACCAGTAGCGACATCTAGCACGTAAATGGGCTAACATACCATGGTAGTGCTATGTGTATATTTATATTATGCTATCTAGTTTAAAAAAAGTTTATATCCATTAACAACCTTTCGTTATTATATGCTGGAGTGCTACTTGCCCGGTTCAGCAACAGCTAAACTTTAATGTTTCTGGCCAGAAAATTATAATTGTTTGTCTACCAAAAATATTAGTTGTCTAGTAGAACTTTTCATTGTATTTCACGGATCGAATGACCTAAATAATGGTTTAATATGATGGGTTGTAATCATCATTTAATTATGATTATGATTAATTTTGACATTTGGTTTTAGATTCTTGCCTAAGTAATATTTCAAAAAACTTTTCCAATCATTTTTCGTAATTATAACCAACAAAAAAAGTTCAAAACATGGTCCCATTAGGCCATCATCGAAAATCATTTTAAACAATCAATCGTGTAACACCAGTTCCAATATAATTGTTATAAATAGTGGTTTTGTAATCAATCAATGATGACAAAATGATTCGTTTATATAAATATATCGTCGTCTGTACAAATTCATCTAATACCGATCATTATACAAAGCACAGAGTAAAATCGTTTTTCCTGTTGATTTCCCTTCAATATGTTATATCCACCATACTATATACAACAATATAACATGTTGAAACTTGTTGTTGTTGTCATCCTTTAATTTTTATTTTTTTTTATATATTTATATCGATTAATAATTCTCATGTAAATCCATGGAGGATTATTGGTTTAGTACATTACTATTTAATTACATTTAGGGATATAACATACAACATGTACACCCTATATTTTGTACCACCATGTGATTATTTTATTTTTTGTCAAACATATTATGTACATACTATATATAAAATGTAAGCAACAAATTTTCATATATGTAGCACATAATTACAACCATTTGTATATAGACATGAACATGATGATAGGAAATTTATTTAAATGATTTAAAAATTTAATTTGGTCCATGTTGCAATTATAGACACAATTTACAAAATATATATTGATATTTTTTTTTTATTCGATTTAGATTGGAGAGAATCTAATTTCAGGGATATATTTTATATAATTGACAGTACAGTGTATCGGAAACCGAACCAGTTAAATTTTTTTTTTTTGCAAAACGAGTGTATCACATCGGGAGGTATAGAGTTTAAATCGTAATTGTCTGGAGGCATATATAAGAAATTGAAGCAGTTTTGAACATATGTTTTTTGAAATTTAAAAATTTTGGGAGATTTAACAATTGTCATGGGCAAGTACCAACAAATATTTTACATTTATTGAATTTTTGAACATTTCACAATTTTGCATGGGCCACTTTTGTATGTTTTCCGGATTTTAGCGATTTTGGTTTTTATACAATTTTAAAAATTTTAAAAATTTTAAAAAATTTAAAAATTTTAAAAGTTTTAAAAATTTTAAAAAAACTTTAAAAATTTTAAAAATTTTAAAAGTTTTAGAAAATTTAAAAAAATTTAATTTTTATAAATTTTAAATATTTTAAAAATATTTATGTGTTTTCGAATTTGTTGTGAGTACAGTTTTCATGGGCTAGCACCATCACGTATATTCCATTTATTGAATTTTGGAAAACTTTACAATTTTCATAGGCTAACACCATATGCATGTTTTGTTTTTTTTTTTGTATATTTTGGAGAACTATACATTTTTCATGGGTCAACCATTATGTTTTTCCTATTTTTTGAGTTTTACAAAATTTTACAATTTTCATGCGACCTCTTGGTAGGTTTTTCAAATTTTATTTTTTTTTTTAAATTTGAATGTGATTTTTGATTTATTGAGATTACAAATTTCATGGAGTAGAAGATATGCATCTTTTGCAAATTTTACAATTTTTGGTTTTCAGAAATGTTTGCGATTTTTGGATTTTTAAAAATTTTTCAAATTTTAATTTGTATTAATTGTATTAATTTTTTTCGGATTTTTTCGATTTTGGAAAATTTTACAGTTTTTATAGGGTAACCAGCAAGATTTCTCAATTTTAGACAAATGTATTTTGCTAAATGCCACAATTATGTATTTTCCATTTTTTGAATGTTTTGGAAAAAATTCGTAATTTTAAAGGGCTACTTCATGTGTTTTCTAGGTAAAATTTTAGACTTTTTAAAATAAAACAAAAATCCCTTATTTAATTTTCAAGAGTTTCTCGAATTTATTGCTCCACCGATAACATGGTAGGTAAACAATTTTAAAGTTCTCGGTTATCATCAATATCGACATAAAGTTTCTGTTAAGTTCAACGGAACCGTTACGTGCAATTGGTTTCTACTGCAACTGATCAAAATTTCCAAAAATTTAGAAACGTTACGGGTGGTTTGAAAGTCTCCACGCGACGTACAATTGGCGGTTGTTCTTGAAAAATCATGACAACAGTAGAAAGTCCTAACCTTATATAAAGATTAATTTTGAAGTTTGACGACGGATTGTTAAGCTTGTTTGGTAGCCATCAATAGTTAACGCTTTCAGTGAATTTTTGGTTGGAATAGTTTAAACAAGGCCGTACAAGGTGCGAAGATAAACCACTAAATGGTGACCATGCCAGATTTAGCCCTCTCGGATTATTTTGTGTTTCTAACCTTGAAAAAATTACTCGAAGGTAAAAGATTTGCCCACAGTAAATAAGTGTAAAACAGTTGATTTTTTCAAGGAGTCACTAAATTCTCACTATATAAACAGCGTATTGAAGCTGTATTGAAAAACTCTGAGAAAAGCGTATTGAGCTTAAAGGAGGTTTTATAATATAGAAGACCAAGAAATGTTTGTTACTGATTACCACTTGTTTCGATTGATAACTCATGATCATTTTGAGCTACGCCGCACTTTTTATGAAGATACCAAATAAATGGTTTTATTGTTTGATAAAAAGAACAAGATGTTTTTTATAACACGGAATCCATATATGCTGCCCAAAAGATAGTTCAAAAGAGTGTAGCTCTATATAAGTGTATCCATATATTTAACAAAAAAAAATCACTTAATGCGTGGTTCCAAAAAATTACAATATTTTATTGCTGAGTGCCACAGTATTATCAGAACCAGCTTGGGTGCCATTAAATCACTACAGAACTGTGACTGGGATTAAAACTTTATCTAATAGTTTGTTATACATTTCTGTTCGATATTAAACATACAGTGGTTATTTTTGAGTCTTCTTTCTGTTTTGAAACAGTTAAAGAGCAATTGGACCAGCCATAAAATATTGAACTTTTTATATGAATATCTTTTTGCTTTACAGGTTATTTAGAATAAATTTTGAATTATATTAGAACTATAATTATTAAGAATTTCAATTTCAATTCAGAAAAGTTTTTATTGAAAACTTTTAATAAATGGCATTGAATTGATTAGAACCAAAATTATTAAAAAGTATTTAGATTGACCTTTTTTTAACATTTAACAAATTTTCCCACCAAATATTTATGTACTACATGAAGATAATAAAAATGGAAATTTAAAGTAGGTGGCAACTTTCTAGAATTACCAGATATTTCCAGAAGCACATTTAAATTGGAATTTGTTAAAATTATAATGAACTCCTGATTCTGTAAAATCAGTCAATCATACAAAATCAGTACCAATTTAATTGTATTAAAACTACCGTCCGGATTTTACTGCACAGTACTGTACATAACACTCGAATGATGTTAATATTTGATTACAACATGATAATCATAATTACATTAATTTTTTATGTTTTGATAAATTTTGCGATATTAATCTAATTTACTTGGTAGAAATTTATATTTTTATTTTTAATTTTTTTTAGCAATTTTTAATTTATTTTATGTCTGTTTATTTCCGGGCAAAAATTATTATTATTTTTTTTTATGTAATATAATTGTTTTTGATGTAAACATTAATTGATCGCTACAACAAAAAAAAAGTGTGTATTTATGCGTAGACAGTATAAGTTTGAATACAGTACGAGTGTTTTAACATTTTTGGGGTAATTTTACATTTTTAACCCATCTCGGATTTCCCGACACAACCCAGATAAATAAATAATAAAATTTCATGGATTAATAAAAGTTATAACATTTTTTGTAATTTATAACAAGGCTAAGCACAAAGAGATTTATTGCTATATTACAACAACGAAAGTATGGAATGTGTAAACGTAACGTTTTTCTTATGCTAATTCACATAAATAATAATTAAATTAATAATATTATATAATTATTTTATAATACTATGTATTTTATGTATATAATTTAGAAATAGTTTTACTAATATATATATATATATATATATATATATATATATATATATATATATATATATATATATATATATATATATATATATATATATATATATATATATATATATATATATATATATATATATATATATATATATATATATATATATATATATATATATATATATATATATATATATATATATATATATATATATATATATATATATATATATATATATATATATATATATATATATATATATATATATATATATATATATATATATATATATATATATATATATATATATATATATATATATATATATATATATATATGTAAATATATATATATATATATATATATATATATATATATATATATATATATATATATATATATATATATATATATCACAACAACATAATGTAATTCAAGTAAATGAAAATACATAATACAAGAAATTAAAATTAGACTTTTATGTAGAAAAGAATAACATCATCTGTAAGTGACACATTTCCAGACTTTTTCATTTTATTTATTTTCCATTTTAATGGTGTTATTCTTGTTGATGGTCATGGTAATGGTGACTGTAAACAAAATAAATAGAAATGTCCTGATAGAAATGAGATTAAGAAAATGTGAAGTGGTTTTTATTTAATTTGTATAATTCTTGCAAGTATTTTGTAAATACAAATTAATTGAGCTCTATGGCATAAAAGAACCGCCTTAGTTTCTTTGAACGGGCAAGTTAATATTTGAAACCTATATGAATATTCCGAAAATATGTCAGGATTTTTATGGAACTATGATAAATATATCTTATGGATTTTAAATAATATTATTTTCTACTTATACCTTCCTGAGGCATAGAAGTGTGAGAATTTCAGTTCACATGTTTCTGTATCTTGCATCGGTAAACTAATTGTTTGTTAGAAATGTTTGTTAAGCTGACCACTTTTAACTTTCAAAATACAGTTCATAACAGGTGGACGTCGATTATTTTTTAATAATTATTATTTTAATGTTTTTTTCAACCACTTATAGTTCAGAGGCATATGACAACCTAAAGTCGTATCTCTTATTCGATCTTTACATCAAATTCCTAGACAATCTGCAAGTCAAAGCTTCCATAACATTTACCTTGCATATTGAAAACTAAGTGTTTCTAAACACATTTATTAAGTTATTTCGTTAGTCTTTTTTGTTTTTTTTTTAAATATTTCTAGTTTAAGTTGCATATCTTTAAATTACGCTTAACTGGATGGGTCACAACCTACATCTAATAGTTTTACTTTTTATTTTGATATTTTCAGAATATTATTAAGTAAAACCGATAATAACTCTTTGGGTAGATTAAGATAATATTCTTTCAATCAACGATCTATAAAAAGTGAAAGATGTCGGAAGAAAAACAAAATTTAATTTGCACAACATAGTTTTTAATAAATAAATTATAGCTGAAAAACGACATTATTGCATATGTTAGAGTTATAATAGCGGGTAACCTTAAAGTAAACATAGAGACAAACATAATATATATATATATATATATATATATATATATATATATATATATATATATATATATATATATATATATATATATAATATTAATTATATTTGTAAATATTTTAGATTTTAATTAAAAATTCGACTCGGAAAATAAATTCAATTTAATTAAATGAAAATTGTATGTATGTATATAAAAGAAAATATTTTGTGCTCAACATTTCCATGTAAATTGTATATTATATGTGTTTATGTAATGTGTGTATGTTTACTTCGGTTATAAATAATATTTATGTTTATTTTTATTATTATTATTTTTCAAAGGATTTATATGTAAATATAAAGGTTTTTATTAATTAATTATTCCTTTTTTTATAATTTTGCCAACTCAAAATAAATGTATTCACTTATTTCTGTTTTACGAGTTATGTACGTATGAATTTATGTATACATACATATATATGTAATACACTTGTTATGAGTGAATTATAATATTGAAATGGGAATTTATGTTGTTTCTTTATCTAGATACACTAAAGAAAATATTATTTGATTTTTTTTAGGGAATGTTTAATTATTTTACATATGTAAATTAAAGTGGATTTTATATTCACATTGCTCTACTAAAGCATACTTTTTCATAAAAAAAATCGCGTTAATTAAATTTATTGAAGTTTTCGGTGTATTCGTACAAGAGAAAAACTCAAACAAAATGCAAATTGATTCATGGTCCAAATAAAGGTTCTCATCATTTTAACTAATCTGAATTTATCATATTTGGTATAACAATTTCTGAACCTCTCCAAAGCCTAAAAAGCAGTAGTAAGGAAGAAGTATTAATGTTTGATGCCCTTTAAAGGTTAAGAGAAAACACTTTGGTTAATTAGAAAATTACGAAAAGCACATTTGAACAAATTGATTACAAATTTTATGAATGGAAGTCGAATATCGAATCACATAAATAGAAAAAAAAAATAATACAAAACCAAATTAAAAGTACAACTGTATGTACCAAAACAAAATTAACAACAATATATGCATTAAGCACCAAAACAAAATGTACAAGCCTTAAAAATTAAAAAAACCAAATTTATGCAACCATAGATTAAGATATAAAAAAAGATAGCCCATTCACAAGCAACAAAAAATTTTAACTAGAAATAATAATAAAAATGGTAGAAATAAAAAGAATAAACCATTTTTTTTGGTTAGTGTATAATGAAGGCTATTTTTGTTTTAGCAAGTGTTAGTGTTTTTGTTTATTTTCTTTTAGATATATGTATATAGTAGTCCACAAATTCACAACACAATTTTATGAATCAAAGATGGCTATGCATATTGATACATTTTTATTTAGTTTTGAAATACATAATAAACCATTGCAGTAATTCTAAAAGAAATTCAATTCCGTTAAACTTTTCCGTTTTCCAAAAAATATAAACAAGGTTTGAGAGTGGTTATTAGTGTGTCAACTACAGAACAGAAAATTAAATAACAATTTAGTGATCGAAATATAAAACACAAAACTTCAAATGTGGTAATGAAAACTAATAGAGCATCTTCTTATATATTAATCTTTGATCCAGTGCATTGGCTGCGTACAAAATCAAAAACTCAAAAACCATTATTTGTGAGATATAAAACCAAAAACGTCTACATAAGGAGTGTGCGTTATAAAAAAAAAATTTACAGAATAAAATAACTTTTAGCTTTTATGATAGAAGGTTTTGGTATTAGGAAAAACAATGAAAAGACATTGTTGTTAGTTTTAGTAAAATAAATAGAGAATCAAACAAATCGGACCACTATTACGTGTGTTATTTCCTATTAATTTATTTACGTAAATTTGTAAAAGCTAGCCCCGTTCCAAAGTTTTATGTTTAAAAATGATTTGTCAAAATGTATTAGTATTTTATAGTAGAATTAATACTGGTGTTGAGAGAATTTTATAAAAGAGAGTAGTTTTCACACAACTTTTGCGAGTTTAACATAAACTTATGGTCGGCTTTTTCTACTTGCAAAGTCGCTAATATTCATTCCTCATTATTTTGTTGTCGACCTTATCTTAAGAATTTAAAGAAAATTGTCTTTTGAAATAACTCGAAAGGCACCTGATTTTGCCAGATTTTTAATACAGGTTTCCGAAAATCTCTCTGTAGGCAACCTTGTGGTACATTTATAGCACTGTTGAAGAAAAGGTTTTGACAAATATGTCAAGTAACAACATATCACTAAGATTAGTCACCAAACATGGATCGTTCTCTTTTTATGACAATCGAACAAAAGAGTATTGGATGGCATTTCATTGAACTGGCATGATATATTAATATTGGTGTACTCCAAAGTTTATCCTTGTCACTTATCTTATTTTTTGTTAAAATTAATGATATTTTTTAATTGACACTTTATGGTATCCCCCAAAAACCAACAAAATTGATGCACTAATAAATGGAGACCTTATTCAAAAATTTTCTAAATTATTTATAAACCTACAAAAGTCCTTTTCATATGAGTTCATAAAAGCAAATCAATGATTTTAAGGCTTATTCAGGCTTTTAAAAAACAGGGACAATTCTGCCATCTTATCTGTTCTCTATTACTTGAATGTACTAAAAACATTTAAACTTTGAAGTTTGTATTTGGAGCAGTCCACTGCTAAACATTTTCAGTCTAATGCCCAACCAAATTACTTTAAGTGGCTAAAAGAAAAGACCAGGTCCAATAAGTTTGATGGAGTTATCAGCACTACGCTACTTGGAATTGACTCTGCTTTTCACCAAATTTTTAAAGGTCATGTGTATATTTGTGGCTCATTGAATGCAAACTCACTTTTCATGACTTTTCATGATAGGCAGTGCTCAAAAAGATTTCTGATACAATTAATTGTCAGTAACACTTCCACAAATGTAGTTCGACATCGATTGTTTCATCATACCGATCACACGCCAAGGTGAATAAAGATTGCCAAACGTTTAAAACTAATTTTAGTTTGATAGTCTCATATTCACCAGGGCTGCACTTGTGTCAAGTAAATTAAGTAAATTGGTTAGTAGGTTTGTAAATAAATATAGCGACCAAGCACCATTGGGATTTAGGGCGTTAATCAAGAATTTTGGCTGATCCTGCCACTTTTTATGCGCACGCATACGATTGCGATATCAAACTGTCATGCATCTGGATGTTTATTTGGAAAATGTGTACTTGATTTATTTGAATATTGATACTGGTATAGACATCGTGTTTAAAACCCGCGTCATACAACTTTCTAAGAGCTGCAACGTTGATTACATTGCTAAATACATTTAATGAAGTAAAGTATCTTGCGTTACACGCAGCCTGCAGGGCACATCATCTACTTGATTGTGATCAACATTGAGGCGAAACAAGAGTGAAACACTCGAAATACCACTATCAGCGATAATCCCATTGACATGAGATATTTGTTTGTTGTCATGTTGATAGTCTACGGAATTTTTTCAACTGATTAAAAAATTATTGGACAAATATCAGCATCGCCTCTCAGAATATAGCTTATACGAGATTTAAGACACAAGTTAAGAAAAATTTGCACTAGCAGCATCATCTCTATAGATTAATACAGCAATGCTACTCTTATATGTGCTATATTGCGCAAAAGTGACAAAGCAAATATATTTCAAGGTTGCTCTCTTTATATATGGATTGATTATATAATTGCTAACTGAAAATTCATTGTAGCTAGAGACCGAACTAGAAATAACTAGAGTCAACAGTTCTCCTCTGTGGTGATTTTTGAAAAACCTTTTATTTGTAATGGTTTTACAGCTTTTACAGGCTGACAAATGCCTCTAACGAAACTTAAGTAAAGCTTCGCTCACATCACACCACAAGTACATACAAATATTGTTAATGACAAAGTGTCATACAAATAATGGATAAATAATAAAAATAATAGAACTATTCAGTTTAGCTATTAGAATGGAAAATTTTCTTCCATATATCTTGACATATACACATAATATAGTCTATAATATCTCTATATATATACATGGAAAAAGGACATCTTAATGATAACAATATAATCCAGAATCTATATAAGCGCAAAAAAGAAAATTAATTTATTTAACATAATAAGAATGTCTAACAGTAAATTGAAATAATTCTTTATTCCTCGTCGCTTTTATTTACTATTGAATAAGATTTGATTGCTTTTCTTTTCTTTTCATCGTCATCACAACGATGACGATGTTGATGGGGCTAGTGGTGATGATGATACTATACGATAAAAGTGATGGGTGATGGTGGTGGTGGTTTTGTTATTAAGAATGATAAAGCACAACAAATATCAACCAACAATTTTCTTTATACGATAGGTATGTCATCTTATGACTCAATATGATTTATCAATAAATAAAATAAAAATATGAACTGTCAGCATTAAACATAAAATAAAGTATACAAAAAAATAAACTTTATTTTCCCCGATTTTCTTTTATGATCTGGGATCTGTTTTTGTTCGTAAAAATCAAAATACCGAAATTGATTCTAATGCCGTTTTTACAAAATGTGTGCTGTCAATGTCAAATGAATTTGTATTGAGGCGAACGAGGTGCGATATAGTTTTTAAATTAGGTCTTAGGTTTCCTAACATAACTTTTTCAACAAAATTATATGCAGTTTTTACTAAAAAGGAAAACGTGCAAGATAATACAATCAAAATAAATTTCACCTTTTGTGAGGTTAGTCAATTGGGCTTGGCTATTTTTGCGAAATTTCTAATAAAATGTCAAAATTATAATGCAAGAATGATTTCCATTCATGAATGGAAAACAATGTTTTTGGAATGATCTTTTTTTTCGGATCTGATTTGGTCAAATCCGGATGTAAGATCAATGGTCGTAAAAAGTTTTGTTGTTCAGAGATTTGCCAATATGTTAGATGTATCTGGAATTCAATCCTTTAAATTTTGATTTATTGGTTTCTAAACTTTTGGCTTCATGCTGACTGGATTTCATGTAATTGGTTCGTCTTTTGATGTTTTTATTTCTACTTTTATAATTGTATCAATTGGTTCAATGTTGTGGACAGGTTCGAATAATATTTTGAATTTTGCAACAATTCTTTGGAGGTTTTGTCTGGCTTCTGAGGGTAGATGGCTATCCTGATTCTAAATGAGTGTTTTTCCTTAAGTGGAATTTTCATATTCGGGATTATAGTTAACATATTATTTCTGCGAACAATGATTACTCTAAGTTTTTCAGTGCGTCGTCTCCAATTATTCCGTAGAACATATATAAACTGGGTATTACGAAAAACTCTATTATTCGGGTTTCGTCATAGTTGAACTGTTCTCTTTATGGTGCCTGGTCATTATGATTTCATGGTCTTTGCATGTAATTTACCAGTTTGAAAACTTATCAATCTCCATCGGCACTGCTGGTTTTGATAACGTTGATCTAGGTGGTATTTGTTAAAAATGAGAAAATGAGCCAACAATTCATGATAAAATATATTTTTTTTCAACTCATAGTGCCTAAAAACACGATATGTTTGCATATATGTACTTTTACTTTTAATATTTTTTTTATTCTCTACAAGTAAAAAAGAGACACAAAAAACAAAAGGGACTACATTTTTTATCACATTTTTATCGATACCACTTGTTTCTACACTAGAAAATGCTTTTTTTTGGAAGACTATCGTCGATAATTATACAATAATTCAGTATTGAAACAGATTTCGAAAGCAGTATCATCTCACCTCAACCATTTAAATACGGAATTATGGGTGATTAAGGATTCTCCAGAAAATTGTATTCCACTCTTTCTCAGTATATTAAAAAAACAATCAACACGAAATAAGCTTGTTAAAAAAATTATGTTTACACCAATACTAGTGAAATAACATGATGTTATCTTTAAAGTTGTCGAGCCCCTAGTCGCAGCAGAGACATGCATGAGGTTCGAAATTAATGTTTTGGCATTTTTTGATGCGGTAGTGCGAATTTTTGTAAATAAGCCACCGATTGCGATAGGCAGGATAAATTTACCACCGACACTTTCGTATGATGGAACTGTGTTCAAAACACGCCGTTATTCTGTAATAACTGAACTATTAGTGTTGTAGTTAGTTAATTTACTAATCACCCATTTCAGGATGAATTTCCTTGTGTTTGAGACAGAAATCGATTTGCTTATTATGCACAAAATCAAGATTTGCAGTTCCTAGAAATATATTTGATTGATAGATAATTGAAACACAATTTATTTTCGGTAATAAATCCTCCCCAACCGTTATTCGATAGATTAAGAAATGAATCTCAATTGTGAAGTTGTTGGTAATTCCTTGCTATTTGATACAATCCTGTATATATGAATTAACTCAAAAAGTTTTAACATTAGGCTTATGTAGCTAATCACATCTGGTCGATTGTTTTGGTGTCAAAACTTTCAAATGCGTCTCTGCGTTTTTCGAGAAATTTAAATGATTTACTTAGTATTGAAATTTTTCAAGTGTGTAATAATGACGATTACAAATACATAAATCAATCATAAAACACTGTTCTGTGCGGTATATTGATTAGTTTCTAGATTGCGTATCATAACCATATACGTATGTAAACATAACGTTTACCTACGCTTGCAATGATCCCACCTCTCAATAATTTGTATTCTTGTGCTAACGAGTTGTTAAAACCAAACTGACATTTGTGGCTGGAAGTTCTTTTCCTCATATATTTAAAAACATTGCCAAACCCATGTAAGATGTCCCCATATGCCAATTTGATCACGTGTTTATTTTTAAATGACGGTATATTACTCGCCTTGTTGTATTTAAAATAAATGACCAGGTTCTGTTGTAGTTTAACTTCACATATGAATAAATGTGGATAAATAAATACTGTCGATTCTTAAACGAGTTAGAAAATTCAGTATACCTGTTACTTAGTTGGGTCGCAAATCTCGTTTAAATGTAGAATTCGTTTAAGCATTTTTTCTATTTGGTCAAGCGATCTATATAGACATTTCTATGTGCAAAACCAAAAAAAAACATTTAGATGTCCTTATCCCAATAAATGCGTAGCGTAAACATTATACTTTAGCATATCCTTATTACAAATAAATTTATAATATTTTTATCAAAAAATAATTTATAATAATAATAACAACAACAACAACAGCAACAAAAATAAAAAGTTTAATGCTAAATTAAACATATTTGCGCTCGAATTATTATTAAAGAGAATCCTTTGATAATTTAACCGTAAATATAATTACAACACAACAACAACAACAAAATTCCCGAATGAAAATGAAAATTACGATATGAAACAGGAGGAAAATCTATCATGTAAAATTTTACATCAACATAATAAAAACGAATAATCATCGCAATAAATTATAATGAACTTGGTACGAGATAAGACAACATTGAAACGAAATATGTAAGAAAAATGTGAAAAACACCCCGTCACATTGAAAATCTTTTATTGTGACAAAAATTTCTGTTTTTATTTATTTTTTTTTACTCTTTTGGAAATTGAAAATTGCAATTCAAAATATTTCTGTACATTCTGTACATTCGTTCGTTGATAAACTTTGGCGTTTTTTTTTTTGCCATTTGACAAATTTAAAATTCTTTAAAATAAGAAAAGCTTTTTTAGTATACGAAACTAAAAATAAAATACTTTATTTAAACTTGATGTTTATATATATATATATATATATATATATATATATATATATATATATATATATATATATATATATATATATATATAAACATAAATTTATTTGCAGGTAAAGTTCTTTCAATTCTTTTGAAATGTTGAAATTTCTTTTTTTTTAAACAAATTTCCATCTCTTGTGTTGTTATGGAAAATCAAGAACAATCGTTTTGTAAAGGTTGGTTAAACTTTTCGTTCGTTTGTCATTGAATTTGTGATAAATGCAGTTGCTTTTGTTTGTTTGTGTGATTGGTCAACCGCGTCAAGCCAAGTTGTGTTTATTGAAAAATGGTTATATGAAAATGGGATTAACTTATCAGACGGTAATAAGTTAAATAATACTAATTTTACTTCAAGCTGATTTTTAAATTTTTAAAATAGGTTTTTGAAATTATTGGCTGTCATAAAATATTATACTGGAATCTATTATTAGGACTATAATGTAAATCATCAGTAATATGAAAACTTCAAAACCTTCAAAAATAAAACAGAAAGTTATGTCAACATTGTTATGGATATCATTATTTTAACAACATAATTGATTGTGCAAAATAATTTCTTATTTCAAAAATATACAATTTTTTATTTTTGAAACTTGAGATTTCTCAATTGCGCAGTAAACCTGATGTTCAAAGTAATTAATTCGGTGACTAACCAATTGAGATCTCGGATTCTCTATCGATCTGGGATTTAACCGTTTTAATAACTCTTTCATGGCCTAATTCTGTTTCGACTTAGGTTTTCCTGTCCAGTTTTGCACCAGAACTTCCACTGTTTGCTGTGGTTGTCATTTCTTTCCACTTATCACTATTGTATGGATAACTCTTTGCATTTTCCAGTGACTGGTAACTGCTTGATAATGTTTGTCTTATCTTTTTAATTTAGATCCTGTATGTAGAATCTCTTTAGTCGGGTTCAAGTTGCACTAGAGTGTTTGCAATAAAAATATGACTTATATTATTCTCCTCATCGCTTGTTCCCACAAACCGGAGTTTTCATGATACAAAATGACCTACCAATTTCTTTCACCTAACTATATCTACATTGGGCTGAAGGCATCTACAAAAGGCTATCTTCTAAGGTTATTTTCTCAACATTACCTTATCTACAATAATAGCTATCGACATTTAATGATAAAACCATATTGTCACATCCCCTTCATATTTTGGTTAAATATCTTAATTTTACTGACGAGTATGAGCCGCCTCTTTTTATTGCTGCTATGTTTATCTTCATTTTGATTTCTTAATGTTGCTGTATCGTTGGGTATGCAAACAAAATGGTCTTCGCAAATGTTGCTTTTGGAGACAATACTATACAATTTTTCGAGCATAGAGGCTCAGAAACCGTCAATTAAGACCTTTCTTGATTCTCTATGTGTTACCTGAAGCTATTTTGGAATGTGCTACATCCATTAATCTGTCAATTTTGATCTCATCCTATTGTGGTGTCGTATTTTGGTGTCGGCTTTTTTCTTCATTCTGTAAAATTGTAGCTTATGATCACCTCCATATTAACGTTCCAACTTTTGCGTTTCAATCGTTCAATAAATTATACCACCAGCATCTCTTTACTATCTTTGGCTGGTCAATCTAGTTGCTTTAATTTCTTTTTCAATTCTTAGAGGAACATCATTGTTTTAATATTAATAATCCCACAGTGATCACCAATTGTTACGTTTTTAGTTTTTCCTGGTTACAATTTACTGGATAACTGTAGAGAAATTGTATCATTATTATTTATCAGAGCTTAATATCACTATTTGTGATAACTATTTGTTATCACAAATAGTGATAGTTACTGTGCAACAGTAGATATATTTGTAAGATTGTAGTGGACGAACGATTTGGTTTTTAATTGTAAAGTTTAATTGATCCAGATTTTTGTTCTTTGACGTAGGAATTACTCGTTCACTTGACAAATTGTATTTTTTATGGTTAGCAATGCTGTTCGGGAACACTTGGCCAATAAACTCCTTATTTGTTAAGACGGAATTGCATAAGTTAGGCTAAAATATAATCAATCCGTTTGATCCTTCGATAAAAACACGGTCTTTACCGAAAGTCAACGATTGGTTGGAAAATATTCGTCAGAAGCATAGTTTAGCAATGAAACTCACATTTTTGTCGTCAACTGTTTCTTTACATAGCGCCATAGAGTCGATGATTTAAGGCGAGTGTTTATTTCATCGGCAGCGGTCAATCTTAGAATGACTGGTAGTGTCAATCAAAATTAATGATATGAAGAAGATCTTCTCAGATTTACCGGGCGCATCGAGGAAAAATAAGCATCCATTTCCATCATCAATTGCCTACATTAACATATTGTACACACTTCTTGCAGGTGGCAGTTCAACAGAAGTATTCATTTTCCAATACTCGATGGAGAGCATAACTCATTCCACGATATGGCGTTGGCATTCCTATCTTGACTTACAAACTGCCACACATGATAAAGCACATGTTATCGATTAAAAGCAAAGCCCGTTTATTTATTTCTTCTTCGAGATTGGGATTCTCTGAACTGGCATCAATTCAATGTAAAATGACTTCTGTCAATGACTTGTGCGTATCTGACTTGGCGTATCTGATGCAGAAACAATTTCTTCAGCGATCGTAATATTCCAATGAGTATCGTTTTCAAGCAAACTGAGCTATTGAAATGCAGTACGAAATATTGACCACACTACACCATTGAAGCGATTCGGAAGCGTTTCAAATGATGTCGGCCCACGAAGCACTCGTCATTCTTCGGATAAACCAATTTCCAGAAGTACCACCAAATGTTCAACGGTAGGGTGATGTGTATGAATGGGGAATAAGAATATACGCCATATTGCCTCATTCCAGCTAACATATCGCTCCATTCGTAACATATTTGCAGATGTATTTGATAGACTTCACTAAAATGCAATACTCCACTTTGAAATGTGCCTTGAGTATTTAAAAAAAAAGTGACGAATACGGAACAATCTCAGTGTTGTCGACCACAAAATCATTTCCTTTTAATTTCGTTGTAATAGTTCTACCGTTATATCATCGTTATTTTCGTTACGCAAAGAAACTACTTAAGGCCGACACGAACAAAAAAAATCATAGAAATCAGTCAATTTGTTCTCGAGATATCGTCAAAAAAGCCGTACAAAACGAAATGTATAAGAAAATGAATTTTCTTCATAAATTTTTGTGTTGTTAATTTTTCCGATGTTTTAATAGTTACTCTGCTAATCGGAGTGGAGCCAAATCCAACAAAAAAAGACCAAAAAAATCGGTTTGCTCGTACTTGAGTTATATAGTTAGTGATACTAAACGTCTTTTTATTTATATATGTATATATATATATATATATATATATATATATATATATATATATATATATATATATATCATCGGTGAAAGAATATAATTTAAAAATTATCCCACCGCAAAACTTTTATTAAGGCACGAGAAAAAATCATTTTTTGAAACTGCCACAACATTGTTTGTATTAATTGTTGATGGACTATTGCATTTTTCCGCACTAGTTTTCTAGTAAGGCTGGTTTGATTTATTTGCAATTATATTTATGCCTATGAAAGTAAAGGTTTCATATACAAACTTGTTTATCTGACAGATTTGCAGGTTTAAAACTTCATAATACATTGTAGGCTTACTTTTGTTAACGTAATTGCACGTTGGATATCATATAAATATACTATTACTAATTAAGCTGCTGCGTATCCTGATATTATTTGGGTATACTCTTGTTCTAAGTAACTCAATTAAGTTCATAAAAAATATTCAAAGTCACCAAAATAACATATACGTCAAAAATTCTATCAGACACGTACTAAACAAAAAATTTGATCCGATTAAATTAAGTTGTAATATGTAACAAAAAATAAATATTACATCTTAAACATGAATCTCGTTAAGAAAAAAAAAATAGCAAAACATCTTTTGCTCAATTTTTTTTAGTTTTTTTTTTGTATTTTTTGTTATTACCATATTACCTCTTAAACTCTTTAAACATCTAATGCCTAACATTACAAACCATGTACAAAACCATGATTTTCCACATGAATATATTCATTGCTTTACATAATATTTAGAAAATTTTCTTGTCTTCACATTACATGTTTAAAAATTTAACAAGTTTACCAACAATTTTTTTTTCTGTATCTAAAATACCAAAACTTTCTAACATACATAATACATATAAGGTGTGTGTGTTAGTATGTGTGTGTTTATGATTTTATTTTGTAATTATGTGTCTTAAAAATATTTAAGACAAAAATTAAAAGCTTCATGAGATTTTAAAAATAATTTTATTATGGTATTTCATTTTTAAATATTGAAATTAATGTATTTACAGGGTACCTCTAATCATACAGCTATAGTGTAGAATTTTTACTTGGTACTAAGCATAATCGCCTCATGCCAACTGGTAACAAAAAAATCCATCTTTCAACAGAAATTAATAAATGTGAAATAAATAGAACACCCATTAAAAAAAACAATGCAGTATTTGACACTTGAAAACAGCTTTACTCTTGATTAACTTAATGTTTAAAATGTGTTAACTCCTGTAGATGGCACTTTGCAGTTATAAACTGCAGAAATGTACATAGAGGGCCTATCATAAGAGAAATTCACACTATGCCTGCATAAATAAAAAAATGAATCGTTATTCTGGCCACATTTTGTGTTATCTTAATGAAAATTCAACACATTTTAACAGCCGGAGTTTGGGATCAGGAATTTGATGAAAATTCTTGATTAGAGTGTACACTGGCTTAGGTACTTTCTGCAAACCAATCCTTAATAGAGGGTGCAGCGATCTCTGAAAGGTAGGTCCCGACTGGAACTCACGGGGGGCATATTAATCAGTAGATACGTTGTAAGCATTCTAAACCAGGATATCTCTTCCAATAACCTGTGGACAAATTTAATCATCCTAGAATGGCTGTCTAATAAATCGCGACGATGGACTAAATTTATAGCCAACCGTACATTCGTGATAATAAACGAGCATGATATAAGCATATGTGGGCATGTCTCAACAAAGGAAAATCCTGTGGGTACCCGTGGTAAATCATATTACAACATCTTAAAGGATGAGTTCTGATGGAACGGTTAGAAAAGATTGAAAGAAGATGAAGTAAAATGGCCAAATCAACATGAAATTCATCCTACGATTGAAGAATGAAGTTCTTTAGTAACATGTCATAGTGCAGTATCGTTAAGAAGGTAAGGCATTCAAGTATTGTATACTCAACCTGTGGAAACTACAGAGAATACTCGCGCTTACAGTCTTCGTTTTTTTAATAATTATAGGTCACCTAACCTGAATACAGACTTCAGACTACTCACGAGAGCAGAAATTGAAATACTCAATTAAATATTAATTAAAAGCGTTCAAAGGTTAACTTTCTTAAATAATATTTGATATACATTATTGCCATATGAAACAAAGCATCCTGCAATCATTTTGAACCAAATTCGACTCTCAGTTTAAATTTCCCGGCATATGCACAACGAAAATAATCATCCTGGCATCAACCTATTGACAAACTTAGTTTTTCAAAGCCACTCGGTATAATAAGACGCAAAGACATTGCAAAAAGGGTATTTCCTAATGTGTCAAATGCCCAAGGCCACAACCAACGATTGTTCAATAACTAATAAGATTACTACCCAGAAGTGAAACCAGGATTTTTATATACATATATAAAGTATGTATGGACTTGACGGCTGAATCATGCATTAAAGGAAGAGGTTTAAAGCGATTCGTGAGTCGCCGAAGTTTATAACACGATTTATTGCGACAACGGAACGAATTTTGATCGGAGCAAAGAATTACTTACAAGCCGTCTACAATTGCCTACATCACCACTCAAATGAGATTACCAGTCATCTTTGAAACATAAAGTTGAGTGGAAATTCATACCGCTCCACAGCAAGGTGGAATATGAGAAAGTGATTTTAAATCTACCAAGACATATCTGCAACGAACAATTGGAATTCAGAGTATAAACCAAGTTCATGAAATGTCGGGATATCAATTATTAATTTATGTCCGTTAGGTATAGTCAAACAAATCAATCAACATTTTTGGAAGCGCTGGAAAACTTAATATTTGGCGTCTCTACAAACTTGATCCAAACGACAGAACACACAACCAAATTTGAATATTAATGGCAACATAATCATTCATGAGCACAATTTACCACCAACGCAGCGGTTATTGGAAAGGATCAAATAAGTTTATCCTTGAGATACGATGCGGGAACATCCAAGTATAGCACAATTGAAGCCAACAAATAACATCCAACTACGACATAATTTATGGTTAAGATAAATTAAAATGACATACAAGAAGCAAGACGAATATATTACATAAACAGAATGATCTTGAAAACATATTTTGGTTTTTGTATTCACGGTTGATTACGATTAAGAGAAGGTAGACAAGAAATTTTTCATGCAATATATGAAACAAAACAAAATTTAAATTTGGAACTCCCATTTTGTTTTGATGACTAAAACCGACCATTTTGTTTATACATTTTTATACTTTATAACGTCATGTATAAAAGAGATCAACGATCTTAAATAAATTTTGTTTTTTGTCTTATTTGCATTTCAAAACAAGAGCAAGAATTCATTAGATTTTGTGGTTTGTGTCGTGTTTATTTCTGCTGTAATGGACATTTTAAGAAATATTTTTGGTTTGTACAAATTTTGTAGGATAGTTTAAAAACAAAACAATAAGCAAATTTTAGCCGATCGAGCATTAGTTTTTGACAAAAAAAAAATCTGATTTTTCACTAAAATGAAACATGAAAGTTTGGATTGACTTTTTTTTGTCGTTGTAGTAGAGAATAAAGTTATTTTGACATTTAAGATTCACTTAAAGACAAAATGTGTTCTAAAATGTTTAAAAGTCTAGAAGTTGCATTAATTTTATAAATTAAAAAATAAATAAGTATGATAATTATAAAGTATGAAGACGTCGTTTATCTAGCACCTTTTCTTAAAATAATACATTATAATTTTATTTTATTTTGTTTTGATAAATTATATACCTTAAACCATTTTCCCTTAAATCCTACCGAATTATGGAAAATGCCTAAAAATATTTTTATTGTATATTGTTTATGCGAGCACCCACCTCCCGTAAATTAGAGTTATAATTCATTAAATTGTCTAAATAATTTACACACAGATACACAATAATTTTGGAAAACTGACGCATTAATTTTCAACTTTTTGTTTGTTGTTGTTGTTTTACGTAATATATGAGAATTTCGCGCGTCGCCTATCAATCTTGATTTTATATGATTTAATTTAGAACGTGTGGTGTATAATTCACCCATATACGAGTTACAATTTAACGTTTTTCTTTTTTTTTGTTATCTGTTAAAACCCCAAAAAAAAAGAAAATCTTTTTCTCGTCGTTATAATAATAACGAAAATAATAATATGTAGATTTAAAAAAATTAATTTAAATTTTATTCAAATTATTTTATCATTTTGGAATAATTTTATAATCATTGAAATATAATTTTCCATTTTATTTTTTTTGGTGCTATTCTTTATTTTATATCTATATATATAACATAATATTCTTTTAAAATAATTAAATTTAATCATTATGATTTTATCGTCGCGTTCACTCAAATCCCCGCATCATCATGCATCTTGCCAGGGGAAAGTATTTATTTTTATTATTATGTATTTTATAAACGTATATAAGTACATATATTATATAAATGACAGTGGCGGTAATAAAGTCGGTATTAACTTTAAATGTACGGAGTGCATAATTTATCTTGACACAACTGACTTTAATAATAATTTAACGTTTTAACAAATAATTTGTGAACGACGGTGGCTAGAATTAAATTTCCTTTTTATTTGTTTGAGTGCGGAAGTGACTCCTGCAATATTTTTGTTTAATTTTTATACTGTTAAAAATTCTGACAATTTTTAGTAAAGCTTTTGTTTGTTTTTTTTTTTTTTAGATTAACACATTGCCTAGAGATAATTCCCTTAATGGCTTACGCCACGGCAACATGGTGGGTTAAAACCCTTTATTTCAATTAATTTAAAGTCTGAATGAATGTAATTTACAATAAACATTACATTCATCACGTATGTAGCCGGTTTCAATTTATTTTCTCAGATTTCTGTAATGCATTGATTTTCATTTTAAGGTGAATAACGCTCACGAACATACAACGACCGACACATTAAAACCAATTTTATCAATGCATTATGGTCAGGGAAAACTACATAAAACCCTGACCGAGAAAATATTACAAGTAAATATAAAACAATATTTAATCTTCACGGGTTGCTTGTTTCTTTAAGTAGGCGTGTAGGTTCTTCTTGAACACCTGTAAATTAAATATTGCAGGAAAGACCGACGGATCTATTTGATTCCACAGAGAGGTGACTCTAGGGAAAAAAGAAGATTTAAAATGGTTAGTTCTACATCTGGTTATATCTAAGGCGATGCTATGTTGTTTTGTACCAAAACGAGTGGAAGCCTTGTTGTTAAACGCCGCTGATATTAGAGATTTAATTTCGGAAGAACAGTGATCAAAATAATATTTGTAAAAAAGCGATAAAGCACCTACTTTGCGTCTGTGTTCCAATGAGTCAATTGATAAAGCCATATTTTTATCGTTAATCATGTGAATAACTCTATTTTGAATTTTATCGAGACATTTGAGATTTGATCTTGGAGCACCACCCCAGACAAATGAATTAAATTACATAATGGGCCTAACATAAGCCTTGTATAACTTAAGAACTTCTATAGGGGTAAAATAAAAGTTACACCGTCTAATGAAACCCAGATACTGATTAGCTTTTTTTGCAATAGAATATATAGGTTCTTTCCAGGAAAGATCACTTGAAATGTTTAAGCCCAACATTCTAAGAGAGGACTACCTATTAATTTAAATGCCGTTTATTATGGGTGGAACATAATTTTGAATTTTTTTTGTGAAAAAAGACACACTTGGAATTTCTGTGGATAAAATTCTACCCGATTAGATTTGCCCCATTCAATGACCTTGTCAATGAAAGTAAAAAGTGAATAATGCATAATTTGACGAGAGCAAGATAAATGAGAGTTAGAGTCCTTTTGGCTATTAAACTCAATAGAAGCAGACACTGTAGTATCATCAGCAAAAGAGTGGATATCACATGATGCCAATTTAAAAATATCATTGATATAGATCAAAAATAAGGTAGGCGACAAAGATGAACCTCGCGGTACACCAGCATTGATTTCATACGAGTCGGATGAAATGCCGTCTAATACTACCTTAATCGATCGTCCCATTAAATAATTCTCTATCCATTTAATTAGAGAACTGTCGAGATTCAGTGACCGAATTTTATTGATCAGGCTTTGATGCCATACTCTATCAAAAGCTTTTGAAATATCTAGAGATACGACACTTGACTCACCATATTTTTCAATACTTTTTCCCCACAAATGAGTTAAATAGGCAATAAGATCACCTGAAGAGCGATTCTTACGAAACCCATATTGAAAATCTGATAAAAGCGCATGCCTTACTAAATACTTCATTATGTGAAAATTCACAATAGATTCCATTACTTTAGATAAGGTTGGCAACAAAGCAATTGGGCGGTAATTGGAAGGAGAAGTTTTATCACCTTTCTTAGGAACCGGTTAAATATTTGCTGTTTTCCAAATAGAGGGAAAAATGCCAGAGTTTACTGATAATTTAAACAGTTCTCAAGAGGTTTAGCTAGGGAAAAATGACAGCATTTTAGGACAATTGATGGTAATCCATCAGGCCCAGTTGCTTTGTATGGACTCAAATTTTTAAGAACTTTAGAAACAACTCGAGTACGAAAATAAATTTTGGGCATAAATGAAGAAACAGTAGTACATGCTGGTGGGGATTGGTTAGAGAGAAAAGGGAGAGTCGATGCGGAAGCAAAGTGAGACGCTAATAAATAAGCTTTTTGAATGGTGGTTTTATAATAGTTATTATTATAAAACAATAAGGGGATAGATGATGTCTTACCGCTAAAATACCTTTTTACCAAGCTAGCAAACGACCAAAAAGTTCGGTTGTTTGCTTTAGAAAATAATACATTTCGTATTCGATTACGAAGTTTGAGGTCATGGTTTAATTTAAACCTGATTATGATAGCATTTGATTTATTACGGGCTATTCTAAATTTAATGAGATTGTCATTAGAAGGATTACTGAGATAATTTAAATGAGCACATTTTTTCTCGGAGATAGCAAACTTACAATTTGTATTTAACCATTGAGTTTTGTGGGGCCGATTTCTTTTATAAAAGCTCGGAATGAATAACTTCATTCCTTTTAAAATGACCGAAGTTATAAGCTTGGATACTGTATCAGCATTATTACTTTTAAAACACACAGACCAATCAAAAGAAGAGAAAAATAGATTGAGACTATGCCAATCAGCATCATTGAAATTTCAGATTAGCCTAGGTGTACATGTAATAAGCTCCAAAGTAGGTGGGAATATGAGTTGTTGAATATGAGCTTCAGGTAACAGCGTTAAATATCTTCTGCATTTAAAAATCGAGTAGCCCGTAATTGATTAAAAGTTGATTTAAAAGTTGATTTAAAAGTTGAGAGCACAAGTTCGCGGTAATTTCTCTGTTGCTTTTGGTTGAAGTGATGTTTAGAGACCTGCTTTTGAGTTTATTACTAACCGTTAATTTTTTTTGTCTCTAATTCAGAAATCCGACTTATTTCATTCGATTTGGAGCAAAAGCTGACAGAAGCTTATTATTGGAAAAAATTTTCAATTTTCCGATATGAAAACTTTTCAAGTGTGTATCGGAAATATTGCAGTTTGCTGATACTATTTCTTCATTATTTCTTGATTATGCACCAAACTCTATGATGATATAATGGAAATTTCGTTTTCTTTGACCAACTTTGACAGTTCTGCATAGATTGGACGAGTATATTTATATATATATATATATATATATATATATATATATATATATATATATATATATATATATATATATATATATATATATATTCCTCAAGAACAGCATAAAAACTTGTAGCATTATCGACATCAAGTTATCTAATTGGGTTATTTGATATATTCGGTTTTGTCGTTTCTATATAGCGAGAAAGCATAAATTTTGCATCTATGCATACACAAATTTTACAAGTCGAGCTGGAAAGGGTTTATAGTATAGCACTCGACTCTTGACTGGTTAATTGTGTCTACGACTCGCAAATTATATCTATTATCATGTATGGTTATGATAATAGATCCCTTTTATAATCAACCAATAAATCGTTCATGGTTTATATTCTACTATATGGTTTCAAACTAAATAACACACCCGGTACATTTAATGTCACATTTTATAATGTACCGAACGGTGTAATATATACATAATTTGATGCGAAAATCTATTTTATCACACCGTCCAAAGTAATTGAAAATAAAAATAAAAATTTAAATTGTAATTTTAAATTAAAGAAAATGAATTTTCATTTAATTTAGTCAAAAAAAAAAAAAACGTAAATTAATATTCGTTCTGTCAATTTTTCCGAAATAATCACCAAACTCCAACGTTATCACTTGCTGTCGTATTTATATTATTTATGAGGTGCTTTTTGGTTTAATTGTGACATTCCTAGATGATTTTTTTTACGTTTATTGTGGTTTGGCCATTGTTTGGTGGCCGAAGGGTGTGATAATTATTTGGTTTACTAACGGCGCTACCACCTATTTTGTATAGAATTTAATTGTGATTTTTAAACATTTTTGCTGATTGAATTTGTTCGTTTCGAGGTGATAAAATTGTGGGAATAAAATTGTTTTTTTTTGACATTTTAATTGAAAATTGACTTAGAATTTAAAGCTGCATGGGTTGTAAATTGTGGGTGATATTAATGCCCATAGATATTACTTTAGAGCACGTTAAATAAAACCAGATCATTGACGGTACAACAATAAAAAATTCATTATTTTTCTGCTAATTGTTTATCACAAATCTACTCAAAATACGATTTGGAGAAAGAATGGTCCCTATATTACTTTTTTTTAAGTTTTGCATGATTATCAATACCAGAAAAGCTTAAAACTCAACCAACAAATGCACCAACGAAACTCGAATTGGATCTAAATGTAACCAATAATAATTTGCAAGACGAATATACGAGAGTTACAGAAATCTACCAACGTAATAGAAATGTTATCATACGAAATGTTATCTTTAACGAAAAGAAATGAAAAAAATATTGAAATTAATGAGAAACTGCACTTAAAGTACGGCTAGAAATATACTTCAAAAATGAAATCATCCAAGCTACTACAGCAACCAACTAAACTGTTTGCAAAAAAAAAAAAAAAGATTTAGCTTAATTTTTATGACATTGCAAAATCATGTAGATTTAACCATAAAACAATTGATGACAAAGGGGACTTATTCCAAATAATAAACCTATTAGACTTTTATTCGTTTGTTTTATTTCGTTGGTAGTAAATATTTTTGTAGCAATCAACACATTTTGTGGTTGTAGTCGTTAAAAAATTCACTTACCCTTCTTTGGTTTTATTTTTGCTCACTGACACTTAAAATATGAGACCGTCACTATTTCATTGGGTTTTGTACCATTTTAAAGTTTGGATAGTGAAAATACAATTTAAAAATAATCAAAATAATTAAGATAATTTAAAAAAAAAATCAAATATTTAAAGAAAAATATTGAAGCTGATTTGGATTTACTTTGTGTGTAGCTCAATTATTTCGAACATCATTAAGATGATCGAAATTAAAGAGGACTTTGCCTTTTTGCAATAAATCCAACTGATACTTATTTCTAATTCATAATAACTCTAGGTAATAAGATTCCCTATTTTTGGTTTACGTAATATTATTTCTTTAAAATATTTCTGACAAAATTAGTATTAATATTAAACAACAGGAAAAGATATGAAACGTTGAACTAAACCCAGAATTTGCCATCGTAATCCGTTCATTATAAGGTAAAAATATTCAATTTGTTAGGTCATTACCGTTGCCGGTGGTTACCACTTTACTTTAAAATAACTTACGTGATTTATGGTGGTAGAACATACTTGTCAGTTAGCGGTTATTTCATTTAGTTTTGGTGACCTTTATGTGACTGGATATCAAAACACCTTTATTAGACTGGAATGGGTACAAAAGTACCCATATACAGATTAATAGAGAATTTGACTAAAACACATTTAAAATATTATTGTATAAATAGAGAACGAATTATTTATCAGTAACGAAACCGAAACGAAAAAAAAACGACAAAAAAATTAAAAATAACGAAAGAAAACCGTTATAAAATCTAAACGCACTATAGTTTTTTGTATTTAGAAGTTTTTATACGGTAAAAATTAAATAACAAGTGTTTTTGTTAATATTTTACTGTGTACAATTAAATATCGATTGTTATGTCAAATTTCACATTTGTTTTTGAAGCTGGGCCGAGTGGTGTTTTTGCTCAAAGGTGCCGTGTATCCGCGTAAGTAATAATCTAAAGATAATAATCTAATATATTTAATTTTTTACAAGTTTTATTGAAAGTAACGTTTTTTACAGGTTGACACCGGCTGAAATACATGCTTTATTAGAAGAAGACTCAGAAGAAGGACTATTTGTTGCTTCCGATGATGAAGAATATATTCCGGATCCAGTGATTATTGCGTCTGAAGAATCTGATGCTGAACACGACCCCGTTATAGAACAAGAAAATGTTTCTAGTGAAAGCGATGATGACGTACACGAGCAGTTGTCTGTCGAAATTAATTAAACGGCTAAAGTTAGAATAGTATGGGGTGTCTATTAACTTCCACAATCACAAACATTGTGTCGTAATATTCTACGAGAGAAAAGAGGAGCAGCGAACTTCAGCAGCAAGTTTACTGCGAAAGAAACATTTCTATTGATTATTTCAAATCAATTACTAATCAATTACTGGTTAAATTTCCTAATTCCACTAAAAGACCAAATAAAAAATATTTAAACCGTTCAACCAATAAGAATTTGATTCATTTTTGGGAATCTTAATTGAAGCAGAGGTTCACAAATCTAATAATGAACATATAACAAAATTATGGAGGACGGATTTTTTTCTCTTATTCGAGCATGAATGTCCAGTGATTGCTTCAAGATGCTACAAAGATTTATTCGGTTGGATAATGAAAATACACGTGCTGGCCATATAAAAAGTGATAAGGCTGCACCAACACGTGACATATGGCCTATGCTGAATGATAGTTTGAAAAAAGCTTACAAGCTATATCAATGTATTAATGTGGATGAGCAATTGTTTCCATACAGAGGGCACACAAAATTCACCAACGATTCGACAATGCAAAAATTCGACAATGCAAAATTCGACAATGCACATGACTGATGATGTGTCAGATAAAGCAATTGCAAAACCGGAAATTATAAACTACTATAATAAAACCAAAGGTGGAGTAGACACAGCCGATAAAATGTTAATGGCATACACATTAAAGCGCTGAACTAATCGCTGGCCACTTGCAATGTTTTATAACATGATCGATGATGCCGACTTAGTTGCATATGTTATATATATAGAACATATTCAACATTTTAAAAAAAGGACCAAACAATTATGCATGCCTTCAGTAAAAACCCGTTCTACAAAATCTCATGTAATTGGAAACCGTTTTACACGGAACACAATCGAACTAGTAATGGGACGCGCAATTTCACCTCAACCAGTTAGACCAACCGGTGATATATAGGCATTCGACCGAGCTGTCGACCAGCTGCTGTTGTAGGGCATTGTTTTATACGCATTGAAGGAAATCGAAAAGATCGAAAAACTCGGAAAAGTTCTTTTGGGAAAAGCCCATTTTCATATAAAAAACGTGAAAATTGTTTGCTAATTTTATATGTAAATGTAGATTTTGAATAGTTTAAAGGTGTCAGGGAGTTTCAGCTACCTACGTTAAGTAGATCATAAAAAAATTTAGAGTGAAAAGTTTATTTGGGTACAATTGTACCCATTCAGTCACATAAAGGTTAAATATTTTTTTTTCAATCTGCCATTCATATAGATTTTAGAAATTTGTGTGTACTAACAGTTGGGATGACGTATTTTAAATGTGTTGGTGAATCATTAAAATCATTTTTTTATTTTCAGGTGATACCTAAACTTTTATATCAACTTACATTAGAATTTGATTGGAATCTATATTTATTACTTTAAAAGGACCTTTATTGTTTATTTGATATAGATAATTTTCAGACTAGATTTCAAATTTAATTTTTAAATCAAATTTCACAATGAAGTGCTTAGTTCAATTTTGTTCAGCGGTTTGATTAGAAAGAAAATCATTTTTTGTTGTTTTGGTTTTATTCTTTGTTTTTTGTAAAGTTATCATATTTCAGGATTATTTTTTATTTTTATTATCTCTGATAGATCAGAATTAATGTTTAAACGTGGTAGGATCATGCTCTCAGACCAAAATCTGATCAAATCTGATGAAAGATCAAATCTGGACCCAAGTCATCGCTGGTCTTCCTAATTTCCTTTTTCCTATATAAATAGGTTTAACTCATTGTTACAAAACTTGGTAGTGATTTCGAACAAACACTGATTTCCTCAGTGTTTGTTGTAAATCGATATTAACGTTGTCAAATGCGATTTCGAAATCTAAAAAGCGCAAGAACATCGGAAAATTGCCATCATTAAATGGTTCAGTGAAGGTTCAAACTTAGTTGATGTGATCGATGCAACTTCCTTCTGGTCTGAAACCAATTTACTAGTTTTTACATTTTACAATAATTATAGATGAAATTCTTTAATATATTTATATTTTTACCACGCATATACATATATATATATATATATATATATATATATATATATATATATATATATATATATATATATATATATATATATATAAATATATATATATATATATATATATATATATATATATATATATTTATATATATATATATATATATATATATATATATATATATATATATATATATATATATATATATATATATATATATATAAATACCGCAAAAGGAATACTCGCTAAGCCCTTTAAAATAGAGAGAAAACTTAAATTGTTCTTCCAGTGTAAAACACTTACCCCTAAATTATATAAATTATCTTAAATGTTTCATCGACTATCAAACATGTCTGCCCCCATCAAAAAACAAAACGAATAAACATCAAACGACATATATTAGTTAATATATTTCGTATTATACTCATCATTAAGTTCTGTAGTTTATCGAACATAATATTAAAATTCCAATCAGATCAAAAGTAACCAGGGATAATCGATTGCCTGTAGTTACGAGACACGTGCAAATCAATGTACCATGATCGGTATATAGCACAAAAAACAGCCACCTTCCAAATATAAAAATTTGTCTATATCAATGTATACACCGAATATATAGATAGGTAGACATAATTTTTTAACCATGTAATTTACCTATACGAAAATACCTGGTAAAGTTTATATATACGAGAGTAGATAGCAAAGTAGTTTCATCAGCTTAAAAAAAAATCCTATTATTAGTTGCCTTCATCATTATTTCAAATCTCAAATCAAATTATTATTACTTTATTACTATTTTGTGTATGTATGTGTGTACGAAAAACTAGAAACTGCTGAAGCTTACAGAAAAAAAAATGAAATAAAAAACTTTCGACTCAGGTAATTAAAAAAGTTGGGTTTTTATAAAAGTTCACATATTTTTTAATATAAATTATAGAATTTTATGTTAGGTTTTTTTTTTATACATACAAACATATATTCAGACATACATTATATGAGATATTCTAATTAATATTATTATATAAAAGGAGATATAATTAGTAATAAACGTATATATATAGCTCCGGTACATATACCTTTCTACATATGAACGATAGAAATGGCAAACGAAACTATTAACCGGTTTATGTGTATTTTCCTCATTTTCCAATATAATTCTGGTGAAAAAAGTTTTGTTTTTCAATAATTAGATCTGAAAACACAAGAAATAAAAATCATCTTAAAGATAACTTTCGCTAAGGGTATGGCGAAAGCTGAGGGTTAAAATATTTTTTTCGTTATTTGCTTACTAAACAAAAAGTCAAAGATTTCACTATGATGATATATATATATATATATATATATATATATATATATATATATATATATATACAGTCATGTTCAAAATTATTTATACAATCCTTTTATGATTAGTCAAAATTAACTGACTTGCTGATTTACCTGCGCTTTTCAGGCCAACTTGTAATACCACAATTGTTGCTTCCTGCACGGTTGAAAATGATAGTATAATAATAATAAGATTTTTGTATTCATACAGATCCATAAAAAAATCTTATAAATTTGATATATTCTGTATTTATAAAACTAATAGTAAAAACGTATTAAATTGATATGTTATTCTTATAAAGGAAAATGATATGACGTCATCAAAATTAATATAATGCTGGTGTAACTTTTATATGATTTATTCGTATAACCTTTTTATATATGCTTACCTTATTAATTTAATAATTTTAACTTATTGAAAATAATAAAACCATTAGTATAAAATTAATAGGACGAATATATAAACATTTTATAAGGTAACCGTATTTAGTTTATAAGTTTTAATTTATTTTCAGTTAAATAAATTTAGTTCCACAAATAAAACCCAAAATTTAATTTTCAATGTACTTTTTTTTTCAATGTAATTTATTTTATATAATATCTTTTACAAATTCAATTTTACATTAATTTGTTTAGCTTCTATAGTTACTTTGTTATTTCATTATTGTTTTTAATAATGTATAGTTTAGTCGTCCTACGCGACCTTACAGCCTCATATGTGTTTAAATCAGAATTATTTAACAATTTAATACAAACTAAATGTTCTGTGTAACTATCTTTTTCTATTTCGTAACAATTATGAAATTCATCAAATTCTTTTACATTATATTTTTTGCATAATAATATAAAATTTGTTTGTAAACTTAATATATATTTTATCTCGAGAAAAGTTGAAATGTGATTACCATCCGACTCGAAGTTTTGCAATGAGACAAAGAGTGATGGCCTATAATGGAATAATTGTTCAATAAACGTTACCATATACAGTGGCTCACCGCTTCGATAGCCAACATTTGATAAAATATTTTCATATGTTTGAAAAAAACTATTTGATAGTTGACTATATTTCCCACACTTTACTTCACGTTTCATTTGGTAATTCTCCCAAAGAATTGAAAAACTCTGTTGGTGCCTAATGGCTAATGTTTTGGGCAAATTTATATAATTTTTTAGGTTGTTACAAATATTTTTAAAATATTGATGTTTAGATTCGTAGCGCATGGTGGAATATTGCCATAGCGGACCAATTCTTTTTAAGACGCTAGGATAGTGTGTTAGTATATGGTGTTTTGGAATTAATTTAGCTTTGTATTCATTTATAATAATACTTAAATGTTGTTTTATAAGCATTTTTAAATTATTTATTTCGGTTCTGTATACCACTCTACTAAAAATAATATTCATGATTTTTAACAAAGTTACAATTCCCTGCCATTTAAGTTGTAGCTCATTTGTAACTAAATCACCAAAAATAAAAGGTAAATGGAGCATTAGACACCAAATTTGGGATGCTGAAAGACCTAAAGAGTCTTTATTTATATTTGATGAGGGTTTAACTTTTCGGTACAGATATCCATAACTAAAAGAGTGAATTCTTTCGTTAATCTGGGAATAACTTATAACTTTACTGTTTGAAAGAAAATTAAAAAATAATAATATGATAAAGGGCACAACGCCTTCTAGAATATCATGCATGGGATCGACCGTGCAATTCTCAAGAATATCATAATATGCAAGTTCTGATAAAACTGATAGAAATCTAACACCTTTTCTTGAAATCAAATCTGCACCTTCAAAATTTGCATTATTTTTAATACTTTCGATGGTACGGATATTTTGAGCATTTTCTTCAAGTTCAACATGAATATCATTTCTGGTGATCTCACAAAATCTACAGAAAAATGTAGCATTAAAACCACCAGCATACCCCAAAATTTGATTGGCTCCTAAATTGTCATGAGTAATACTCGACAAAGTGCCGTGTAGTATACCCAAATCAGTACTTATACCGTTTGATTCTAAAACTTTTAAATCTTCAATTATAGGAGCCATAATTATGTTATAGTTTTCTGGTTTCCTTAAATCATTAGAATTAAACAATGCCACAAGATGCGTATTTTCTAATTGCGATAGAAATTGAGGTGGGAGATTCCGCACTGTAAAATAAATTCCGCCAATCTTATGGATAGTTTTATGACTACCTAGAGGATTTGTGCATTCAAAATCGTCGTAAAATAACTGAACTTGAACTGCATTGGGATGATTTTGAAAGCAAAAGTTAGTTTTAAAAATTTCGCCACAACAAAAACTGCTTAATTTTGTTTCTGTACAATTATGATCTAACATTGTAAAATATTTTTGAAAATTAATGTTTTTGAAAAGAACTTTTAGGGTTTCAGTTATAGGAATATATTGATATGTGTTTTGTAATAATTGTTTTTTGTACATTTTAGTCTTCCTACAATATCTTATATCCCATCTAGTACTCAATACTTTCTCTAATGGTTGAACAAAATAATTAGAAGTTCCAAATGTCTTTGTTCTTTTAAATTTCGTGCAAACACTATTAAATTGATTTTTGAACTGTACTTGAACACTACTTACTGCTTCATGTATGTATTTTGTTGAGAAATTTTGTTCGGAATAATTAAAACGATCTCTTAAATTTAAAGAAAAATTGTCTAGAAGACCGGAAGCGTGGGTTAATATTTTAGTGATAGTTGTATCAGGTAAACCTAAAGTATTTAATGTTGATACAAAATTTATAATCCCATTATTTATCTGAATATTGCAATGTCCTGAATTTTCAAAAGAATTCAAAAAAGGATCAGTTACATCCATATTTTTATAGGTTGGAACAGGTACTGAAACCGTTACTTGGGGTACAGATGTAGTATTTGTTTCGATGTTTCGAGTATTTGTTTTGGATGTGGAACAACTTGACACATGTTTCCTTAGACCAGTATATGTTTTGAATGTATATGGGCAATTTTCAGTCAACACACATTTCAATTGTAAAAATTTTGATTCTTGCAGGCTATGAATAAGCTTTAAATGTTCAAACAACTTTGACAAATTTGTTGTGGATTTTTTACATAAGAAACAAAAGAAATTCATTTTTTTTATTTAAGATTATATAAGTAAATTATAATTACCACATCATATTATTCGATTCTGCTTAACGACGATAATTTAATGTAAACTTCTTTGATTTTTGCCGATATATGGCACTTGAATTCATAAATATAATTTTGTATAAAGATCCAAAATAATCGAAGATTATTATTGTATTTAATTCCACACAAATAATGGATTTTAAATAGATAGTCTATTGCCGAAACTATATTTGTGTTTGGCGGCAATGCTATCAAATTTGAATCAAGCACTAATAAATATTGTGTTATTTCCACTTTATTTTGTCCCAAAGCAACTATATAAGGAGCTTGATTCGCCGAACGTTCGAGGTACTCAGCATTGGTTTGTCCGGTCTGTTAATATACATAATCAAAATGTTTATTTATTTTATTTTGCAAGTAAAATTATTAAATGATGTTTAAAACTTCTTACATGAAAAAATCGAATTAGATTTTGAACAGCTTGTTCATCTGAGACTCTACTTTGTTTCTGTCTGCCGGATGGTGCAGGTGGTAGCAATCGAATTAAATTTAGAAATGCCAATGTAGAGGTATTCCAATCTGAAATTAAATAGGAAAGATTCCAAATAAATTATATGAACTTGGTTTATACATATTGTAGTTCAATATTAAATAATAATTCGCAATTGTTTATTAAGTTTAAATAATGTACATAATTATCGATATTTACCTAGATTTCGTTCAAACTCGGTATATAGAATAGATTTTCCTGAATTTCTAACAGCCGTTATTATATGCCCCTCGTATGCACTCCATGGATTAGACAAGCTGATGTTGCATTGTGGAAAGCATAAATTAAAATCAAATAATATCTAAAAGTAAAGTATCTAAGTAAAAATGGAAAATTATTTACATATTAAAAATTATAGGTTTACCAATTCCGGATGAATAAAATAATAAGGGCTGTCACATTTAGGATGGTAATCGGCTTTACTACGCTGTTCTTTTCTGTAGTTTACTGTAGCTTTTAGTTTAGCTTGTACTAAAAGTATTTCATCTGGCAAAACGGCAGAGTTAATTATCAATAAATATCGTTTCGCTGTTTCGTCGTCAACACCCGTTTCTTTTTCTTCTTCTTCTATATCAATGGAATCGACGTTAAAATGGGATTCTAATTTCCTTTTCTTCACTCGGTCGTTTTTTAGTTTTATTTGGAGAAAGCCAGTAGCTTCACAGTTAATTAGAAGATCCTGAAAGAAATAATAATGGAATAAAATTGCATGCTTGCAATAAATTTAATCAAAATATAAATAAAAATCAGTAGGTAACTAACCAATTCGTTTTCACCGTGACTTTTTAGACATGGAAATAAATTTACACAAGCTTTCGCCGCCGCAAATTGTTGTTCTCTTGAAGGCTTAAATCCGAAGATTTCTTGAACGTAACTGGCTAGTATTGAAATTATTTTTCGCCTTTGATTCTCTGTCAAATATTTATTTTGCTCGTGTTCTGAAAACACGGTTGGTCCTAAAGGAGTGTTAAGGATATATGCCTTTAATGCCTATATATAAAAAATAATAATTAAAAATATTTGTATGGTACTAATGGTTTTATTATTACATCGGAAGTTGCGACAATTCCAGAACCTATAACGGCATTTGATTTTCGTAATATGCCTTCATTTTGTACATCACGATCTTTATAATTAAATGAGTTACTATTTTCAGCTATAGAGTTTTTCGTTTTAAGTTTTAAAATAAAATTGGGATGCCGGTAGAAAGATTTTACGTAATCAACAAATATATCTTCGCTAATTACAGCTCCGTGAATATTCTCAAAGTGATCAAAATCCTCAATTGCATAAATTGTATTTTGCAAAGCTGTAGTTAAAGCAAATAAGTTAAAAAAATTAAAAATTATTTTATAACAATTATTTCTACTAGTATGTATAACTAAAAAAAATATAGCTTACCCGATAAGACAAAATCCAGGTAAAGTAAGTCACTCGTTTCATTTACACAATATTTATTAATTTTTGAAATTTTTAGTTCTCCGTTAGTATCGAATGTAATAAATATATTTTCTTCGGAATGCATGTTGGTACAAAAAATAATAATATCGTAAGAATTATATTTTTAAATATTCTGGAACATAAATAGTTAAGGCTCACTCACTTTACAAGTCTACTTAAAAATAGAATGGGTACCTGCTGGGTACCGTTGCCAGTTTTATTTCATATGTGCGTTCAAAGACATATAATATATAATAAATAATTTTTTTAGATTTTAATATACATATATCGCATATGATTTTAAACTGATTTTAAACTGTTTTTTCACTGTCAATAGTCTAATTTTGTTCTAATGTAAAACCATGGAAAATATTTGCACGCGTTTAGATTAACATAACCTAATCTGCGATTAGATTCACTGTGTTTTAATTTACAGATGTATTAATAATATTTTTATTATTTCACTATAACTACAAATAGATTTGCTTGTATCAAAATATTAATTAATTTAAATTCACTTTGAAAAATTAATTCGTGTATTACATAAAATTTATATTACCGTCTACTCGAAAGCAAAATTATGAAAAAAATGATTGAAAAAAGGAACACGATATTTCCCGTTTAAATTATTTTAAACGAAATCGTATACATTTTATATTATTTTCTTATTAATGCATGATTTTTTGGTTTTTGGTTAACGGTAATTTTGTATTTTATACTATTTTTGTATATTATTTATATATTATTCATATTAAAAGATATATGAATTTGTAAAAGAAATTTACTGTTTGAATTTATAAAATGTTTTTATACGAAATGGATTTATATTTAATACGAATATTGTATAACCTAAACTTATAAATTATTACTTATGGTTTTTAGACTATAATATTATTAAATTTATATGAAAGTCGCTTTAAAGTTATCTAATTGTTTTATTAATTCCATTAATAAATCGATACTTATGAAAATTTAGACGAAAATCCGTATAAATAAGTTTTATAAGAAACATTTATTACTATTTTTTGGATAATTTTCAACCGTGTGTCATTCGAAAGTGGATGAAACCTTGAATCATTTTAAAGACATTAAAGATCTATTACAACTTCATCTGTAAAGAAGAGAGAGTATCTGTGTTTTAAATAGAATGTTTTATTTGTGACATCGTGCAAAACAAAAGCTTTCGTAAAAAAAAATTCTTGTCGAGCATAATCTTTAACCAATGATGGTTTTTTTACAGATTTTATTTTTTTATAGATTTACCTGTAGTTCTTTATCCTGGAAAGTTTTGTTTTAAATAAAATTGAAATTGATTCATCAACTTCTGTATCTGAAAATGGTTTTTCCAAGTGGCAGTAGCCTACCAATCAAAAACGTACATAAATACACATGTACGTGTAAACATTTTCCGATATAAATACACAAATCGCAGAGTTTCAGACGTTTACAGCGCGGTCATTAAGGGGTAACGACACAATTTGAAATTGTTGGTGATGGTTTGTGTTTATCTTTTATCACCAATAATTGGTTCTAATACACGTGATCACATTGACAATTATGGCATTGGTCACAATTCGAACGTGTCCATTAAAATGTTATCGTTGATAAAATATAGTTGGTTTTCGTGGCATCACACTTCCTTTTCACTGGTTTTCACGTGTGCTTGAATTATATAGTCAACTATTCCTTGGTGTTTAAATACAGTGCTGAATGGCCAGGTTCAACTTTTGCAGTGCGTGAGTTTGATGAAAATTATATTGCTGATATCAAATTCTTTGCACATATAGCCTTATTGTCGGTGTTTAAACGATCCTTTTTTTCCTCATTTCGTTCGCCGTTGTAAATTGGTGGTGGCTTAATCATTTCTATATTAATATACAACTTCCGACTGGTCTTTAATTGGAATGGTGACTTATTTCCAAGTGCTGGTGATGGTGAGTAATGGTAGCATATGATGAACAGGCGTAAACCATGTTCCACATTGCTTTTGCTTTCAAGCCTTTTAGATTTCAAAAACGTCTTTTTATGTGGAAATTATATGCTCGATGCTATTTGCCTTACACAAATAGGCTGTTTTTGGAAACGATCGTTTTATACGGAAAAATTTTGCGAGAAAGCTCTACTTGAGGTGAAATGACCCATTTTAAAGATATCTGTCCAGTTGGAGAATGCTTCGACCAAATAGTAGAAATCAATGATCGGTTTTGCATAAAGTCAATATATATGGAGTTCATTACTCTCTTATGATCTTGAAAAATCGTAAATGCCGCCGGAAAACATTGAAGATGACATCCGACTAAATCCAGCCAAAGTGGAAGTTATCCAACAGATACTACCACTAGTAGACATTACTCAATTATCCTTTTCTTGGGTGCTGCGAACTGTACATATGGAAATATTCTACCCAATTCCAAAAAAATGGGTCACTCGACCATCTCTAGGATTAATCACGAAACAGAAAAATTACAAACAGGTTCAACGAGAGGTTTAAGCTCTAGGGTGGATCCTGAAAAAGTTTATTCGCATCGTATATGATCACAAATTTGAGCTACAAACTGGTCACCAAATGCTTTTGAGCATCTTCGAAGGGAATAACGCTATTCTAATATACACTATAAACTGGCCACAGAGATATAAAATCTGAAGCCATAGTCATTGCAATGGTTAATGTTAATGATCGCAACTGTTTTGCAGTTGACACTGCCAAGTCACTGCCTGTCAATTTTGTCGACATTCAGATGAAGTTGCTCGAGCACCACAAGTTTTTCCGGCCACATTTCGATGTATAGCAATTGAGGAGACTGTACGTCACTATCACGACTGTGCAATGACTTAAGCTTGGTATTGCTAGATTTAACCATAGTTTGTCATGAAGATACTTATCAAATATGAACCACATACTGGAGATTTGTTGATAAATTAACAAGATCACTCAATCACTATGATTCTATCAAGACAAATTTGCCCCATTTCGTAAAACACAAATTGGGCAAATCTTATGCGTTCCTAGTGAAAAATCTAATGGTTAACGAGCAGCTTTTACCGTTTTTTGGTAGAATTTTAAACAGTTCATTCCTTCCAAACTGGGCAGATATGGAATGATAATATGGTGGATTTGCAATATTGCAAATAGCTAACCATTGAAGGAAGTATCTTATTTAGGAGAGGAGGGAATTCAAAGATGAGCAAGTTTAGCATTGAATATTGTGTATGCACTTTGCACACCATTTTTCAACAGCAACAGGAACGGGACATATGACAACTTTTTTACTTGTTCCGAATTAGCACAAAGATTGTTTTATGTTGAACTGACGTGTGTTGGTACCATGCGAAAGAATAAAATTTGTATTCTTCTAAATTTTTTGACCGAATCTTCAACGCCCGATAGAATCAAATGTATTCGATTTTGAAAAAAAACAGACTTTTGGCACTTATATGTTCCAAATAAAAATTGAGCTGTAATTTTACTATTGTCTTTGCATTCTGGCGATAAAATAGATATTGAAAACTACAGCAAATGGGATGTTAATTGATTCTACAACTTGACCAATAAAAAAAGTAGACACGCTGGACCAATATTAAGTCATGCAATTACGATCAAAAGTAAAACTAACAAGTGACCATTACCACAAATTTTAACATTGTAGCTGTGCCTGAAGTAACATCTAATTATCGAAAATTATTTGGTGCATTAAAATGCTAATAAGCCAAATACTTGTCACAGATAATTATTACAAGATTTAGTACAAGAAAAAAAAGTACAAGAATTAGTGGGTCTAAATATTCAAAAGCGTAGTACATCACGTGTATCCACCATTAAAGGGATTAATGGCTGAGATTATATAGTCCTGTTGCTCAGAGTAGCAACAAGTTCAATTTTAAAAAGTAATCGGTGAAATTAATACAAAAAAACGAAGGTGCTACATGTGCAATCCAATGGATGGACGAATGGACCAGCAGTTATGTAACATCTGCAAGAAAAACATGTGTACTAAATACCCAGATAAAGTACATCTGCAAGAACTGCATCAATAAAAATTAATTTTAGATTGAATTTTAGTTTATTACCGAAAATTTACATATGAGTCCGAAAGACTCATCGCATGCTTTTATGTAACTAAAATGACCCATGTAGGTAAGATACTTAGGGTTAAGTTTCTCCTTTTTATTTCTAATTGTCACCTGAAGATTATTTTGTCCTGCATTAATATATTCTGTTTGTTAACCTTACAGTGCATTCCCCTTTTGACTATCTTTTACTGAACGTCATGATAACAGGTGAGTATTTTGATGCTAGGAATTAGTTATTTTCCATGTGAATGTACTTCTGAAATAAACTCTCTTGTGATAGAGAAGTTTGTTAGGTCTGATATCTTAGCTGCGTCACAAGGCTGGTATGTTGGTGAGCGACCAGAGTAAAATACATCTTTAAATGTTTGCCGCACTTGGTGCCTAATGTGTGATTTCTACTTTAAAGCCCTTTCCGATTATATAATCACCTCCGAGAAATTTATAACGTTTAAATATCAGGATTTGGCAGCGAAAATGGAATAATCCTTATTTGTTACTTATTGAAAAATTTTTTGCCAGTGCCAAATAATGATTTAATCTCGTTAATTGAAAAATTCTAAGTTCAGCGGTTTTAAAACCAAAAAACTGCCTTGATAGAGTTGGAAATATACTTTAATAAAATTTTGGTGACGGTAAATCAATTTTGTATATATATATATATATATATATATATATATATATATATATATATATATATATATATATATATATATATATATATATATATATATATATATATATAAATATATTTATATATATATATATATATATATATATATATATATATATATATATATATATATATATATATATTTATATAAATAATAGTTTTGTTATATCTTCTTATAATATATAAATATATATATATTCAGAGACGATACGGTACAATTCAATGATTTATTTCAATTATGTATTATGCTTGCCTTTACCACGGCAAAAGCTTTCCATTCAATTAATTTAATACATTTTGCCCCCTATTCGTTAAGAAATATTTTCTATATATGTGAAAGGCAAATACAAATATTTTAAATTTATGTAATCGATATTATGCTATGTTTTAGATAAATAATTTCCAACAGATTTATTGTAAGGGTGAGTAGCTTTATTACATAATATACCGGTTTTCAAAAGAATAAACTTTAATTAAAACTTAACGACTTACAAAATTGGTCCCATTCTGTCTCCGTCGCGCATATATATGGTAGATTTTAACGGGTCATCTTTTATCCTACAACTGATTTATACTGAGAAACGTAGGTTTATACCTACTTATGTTAACATAGCTATTATGATTCAAGGCATATACACGTTATGGAAAGAGTCTTAAATATACCAAATAATGTTTATATAATAACAAATCACCTAGTAAACCAACAGGAACAACTATAACTGGCAACTTATTTGGTTATTAACCAAGACAATTATCCAAGTGCAGACTGGAACACAGGATAATTTAACGCCTCCCAAACAAATAAAGCAACCGATCAAGAAAACAGATATAGAGATTGGTGGCAAACAAGAACGCAATCAGTACCACTACATAAGAATAGTAAATTTCCGTATAGCAGCCAGATTTTTAGAACCGAATTTCGTCATAGAAACAGGCATCATTTAAATAATCTATTGTGGACCAATCCTCATCATGCAGTGATCAAAACTACTGGTTCTACAAACAAACTTACGGTAGTATTTGACGCATTATCTAAACCAAACTACAGCACCAACCTAATTAATGAAATACAACTTATGAGGATGAGGGGAAAACTTTCCCATAGCAGCAAAAATTATTTTAAGTCATTTTTATGTAGATGACTTATTATTAGAGAGTAACAACCTAGAAGACACAAAATAAATTGTTCCACTTACTACATGCCGGTGAGTTTAACCTGAGGAAATGAATTTCCATAATCATCCACATATAATAAAAGATACATTCTCAAAAACATGCGAGCGCATTATATTTAAAAAAAATCTTAATGCAAACCCTTTGGATCTTCGGTGTAGTTTGCGTATTCAAAACCTGCTGAAATACATCACATGTCAACACTTTTTTATCTCTCTGAAACTAGAAGAGAACAATATACCAAGGTGGATCAATTTAAATTAAACTCTCCCAGGATAATTTTAAAGACTCTGTAATGCTTTCGAAGTGGCATATGCAGCAGTGATATACTTTTACGACAGTGAACTTCAAACAAGGCAACATTGATAACATCAAAAACATTCGTAGAGCCAATAGCAACCAAGTTAACATTAATAAAGCTAGAATTTTTCGGTTTAATTGCAACCTTAATGAACAAGGTGCAAACAGATATGAAAATTGATGAAAAAGTCAAGATGAACAGTAGGTGAAAAATAATCTCCATTAATTTAAAACATTTGTAGCAAATCGAATCTCGGATATCTGGAAGATAACAACTCCATCTCAATGATTTTATGTCCAATCATCCAAAAACCCCGCAGATTATACATCCAGGGATATTTAAACAATTCAACTTTTCACTCACAATTTATGGTGAGACTTCCCTCAGAGAATCTATAAGAAAGCAATGCCGCTTGGTCCAACAATAATGAAGACACAACAGATCAGTTGGAATTAAAACAACACAATTTAGAAGCTACTACAGTAACTAAGAATGAGTAAATATGGTTAGATTTACCAACAAATACCGAAAATTTTAACCAAAGACAAAGTTTTGACGGCAGAAGAAATAATGCAATCCACGCAGATTCTGATCAAAATAGGTCAAAGGGAACGTTTCAAAAGCGAAATTTGAAATCAAGTATAAATCAAATATAAGAAATACTGGTAGATTCAATCATTATTTGCATTCCTACTGGATGATGTTTTACGGATCAGAGATCGCTATCAAAATACTATAACCTGGATTTATGATGGAAAACATCCAATTTGCATTCCAAAAGATCTTTCAAGCACCAAGTTGCTAATCAATAAAAGCACATGAACGATGCACGGAGGAACACAATAAACTTTGGCTCTTTTTCGCACCACAAACAAACTGGGTAGTAAATGTTCAATACCATTTTTAAGAACCGAATTTGATTATGTTGGACGCATTCTGATGATTAAAACAAAGAAAAGAGGTCACATGGCTTACAAAAGATATGTATAGCCATCTTTGTTTGTATTACAACTAAGGCTTAACAAATTGAACTGCAGCCATGATATAACCACTGAAGAATTCGTTGCAGCCTATTAAAGGTTCGCTGCACATTGAGGATTGTGTGGTAATTTAAACAGTGATAACAAGTCTAATTTGGTCAGCGTTAAAAACTATTTTTATAGTGAGAAATGACTGCATTGCTTCATAAATCCATTAAAAGCATTGTCCAACTTGTGGCAAAAGATAAAACAACATGGCATTTCATACATCCAACATCATCTAATTTTGGAAAACTTTGGGAGGTGTCATTAAAGTTATAGTGAAAAAACATTTAGTATAGGAGTCGTTAGTTTTTAAACTAAGCACATCCGGCCCCAATGACAAACGATCCCACAATTATCACTTTTTTAGCTCTAAGGAATTTTGTAATCGGTGCCCCTTTACACTCAATGCTATTATAGAAGAACCAATCATTCACGGCGTATCACCATTGTGACTGAAAAAAATAAAACAAGATTGTTGGATGAGATGGCGCCCCATATATTACTTAAATCTAATTCAACATGGAAGAAAAGGGCCGTTTGAACAACCAAATATGAAAAAAGGTAACCTAATGCTCATCAAGGATGTCAATGCTCCTCCATTTAGATGGCTCACAGAAATTGAGCTACTCTTGAATTGGCTTACTGGAAATCTAATAATACCTGATGAGGCTGATGTACAAAACGAGATGTTTCGTATAATAAATAAAAGGAACCATCGTCAGTGAAAAAATTTAATCAGAGTCCGATTTGCATGTAATCCTCGTTGATAGTTCCTATATACTAGTTACTACAATTTCTTCAGTCAGAGGAGTAATTCTCATCAAAATTATTAATTTCTATGATGTGAAAACCACAGCAGTATAGTTACCGCGGCAGTTTAGAATTTTTAGGCAGTCAAGCTTAATTTCGCATTGCAGTTTTAAATAAGAACAAAAAAATAGTTCCACAAAGTATCTCCTCTGAATATCAAAAGCTCGGAGGAAATGCAATCAAACCCAGAAACAATTAACTTTCAGTTTCCTGTAGAATGGATCTATTTTGCATATCTCTTCCCATTAAATGACAAAAACATAATTATTATAAAGTTGTGGAAAATTAGGCGAACTATCGGCTATTGCAACAAGCCAAGGATACTATGGTGAACTTTTATGTTCAACAACTCGTGTGAACGATTTTAATGAAGCATAGGAATGTCTTCTTAACCGCAAGTGCCAACCCTGACATTATGACGAAAATATAGAAGATGTTTTAAAGTAAAATATAATATGTACGGTTCACGTTCAGTTTATATTTCAGTTGCATATAAGTACGAGTAGCATTTTGACAAAAAATTAATGATTATTAAATTCGAGATTTCAACACACGATCTTCATAAACAAAAATCCATTTTCAACCGCTGTTAGATACCACGACACATATCTAGACAGTCAGAATTTCTAAAAAAAGGTTCGACAGCAACTGAGAAATCTGTTTTCTTTCCAATTTGCTTGGAGCAAATTTCAGTGTCGAAAAAAAAGTTTTAAAGGTATTAAAAATAAAAAAGCATACGCGAAATATTTATTGAGCAGAACCCTCGGTCTACATTGACCAAGTAAAACTACCGAGTGATTTTTTTATGCTGAAACTTTCAAATATTTCGCAAAATAAACATTCTACGAACCAAATGTTCTAAATCAAAATTTAGTCATTTAATTCCGCGGAGGAAATACATTAGGGGGAGTAGGGGGTTACTTTGAAATTAAAATAGCAACCTCTTTTTTTGATTGCAGATTTGGATTCTCCGGCTAAAAAAGTACGTAGGGGTTAGCTAATTTTGGCGAAAATCGACTGTTTTTCCACTTAAAAGTACTTTTCATCAAAAAAAATCTAAAAGCACTATGGTTTTAAACAACTACCAAAACCATGTCAACGTACCAAATCATCTATCGCCTTTAAAATCGTTTTAAATCAGAATCTAAAACCAAATTACAAATTCCAGTATTCTCTTACCAAATTTTCAAATTTTAGATGATGCTATTATCATTGTGTTTTAATGCTGTTTATTGGTCGTCTTATTTGACTACATTTGAATAAAATCCAAAAATACATAAATTTTTTAGCATCTATAGCTATTTAGCATATTTTTGATCGATTTTTATCTAATTTTAATATTTAAGAGATTTTTGTCATATTTTTCACCATCTTTTCATTTTGTTCAAAACGATAGCTTAGTAAACGATTGTGTAACAATTTTTTTTATTTAAATCCAAGTAGATTACACCAATTTTTCCGTTACTAAACCAATAATAAATAAAGGTTTGGTATATACGTTTCCTCTATTCGAGTGCTCCTGATCTGGAAAAATTGATTTTCTATTTGCGCATTTATTTATTTTGTACGGGGACGTTAAACTATTCGTTTCTAATTTAGTTTCCCATCATACACACAGACACTCACATACTAATATATTTATTCCTTATCAATGTTAAATGATAAAAAAAAAGTCGTGTATGTATAGATGAAGAGTACATACGTAATATTGTTATTCCCCTTTAATATCTTATAATCAAAGTAATGAAAATTCAGCTACATTTTGTGTGTGGCTGTACATAAAGAAAAAAATGTGAAAAACTGAAGAAAAACTTTTTTATTTTTTTACATAAAAGTCAATGAAAAAAGTGATGATTTTGCATGTTCCCATATATATTATATATGAATATTATCAAAATCTGTATGTACAAGCATATTTAAAAATACTTATTTTATACTGTTATTGAATCAAGAGTATTTTCAGATGAAGAAAACGAAAAGAAAAATTGGAAATTTTTAACATTTTTTTTTCGTCATTTCTTCAATATCGTTGATGTGTGTATATATGTGTGTAGTGACATTTTATCATAAAACATGCAAATATTCCGTTTACTCTCTTATTTATCGTATCCTAGCTAAATGATGATGGTGGATATTTACATTTTTTGCTTTATATACTGTACGTTACAGTTGAGAAAATTTCGATTTTCTACAAATTCTGATAAATTTACGAGGAGCACAAAGTTGCACGATCATAATATCATGTACTTTAAAATCAAATTATTTAAAAAATAACAGAACAGCGGAGAACAGTGTTTGGATCATTTATCAGCGAAACATAATTGTTTATGATCTTTGGATAAAAATAATGTTACTAATCGAATATACTTCCGAATAACTTGTTATGATTTTTACCTTCCGATCATTCAACGATCATAATAGCAGTGAGTATTAGTGCTCTAAATAAACACTGAAACGTTTGACATATATCAAAAAATGCAGTTTTGCAAGTTATGCATGTTCATGTTTCGCCTAAAATATCCTGAAGTGAATGTTTCCAGCACGTAAATGTTTAGGTTGATAATTTATATAAAGCCCCATGTATTAGAAGTTTCGAAAATACTGGGATTCTTGAGATTTATTCGTAGAGTATCAAAATTAATTAGAAAATTTACTAAACGATCTAAGCAAATTACCTAGCCGAGTAAAAGATTCCAGCGAGTGGTAAACATGTTTATTAAGACGATGTCTCTATAGATTGCACCAACAGAAGACATCGAAAATATCCCAATCGTTATGTGTTAGTGGTATACGATAACTAGTTGCTACGCGAGTAATCTTTGTTAAAACAATAGTCATGTTCCATCTATGTTTGTTTGTGTCAGCCAAATAAAAAATTCAAATGCGGGTTTGAATCTATCAATGTTGAGAGATTGGTGTTTATTCTTTACGTCTATTGTACGAAGTGTTTTCACAATTCAAGTTGAATAATTTTGTGTAAACCATTGTATAGGGCAATGTCAAACCTGTGCTGTATACGGCAATGTCAAACCAAATGACTGTTAGTTGTGGTAAAAAAGTATTATCCACAAAAAAATCACCTGGTATCTTTATTGCTTGTCCATAGAAAAGCTTAGTTGGGGAACATTTTATATCTTCCTTTACTGCATATCTTCGGATACCTATAGTTTATTACTATTGGTACCTTTGTTATTAAAATTCAGTGCCCCTCAAGCTTTTAGTTTTGTTTCCAACTGGTGGTGCGAAAACGTTTAATTGTGCTGTATGAGTGGGGGTAGTATGACGTGGTTTGGATCCGGTTGGATTTTAGACACTACGTTAGCTAAGCAAACATTTTAGGTTCAAACTGTGTGCCATGGTTGGTCGTAATATTGAGCAATATTCCAAATCTGGAGATATATAATTCTCGATAAAAGTTCAGACAATAGTAACTACAGAATTTTTTTTATGAAATAAGCTTATGGTAAACGCGCGAACCGGTCGACATATATAAGGAAACAAATGTGGGCTAAGTTCTGAATCATACTGGGCAAGAAATATCTGATTGATAATAAAACTAGGATAATATAGTAGAAAATCAAAATTTCGTAGCGTATTATGCTAAATCAGTTAAGATAAAGCATTTTAGTGGAATTTGATTTAACGAGGAACCATAGAGTATGTTATGTTGTTCCGACCTACTACTTTGATTTATGTCAAAGTGAGTCTTGACAAATGCAGTTTCTAGGCTTGTTGTTTGAGATAGCAGATTGACATTATCTTTGTTTTGTATATGTTGTATGTCTGCCGTGAACTAGGATATAAAATTCAAGTAGGGAGTCGGTAGTGAGTGACACTTTGCTCTGGATGTAAAATAGTATTTGCTTGGATTGAATCGCACTATAGTGAGGCAATTATTGCTAAATTAGAATACTCGAGTGACGACTTCATTGTGCTTATTGATGTAAATTCAAATTATTTTACGGCCGCGTTATATTCAAAATTGTGACTCCACTTTAAGTTAAGAGGAATGAAAACCTTGTTAACGTAGATAACTCAGCAATTTTGCAGACGAGAAACACGTGCCGTAAAAATGTGTCTGGAACCAACTTTCTCATACACAGCAAATGTAACATCCATCGTGGAGCTAATTATTATTAGATGTGGTTGTCTGATAAAAATTAGGAAATGCAAAGCATTGGTAAATAATTGCTAATTTGTCACTGCTCAAAATGCTCAGGACTGCTTAATTTCTTTATAATAAAATTATATTTATTGCCATATTAATCACCGGTCGTATATAAAATCATTCGTTGGGATGACCACATATAATGATCACCAATTGTAAAAAGGGATGGACTGATTTTAAAAGGGATGGACTGAAGGAACTGGCCTGTAATGCGGTTGATATTTTGATTTATTTCCATAATATCAAAGTATTAATTTGGCAACACTTTTTTTTAAGTAAAACCAATAAAACAGTTGCCATCTGATTTTTGGTAACTTTGAACAGCACTTTAAAAGTAGTAGTTCAACATTTTCTTCAGTTGTGCAGCTCCTGTTTGTTTGAATGACTTTGTCAACAAGAAAAGTTTTCTCAGTTGAGTGAAGATAATTTACAAGTCAGGAAATATTTTGTTTGCAAAAATATAATGTTCTATGTTTTTTATGGTAAAAAATCTCTGTTTACCGGTTTTCAAGTTTTTTAAAAAAATCCTTAATGATATCTTCTCTATCAAGGTAAGCCTGAACTTATATTTTTTTAATTTGGTTACATTTAAATTCGAAGTTAGAAAATCTGTAACATGGAAACATGGTAAACTACAAGTAGTTTTTTGGCAAACAATATTGTAACTTCTTTACATAAATTTGGATGAGCTTTTTAATTTGAGAAAAATGGTTTGGTCAATACTATACTGCGTACTAACCGTGATGCCTCGTTGCTTATTTTCTATTTGCGGATTGACAGTATAAATTATATTTGGTGCGCTCAGATTGGCTGCGGATTGAATATTTTAAAAAAGATTCATCTTTTTGGATTAATAATAAAAATAAAATATCAATGTGATAAAATATTAATCTCAGCAGATTGAACCACCTTCTAAACTTGCTTAAAAGCGACATACTGTCACATATTATCGTCAACTATTATTGTATTGGTTTAAATTGCGGTGTTTGGGTCAGGAGATACTGGGTTCGGACCCCAATGGAATAAGGTTGTACATTTATTATTTATAAACATTTGGCGATCGCTGATGACGATGAAAACTGCTAAAATTCAGAAAACATGGAGCCAAACAACCATTCATAGCAGTGCAGAATGGCTGGAACAATGCAATGAAAATGTAAAGTGAACTCATGAGTTCTGAATTAAGCTAGATATACCATCACAATCTACAACTATAGTAGTGATTCAGAAAATATATGGTCTTAGTTATCCCCAAACGATTGGAATCCCATAAATTAATTGATTTTACCAAATACCATTGCTACTAATAGACATTTAATTCCATAACCATTTGTTGATAAACCCAAAACGAATAATAATTATGTGCAATCTACGTATAGCATCAAACATCCCACCTTTATAGAAAAATAAGTTCATCATTTTTACCAAAACAAAAATCCAAAACCAAAAGAAATTCATTCCTCAAGAGTGTTTTGTAATTGAACAGTAAACGAAGAAAATATTATGAAAAATAAAATAAAATTTTTAACAAACATATTTTCGGTCCGCAGAGACTCAAAAGATTTTTCTTTTATTACTTATTTATTTTTAATTTTTTTTTTTTAGTAAACACTTAATGATTATTTTATTTCATTTTACTTTTTTGAATATAAACAGACATGTTGTGTATATATGTATATATGTATATCTGAAAACTTGTTTTTGGCAGATGTGAAAATTTGATATCTCCATTCAAAATGCTAAAGTTTCAAGTACGTATACAAATCTTTTTTGCAAGAATTGTTCCACCAAATACGGATTTGTGTTATCGTCAAGAAGATTTAGTCTTCAAAACAACGAGAAGAAAACATTTAATTGACTAAAGTCTGCTAACAAAATTATATATATATATATATATATATATATATATATATATATATATATATATATATATATATATATATATATATATATATATATATATATATATATATATATTTATATATATATATATATAACAAATGTTATTTGTATATATATATATATATATATATATATATATATATATATATATATATATATATATAACATTTGGTCTACGTTATTCAAGCACTAATTTAACTTGTAATTTACATTTGTTTGTTTGCCTGATTTATATATTTAAAATAAAATTTGAAATTTGAAATTATTTTTGGATTCTTTCCAAATTTTTGTAATTTTTTTTGGATTATCGGATTCTTTTCTAATTTTTTACATTCTTATAAATCTAGTGGATCCAAAAAAATTTTTTATTCACAAACCTAAATCATTGTCTTTTGATATTGATTTAAAGGTGTTTAACTCAAAGTTACACAACGTGCTGACACGTCATTACCAACTTTTATATTTTTAGCTTTGCCAGAATCATTTAAATAAATATTGGTTTCTACACCAGCTATTAGAATATTCTTAAGAATTCATAATTTTAAACCTAATTTTATATTTTTTTTTTTAATTTTAACTCTTTAAGTAACAAAATCTGATAGTTGGAGCTATTATTAGCAAATTTATAAGTCTAATTACAATTGTATTCTCAAATCCTATATTTAAGGATCAAAACGACCAAACCAACTAGATATTTATACAAGTACCACACAATATAGACAAAGAAATAAATAACTAAATTCTACTATGAAATGGATGCAAGAGCATTTACTAAAAAACTAAAAGAAAATGTAACAATGGACTATCAAACTGATCCTGAAGTTCCGGAAAATAAAGTTTATACTATGAACGAGTATGAATTAGCTAGAGAAACTGAATGAGTTTGAATTAAGAGTCAAAAAAACCTAAAGAGACAAAATCAGGCAACGAACAAAACCAACTAAAAAATTGCTTTCACCACCACTAGAAATAATCGATGAAATGAAATATAATGTCTCTCTTTATAAGAAAATCAAAACAATTATTCCAAAGACCAGTTTAAAACAAAACTTTTGAATGGTAATAATAATACAATTAATGTGGAAGATTCCGAAATGAATAAAGATCTCACGAAAAAGTTAAATGAGACCAACACGCTTGGTTTTAAAAAATAAACCAACTAGGCCTATACGAGTAATGACAAAAAATGTACATCTTATATTATATAAACCAAGAACAAATAATTGAAGATCTATGATCAAAAATTTTTAGGTGCAAAGTTGAGGCACAACAACTGAGAAAATCAAAACCCATTCCACAATGTAAAATGTTTCAATAGTATGGAAATACCCAGGTTTACTGCCTCAAAGAAACGCTATGCGTAAAATGTCTTCAAAAACAAACATACAACATCTTGTAATAAATCAAAAAAAGCAATAACACAATGTGTACACTATGCGGAGATCATCATCCAACTAGTAATAGAGGCTGCAAGGTTGAATTGCAGAGAATTAAAGATAGACGAAAAATGATGCGGCACAAACACAGTACACAGAAACAATTATCAGCCTTAGAGTCGCTTAAGTATAACATGAAAAATAGTAGAAATAGTGCAGTTACATCTAGTGCAGCTGTAGGAGTAACAGGTATTATGCTCCGAATCAAGAAAACATAAAAAATAGTACGTACAGTATTAATAAAACGCTACAAGTGATTCTAAATAAGCTCAATTCATTTGACGTGTGGTTTCAACGACTTGAATATAGCAATAAGACAGCTATCCTTAAAAAAAATGTGTAAATATCTTAAAATTGTATGCTGAAACGCCAATGGGCTTAAGCAACATCAGCGTCAGTTGCAATTAGTTTAAGAGACACAAAACATTGATATTTGCCTTATATCAGAGACACGTTTTGCCAAAAAACCATTTGTTATTTAGCAGATATAAATTTAACCATATCATACACCCAAACAGCTCAGAGATGGAAATGCAGTCATAATAAAGGAAAATACGAAATATGAAACAACAAAATATATAATGGCAGTTACCGGCTTGTATTGCCCGTCAAGACATTCTCTTAAGAAAAATCAATATAAATAATTATTTAGCTATCGCAGGCGTTTATTGTAGGTGGCGATTTTAATGCTTAGAATATTTATTGAGAGTCCCGACTATACAACGACCAAAAGAAAGGAACTCTTGAAAGCAATTAGAGAAAGCTACTGAGACGCATTAGCAACAGGTAAAAAAACGTACTGGCCATCACACTCAACCAAAATACCAAATTTAATCGATTTTTTTGTAACGAGGAATATTTCAAAACATTACATTTCAGTGGAAGAATGCCACGAATGGAACTCAGATCACTCACCTATCACTTTAATATTTAGTGAAAACATCTTACAAAAAGAAAAAACAGCCTATTTTTGTAATAAGCACACAGATTGAGGCTATTTTAGAGTTTGTTTAGATCACAAAACACAACTTATTACTCTAACAAAAAACATAAATGAACTAGATGCTGAAGTTAAGCAATTTGTTAAGGACATCCAGCAATCAGCATGGGAAAGCACTAATATATAATTAAAGATAAATCTATAAGACAAAATCATCCTCAAGAAATAAATGGTCTATTGCGAAGGAAAATATCAGCGAGAAATGAATGGCGTCCAACCAAAGCTTCCCAGGATTTTTCCTAATGAGTCCAAAAACTCGTCCACTTTATAGATATAATAAATTAGCTGAAAAATAAAAAAGCGCATTAATAACAGGAGAGGAGCCTTAATAACAGGAGAGGAGCTTAAGGAACTTTCAAAAACCGTCAATATTATGCTCACTAAATCAATAATAAATTAATGTTGCATTTAACCTTAAATATGTACCCAAATTATGGAAAGTGACTGAAGTCACAATGATTATCAAACCTGAAAAATCACCACAACAAACAAAATAATACTTGATTGTCACAAACTTTTGATAAATTGTGGCATGAAGGTTTTAACTATAAGCTGTTTTTTTTAAATCCTATATTTGACGATCAAAAAAATCAAACCGGCTAGATCTTTATACAAGCACCACACGTGACTTATAATTTTTTTTAAATATAAAAATGCCTCATATCGCAACAAATTTATGACAATACAATAATTTCGCAAACAAAAACAATGTAGCATCAATATTTCTCATACACAAACATTTTTGAAAAAATAGTTAGTCAATGGTTTTCCGCCTGCTACTATTATCGCAAACAACAAAATCTCAACACCAAAATATCGCAAACAAATATTTCGCCACATGATTTTATTGTTTTCTTAACAAATTTTACTGTAAATCATAAAAGACCATAAAGTTAAATTTGGAGGTGTAACTAGATGTTAGATGATATTTCGTCATTTCATATCATTTACAGAAATCCCTCACATTATCGCGGTTAAAAACTGGGTGTTTTATTGCGTTATATTGCGTTCATATTTTTTTAAGAAGCAAGAGAAAAGCAAACGTATTTCTTTTTATTTATGTATTTATGGAAAATGTAAATAATATATGTACAATTATTTCCCAGTTAAACCAAATTTCTTGTTTTTTGTTTAAAGAATTGGCAAAAAAAACAACCGCGCTTTGCGAGGGATTACTGTGTATTTTCTAAATATAGCAAAAAAAGAGATAAGTACATGTGAAATTACAACAAAAATTTAGTTTTTTCGCAAGGAAAATAAAACAAAGATCAAGCACCAGATAGGAAATAAATTTACAAATTAAAATATTGCATATATGTCATCAAAATGATATTTTTTCTGCAATATTTGTGGTTTGTAATATTTTTGTTTGCGATTTTTGTGTTTTGCGGTATTTTTGTCTGGCAATTTTTTTGCGTCTTTACTTACAGCAAATAATTAAATATTTAATAATTTAATTGTTCATTTTATTAACAATTGATAAAAGAGCATTCGACATTTTTGTTATGCGATTATTTTGCCTACTATATTTTATCTGCGAAAATTTAGTTGTGGAATTTTATCTGCAAAAATATGGTAGGGATCCATAAAAATAGTATATAGTTACATAATATTATAATTTTACCGAAAAGTGTACCATTAATTTTTACCTGAGAGTTTCTGGAAATGAAGTGACAAAAGCATTTGTATAAATATCTATACATTTTTTATTTTGTTCCCTTTAATTCCAAATAATAAATTATTTGACCCATTGAGTATGCTTGAACACGACATGGAGTAGTTAATTTAAAATATCATTAAAAATTTCCAATTGCAAAAATTATTTGGTTTTCCATTATTCTGTTTTTCTTGAAAAAAAAATTATTTATATATATATATATATATATATATATATATATATATATATATATATATATATATATATATATATATATATATATATATGTATATATACATATATATATATATATATATATATATATATATATATATATATATATATATATATATATATATATATATATATATATATATATATATATTTAAATTTATTCATTTAAAAGTGTTATCGCCCAAAACCATAAAATTATTAGGTTAGAATAATAACTGATTTATAAAACAACAACAATAAAAAAAATATTCATGAGTCGAGAGCAGCGAGTGGCACAAAAGCTTTCAATTTTCCGCATTGTTTATGTCCTATTTCATATATAATAAATATATATATATATATATATATATATATATATATATATATATATATATATATGTATATATATATATATATATATATATATATATATATATATGTATATATATATTTATATATATATATATATATATATATATATATATATATATATATATATAAATATATATATATATATATATATATATATATATATTTATATAAATATATATATATATATATATATATATATATATATATATATATATATATATATATATAATTTTATGTATTTATAAAACGAGATAAAATTAAATCTCCACCCACTCGAATTTTTCTAAAAACATAATATACAAAATTTTAACCAAAACGTCATAATTTTCCTAAAAATGAAATCATAAAAACTTCTGTATTATACATACAGCCATACACATTCAAATAAACAATGAGATACAAACAAAAATAATATGACATAAATCATAAAATATGTTACATGCTATCACTAGCATACAACAATTCAAAAAATTCTATTATTTTCCCACTTATAAAATCACTGTCATTATTAATAATTTGAAATGATACAAACAACAAGACGACGACTACAATACAACAAAAAAAAAACGTTAGTTTCTCTTCTCGCACTCTACTACAAATTTTCTATAATTTCATAGAAACTAAAAAAAAAAGAAAATTTCAAACTTTTCTAATTTAATTATAAAAATATTGTTTTTATTTTTTTTTTCGAAATTTTTAAAACCGATAAATTTTTTGGTTGTTGTTTGTTTCGTTTGATTTTGTTGGATATATGTACAGTATATATATTACGGATGAAGAAGCTTAAAGCTCTCGTTTTATGTTTTATGTATAAGCATAATTTATAATAATCAGACGAAAATATAACATTCAATAATAATTATAAGTAATAAATTTTTGTTAAAAACATATTATAAAACCACAATTAATGAAAACAAACTTTTTTTATTTAGAGAAAAACGAAAAATATTTTTGGAAAATTATGAAATTTTTTTTTTTTTGTTTTTAAGATTTTTTTTATTAAGAATTATTTATTTATTTTGTATATTGAAATTAATTTGTGCTGACTTGAAAAATTCTTTTTCGTCTGTATACTTTGCTTAAAACGTAATTTGTTTTTAATTTGTAACGACAAAAGTTTTAGATAACGGGTGTAGATAAAAATATTTTGAAGGAGAGCTTTTTAAATTGAAAATTGTATTTTATGCCGAGCAATTTGCTGTTTTTCCAATGTCAGTGGTGAAGTACAATGGTTTTTATACCGATGTAAAAGTTATCTGATGTACTGCTCTTTATAGTAATGACATTACTTGAATTAAATAATTTAACAAAATTGTCTTGGATATTTTTTGAGATTTCAGTATCTTCCAAAACATCAGTTAGTAGTTCATGCATTGATTTATTTCCATTGAGAACAATTGAAGGATCTCTCAAGTATCTGGTGATTCTTATTGAGTGGGTTCAGAGTAATCAACTGTTCGTATATTATGAATTTGATGAAACCCATCGTTCGGTTTAAATCAAATTCGGTTTTAAACTTGTTTCATGCTTCAAAGCTACCAAAATTGGACTCGAAAATTTCCACTCGACTTAATCTTCTGCCAACATCAAATGCAGTTAATCGGGTGACCTTAAATCGTTTAAGGCATCCCTTGCGATGTGAGGTTAAAAACCAACTCAAAGTGGATTAGTTTCATGACGAAACAAACAAAAAAGACACAAACATGTTTTGGTCAGTGGTTTACCTCGGATGTGATAGTGAATAAAAAACGATCCAGCAGAATTCTCATTTATTAGAGCATAAGAGTTGGACGAAAACCACACAAATGTTTGCATTCTCAGAAAATATTATTGTATAGATGGTAGCATGGTATAAGAGCCAATAGAACAGCGGCCATTAAGGTGGGAGGACCAGCGTGTAGCAGCTACCTATGGTACTTAATAATAATAGTTTATTATTACTTGACGGGAAATGATTATCTCTGCGTACAATTCGAATGATGGTATTGTGTGCTCAATTTAACTCAACAAGAATTAGTATACCTCTGAATTCGACCTTCGACAAATTTTTTGAAAAAAATTGCTATTGGAGCTAATATATCGATGTTGGATTTAAGTGAGGAAATCTGAGAATATGGCTGCCACATTGCCGACTGGAAAAGCCTTCTTTACTTTAGATGTTTCTAAAGGTGTTCGACTATTGAACCACAGGTCAGATTAAATGAATCTCGTGTCCATATCTCGTGAGAACAAATCTGCTGACATGCATTCGGTTGATATATGTGGTTTTAGGCTTTCTATTTTAGGAAGTTTTAGAAACCTTATTTGTCAGTTGAGCGAAGTGTACTGCTAATTCGAAGTAAGGTATCGTTGTCTTCTTGAACGGAGCTACTCTAGACTTTGAACACAGGATTTTGAGAGACACATAGCCATCAATATTACAGATACGGATGTACTACACCGTTCCATATGTGCACTCGCTGGCATCGGCAAATCCATTTGAATATTAAATGGTTCAATTGTGATGAATAAGTGGCGATAAAATGTAAATGTCCTCAGGGTGATGAGATTTTCTCGAAACGTTTATGCTAGTAGATGTGCATTGATCTCTTTCTAACTGTAGAATGGTTAAGGCTTGATTTTTTCGTTTTATTGCTGTGAAATTTGAGCTCATTCTGGTAGGTCATTAACGTAGAAGTTTTTCCAATGGCAATAGATCATGCTTGTAAAGTACTATGATAATCAAAAGCCAATACCTGTCCAGTAGCAAGATATGGTGCAGAATTTTGTCACTAACATAAATTGTAACTTTTGTGTATCTACTTAAATTTACCGATGCATATGCGTGTGATCGAAAATTAATCAACTTTGTAAATAGATCATTTTATACAACTAGAATAACTGTTAAAATCAGTTTATAATGTAAATTTTACAATAAATCGACCGTCTATGTCACGCTTAGTGTGGTTTATGCAATGCCTATTAAATTTAGATTCGTCGAATCTCTATTCTATAAAGTTTTCTATTTGGAAGTTTAAATCTATTTGGGACTTTCTATGGTCAAACTACAAAAGAATTTTTGTGATAAGCTCTTTCCAAACATAAACCAGCCTAGTCCGATGTTCTGGAGGGTGGTTAAAAGCTCTGTTTAGTTGATTTGTTCAATAAAGAGTAACTCGTAATAAATCTAACAGCCTAGAAGTAAAGTGATACTGTTAGAATCAAAAAAACTAGGACGGCGAGTCTATATTAGTCGAAATGGCTCTAGATTTCATATTTTTCAATGGCTTAATTTGCTAGTACTTTGTTATTGTAGGTATAATTTTAACGTTCAATATGGTAAAAAAAAGAACATTCGACTTCAAAGTTTTAAATAGCAGAACTGGACAGAAAGTAGTGGTCGTTGGTGTTACTTTTGGCAGTGTTAAAAGTGTTGTGTTAGCATTGAAGGGCAAAAGACATAAAAAATTGCATAATAAGGACAAAGAGAAATGTTAACAATTTGGAGTCTGCTTTGAAATTGCGACAGGCTAATTGCTGCCTGTGTTTAGTCCGCTTTAAATTTTAGCCCCTGCTACATTGGCAATAACGGTGACTACAGCCGCAATTATTGAAAAATTAGTGTGATCACTGGTTTATGGACTATTTTGGATCAGAGCATCAAAGGGACGATGTCCATTCAACATAGTAGCTACGGAACACCGATAGTTCAAAAATAACCGGAAGGCTTACTCTTTTCCAAATTTATATGCTTAAAAATGATTTGTAATCAAATGATTTGATATGATTTATTTTGACTGACAATAAAAAAAAATAAACATAATTTGTCAAAATCTTTCAAAAAACCATTATTCACATTATATTATCACTTTATTGCGTGTCAAACCACGCTACCGCTTCGAATATCGTCAAAAATCAATTTCGCGTCTAATCAAATTCTTCAAGATTCTCAAGGATTTATTCCTAATCTCAATCGCTTAAGTACCGCACAGCTTAATACAAAACACAACATTTATTATTATTTTTTCGAGAAAAAAATTGAGCTTTTTTTTTTTTAAAAAGCTCAAGTAGCTTACATGAATGAATAATAAATTTCGATTGTTTTTTTTTCATTTCTGTTTTCGTATTTTTGTGTTTAATTTTTTTTTTTAAATGTCATCAAAAAATATCAAAAACAGAAAATTCAATAATAATAATTGTTTCCACTTTGAATAGAACAATAGCTCTGCTGTATATGTATATACACAAAATAAAAGCTTTAAAGCTCGAACAACGAAAACAACACACAGATTTATTTTCTTATTTATATTATTATTATGTATTATTATTTTTATATACATGATAGACTGCTTTTGTGCTTAAATAATATAAATAATAACGGAAAGCTTCTTTTGCTTGATAACCGAGCTTTGTTGTTGCTTATATTTTAATAATAATTTTTTTTTCTATCGTTATATCATTCAAAGTTGTTGTAACGTTATTGTAAGACATAATCATAAGCAAAATTGTTTTCATTTAACACAAACACTCATATACACACACAACTAAGTCAGAGAAATTAATAGACAAAAAATAATTTAACATAAAAAAAACGGGAAATTCAAGTCAATTTTTAAAGCTTTCGTTTCATATTATGTTTATATAGTATGAGCTTGATAATACTTTGTGATGATTTATATATATATATATATATATATATATATATATATATATATATATATATATATATATATATATATATATATATATATATATATATAATATAATATAATATAATATAATATAACACAAACCATATCGTTATCGGATGCAGCCATTTTAAGTATTCCAGGCGGATAATTATTTTTGGAACACAATAAAAACAACACCGAATGCATTTATTGGAAATAAAGTCACCTGGTGGACAATTTTAATTTTTAGTTTGGTTTTTTTTATAATTTTTTTTATAAATTTTTTTTATAATTCCAACAATATATGGACTGCATGGACTGCAATCAATTATATGTTGGAACTGAAATAGAATAAAAACATGCTCGGTTCTAGATGCCAACATGAATATTTGTTTCGAAGCATAATCTCATGGATTAAAAGATTTCGATTTTTTATTTTGTTTAGAAACGTTTGCGAGGCAAGATGATTTTCCAAATAATATTTCGTTTGTTTCTAAAAGAGCTGAAAAGTGGTTATGGATATATACTCGTGACCATCCACAATCTTGATAAGATAGGCTTCAAAAAGCATTACTAGGACGCTTTTCAGGTCCAGAAACATAAAAAAGAAAATAATAGGTTGATCAAAAGGGGGGTTCAACAATACCGAAATACTCTTAATGGCTTTGTGCTCGAGCTACAAACGCAAAACTGCTGTTTGGCAGATACATTTTTAAAAGAATTGATTGAACTCATCGATGAGAATACTTCAGATAATCACCCTTCCGATGTCATTTAACATCGTTGAAGATCTGAAAGTTTTCTGCCATCAATATGAACGAATTAGATGAAACTAAAACCTTTATAACTCCAGTTGTGTCATCACTTGAATTTTGAAGCTCTCCGATACACGATCAAAATGATGAAGTTAGTTCGATAATTAGAAGTTATTTGATGGAGCTACAAATTTGAGTTTGTTGATAAATCGTAATATTTCAAAACATAATTTTGTGACTTGATTTTTAATTTTGAAACTTAAAGGACTTTCCAGTTTTAAACATAAATTTTATTCTCTGTTCGATTTTCGATCATTATAATATAGTTCCATCTATAATATTTTTTTCAATGAAAATACGAAAAATACATTTGATTTTTGATCTTGTATGTGTATAAGCCATGTATCGTAACATCGAAAGGTTGGAAAAAATACTTATGTGATAACCGATTTCAACCGCTTCGACATTTATGCTTTATCGAAACAACATTTAGGCGTAGTTTACGTGAGAATTAAACTGACACATTAAAATAAAATTAAATTATACAATTAAATGTGTATATTATACACTGTATTCGTATATGAAATTTTTAATTCTCTTGCGTTAAAATGAATGGAAAAACGAACAAAATCTGGGTACTGGATAAAATTCGGTTATCGCTTAAGTTATGGCAAAAATACTTTTTTTGTAATTTTTATTTTTATTTTAATGAACAAATACAGACTCATATATATATATATATATATATATATATATATATATATATATATATATATATATATATATATATATATATATATATATATATATATATATATTTATATTTAAAAAATATGATAGATTGAAATTAACCAACTACCGTCCAATTTCTGAATTACCATTATTTTCAAAATTGTTTACCATCCAAGTAAACTACTTGGATGGTAAACAATTTTTTAGTGACTGTCAATTTGGCTTTAGGAAGGGCTTAAGTACTGAAGCTGCGCTTTTAGTATTTTTTCGTCGATATATGATTCCTTAAATAATGGTAAAGTCGTGAGTGTGCTTTTTCTTGACATTTCTAAAGACTTCGATACCGTAGATCATTCACTTTTACTAAGTAAATTGTGGCGTATTGGATTCAGAGGGCGCATGTATAACTGGCTTAAATCATAATTACAAAATAGACTACAAAAAGTTGTAATCGGTTCTTGCTCTAGTGAATTTAATGAAATTATTTCAGGTGTCCCTCAAGGTTCGGTTCTTGGTCTTTTACTTTTTTAATCTATATTTATTCATTTTTTGATTTTAAATTGTACGATAAAATTGTTGCATTTGAAGATTACCTTGCATTAATTTATTCAGTAAATACCACAGAAGAATTGGAACACTAAATGAATTCTGATTTAGCAATAGCGCGTGTTTGGTTTTTAAATCATAAAATGAAAAATCTAGAGGCATGATATTTAATGTAGGATCAAGAGCGGTTAAAATCTTGAATGTATTCTACCATGATGAACAGTGTAATAGATTTAGTGATTCTATCAATTGCATTAAATTCCAATTTGTCAATGAATTTAAATACTTTGGAATAACGATCGACAGTAAATTGAACTTTAAGAAACATATCAATAATATTAAAGCATATTTAAATAACTCATTAAGAAAGCTGTATTTACTACGATCAATGTGTCCACGGCATGTTTTGCTAAAGGTATATTATGGAATTTTCAATTCAAAGATTGAGTAGGGTTTTCTTGTATATGGTGGAGTTTATCACAGCAATATCAAATCGTTAATAACTGCTCAAAAATTGGTTTAAAGAATTAATTTTAAAAGAAAACGCACCATCCTTTCATTACCTTTATTCAGGAATAGTCAGGTGTTGCTTTTTTGCTACTTATATGTATACAAAGTCTTAAAACTTTTCTTTTTGCACAGTGGGCACAAGTTAGTAAAAGTACACTCGTATAACTTAAGAGATAAAAGATATCGCTCTATTCCGTTCACCCGCAATGAGTATTTTAAACACTTTTATAATTCTAGTGCTCCGACGCTTTTTAACAAATTACCACCAGAAATTTAGAACGAACAATCTGCTAAAAAGTTTAATAGGTTTTTAATGATTGGTTATTCCGGCAGGATGACGTTGAACGTTTCTTTCAAGTTTGTCAGTAAAAATTTTTGTTGGTATAGCTCATTTAATTTAATTTTTTTGATATCGAATACTATTTAACTAACTGAATACTAAACTTAATTGATAGAATTTTAATTAAATAACAGTTGTTTCCACTTAGTAATATTCATTGGTATCACAGACTATTTTTTTTATTGTTTCCTCTTCTATTGCTACCTCTTCATTATTAATTATTAACTAAGAACAACATTTGATGGTACTGGTGAGTCAATATAGACATTTATTTGTCTCAGATCTACCTACCTATATTCAACAATATAAACGTGTACGCACATATAGCTTATATTAATAAAGCACGTCTGAATAACTTTTAGTTGTATTTATTTTATGTTTATTAAAATATTTTAAATAAGTTTTTATTGTATATTTGTTAAATAATTTTATATTGTAATATTGTTGAATAAAGTGTATAAAAAAAATAAAATAAAATATATAAATATATATATATATATATATATATATATATATATATATATATATATATATATATATATATATATATATATATATATATATTTTGGGAAGATATTTAAATGTGGGGGTTTTACTTTTATTAATAATTAAACGGTTACGTCTAACGACCTACACAAATTTATTTAATTATTTGGCAAGTGAATTATTTTGGTCCATGTCACAATTCGAGTGAAATACTTGCTTAAACACCTATTAAATTTAACCCGATTCAAAAGAAATCTTTTTAATTATCCCAAGCAACTTGCAATTTGTTTACAAAGTTTGTTTGCTGTTATTTACTAAAATATATATTTCTTCTTATCGATTACGATTTTTACAATTTTATACTCTTTCAAGACTCTTATTAAAAATGCTTAAGTACAAAAAGATGACAATTAAAATTGAAAATAAAATTAATTAAAAAAGCATTTTTCAATCCACCGATTTTTCGTTCGTTCGAAACACAATTAATGAAAAAAATAATAATACAAAATAAAAAAATGTAACACAAAAACAAGAAACTTTTTTTGTTTTGGGTTTGTGTAGTGTACACGAGAGGATCTGTTATATACCAAATATATAAATGATATATTTTTATATACTATACTATGTATCCTTATCATTGATTACAAACGACAAATTAAACTCATTTCATTCGCTTTAAATAATGATAAAGTGAAACAAAGAGCAGGTCGCAGAGAGATGAATCTTGTTTTTTTTTTTTTTTGAAAATATAAACAAAACTAATGATAAACTTTTTCCTCGATTTTTTTTTTCAATTTTCATCATCAAAAGCGAGTCAAAAATTTAAATAAAAAAAGTTTTAACAAATTTGAATAAAATTGTAATCAAAATAATAGAGTAGCCTAATATAAACAGTGAAATTAAATTTTGTTGATAAGACTGTCATTAAAAAAATTAGTTTTTTTTTGTATCCCCATGGGGTTCCGGTATTGTCGATATATGTTTATGTTTAAACGTTGGGTGTGTTATTTATTTGTAAACTTATTACACTAAATTTGCTACATACGTGTGTCCTCATCAGAAGTTAGCTTTATGGTGGCTTACTCGTTCTGAATTTGATTATCCAATGGACTCACCTGAAATTAAAAAATAATAGTAATTTATATTTTTATGAATCCAAGTTGTATTTGATAAATCAATAACAGTTATGGTTGCAGTAAAAAACAACAGACATGAATTAAAAAAGTCCAATCAATCCTTATGTTTTGATATTAATATGTCAAAACGCCCTTAACTCAAGAAGTTTTAATAATTTAATTTAAAATGCAATAAGTTATTATTTACTCAGGTACACAACTACAAACACATTTGATAGAATAAAAACACGAAATTAACAACCGAACCAATTGTGATATGTTTGTTGCGGTGGTCGACGGTGGTCGATTTACATCTACATTACATGGTGTCAGATAAATTAAAAATTATTTAAAATATAATTTAATTAACTCACGCAGCAAGTAAAATGGTAAAAGAGTCATATTAAGCAAATATTATCTTATTTATCATATTAAGCAAAATTGTATTAACAATAAAAATAAAATGTATAAAAAATAAAAATAAAAATAAAAAATCGAAATAAATTTTCCACTTGTCTATAAAAAAGAGGCAATTTAAAAAAAAAGGTAAAGTTCTCCTTCGGCACGTGTTACATGTGGTATAAGTTTAGCAAATAATAAATTCATCATTGAACATCAATAGTAAGTAAGATACGAGAAATTATACAAAGAAGCAAAAAAAATATATCATCGAAAATATGAACAATGAGCGAAGAGGGAATTCGACCACCGAAAGCTTTAGTATGCATGAGTGGAGATGTCTGCAACAATTGGTTAAATTGGATGAGGACCTTCAAATTCTACGCAACAATAACCGAACTTAATAAAAAGGAGAAAAATATACAAGCAGCAATTTTCATGGCCTCAATCGGTCAGGATACAGGTAAAATCTTTAAACCATTTAATTTAAAAGAGGAGAACATCAACTATGAGTGGCTTGTGCCAAAATTCGATAATCTTCTTAAACCGAAAAATAATTTAACATACTAACGATTTGTACTTAACAATCTCACACAAATGGTCAGTGAAAGATTCATAGAGTATTTAACTAGAATTAAGTTGGTTGCAATTGTTAAAATGTAGTTTTGAATAAATAAAGTTTGATGCAATTGTAAAGGATAAGCCGATACTGGGTATCTGTAAGGATGAGATTCACGAGAAAAAAAATTAATGATTATACAAAAACGTTAGATGAAACAAAGCATAGTGCAAGGTGTTGCCCCGCATATAGTGTGGCGTGTTCAATATCTAAAGGAAAGAATCATTTCCCAGTAGCATGCAAAACAAAGGGTAACCGCGACGTCAAAAGATCATACTACAGAGTTCATGAAATAAATGAGAGCGAAGAGTTATATGGTGATTTGCTAAATATTTAATGCAATAAAGATGGCAGCTACGAAAAAGTGAAAATTAATAAATCGCTTGTCAACTGTTAATTAGATGCGGGGCCGAATACAACGTGTTGCCCTATGATATTATAGCACAGTTAAATCTGAAGGTCGATAAAACGATGGCAAAAAAATCCATTAACGTATAGTGGCCACAAAATAAGCGTACTAGGTGACTCAAACATAGCATGCCAAATACCAAACATGTTAGTTAATGTAATTTTTAAAATAATCGAAGGTAATGTCCCACCACTCCTTGAAAAATCAACCTGCCAGGGACTTAACTTAATACGAAGAGAACGAACGAGCATAACATATATTTGCTTGGCATAAATGAGATTATTTACAAGGGATTAGGTCAACTTAAAAACTATGAATACAACATAGACTCAATAGACAATCCAACCTTCGAAATATATCCACCCAGACAAATAGCGCACAAATTAAAAGTGAGCTGAATAAAATGGATAAAATGCAATTAATTATTAAACCAACTGAGCCTACTCTATTAGTTTCAGTTCGATGGTAGAGTAGTTAGATGGTATAGTAGTAAAGCAACGAGACAAAATTAGAATTTGTCTAGACCCACCGAATGTTAATAAAAACACACTAACAAGACATTATCCTCTAAACATTGGAAGAAATATCGTCAGGATAAACAAATCAAAGTTTTTCACACTCTTAGACTGCAAAAAGGGATTTCGGTAAATTAGAGTGTCAGAGAGAACATAAAAATATTTGGTTTTTGCCAACTCTTGGGGAAAATATACTTGTCTGAGAATACCGTTTGGATTAGCATCAGCTTCGGAAATATTCCAACAGATCATGAACAATCTTTTGGACCGCATATATCAAATGTTCTACGGATGATGTCCTGGTACATGCAGAAATACGAAACGAATGTGCAAATCTTACCAAACGAGTGTTAGATTTAATGAGCAAAACAGGATTAAAACTGAATAAAGAAAAATCGCTGAAATTATGGGGTCACATGATCACCGAAAGAGGATTAGAATTAGACAGTGAGTATCAACAGTTCCTAATATTGAAACACCAACTTCATCAAAGCACGTACAAAGTTATCTAGGAAAGGTCACCTACGTCATAAAGTTCATTCCAAATTGTTCAGAATTAACATAGTCGTTGAGAAAGTTGATCAAAAGAGATACGTTTATATGGAACTTCAAACAGGATAAAGCATTCGAGAAAAAAAAAATTAATCACAGCAACGGTAGTAAGTTTTCAAATTATCAGTGGAAGCAAACAAAACATCATTGGGAGCCGGTCTTCTCCAGGAGGACCACCCAATAGCCTATGCATCGAGATTATTGACGCCTGCAGAAACAATTATCTCCAAATTGAGAAAGAAGCCACTGCTATAAGGTTGGCTTGCAAGAAATTTCACGAATTTATTTATGGGAAACAATTGACAATAGAGAGCGACCATAAACCATTGAAGTAAATATTTAAAAAATCAATAACTCAGCTCCATCTAGACTCCAATGCATTATATTTGATCTCATTATGTACTCGTCCCAAAAAATGTTTCATAAATGGTACAGAAATTCCCATAGCTGATGCTATAAGTCGTGATAATAAAAACAGGAATGACGAAACTGAAGAAGTGGATTTGCAGATACATAAATTATTATTCTTCTCAGAAAATGCAATAGCGGAAATGATCGAGGATACAAAAAGCAACGTTGATCTCCAAATTCTAAAAGATTATATATTGACTGCTTGGCCAGACGAAAACAGAATACCTCTGATTGTCAAACATTTCTCTATACGTTCAAAGAAGAATTGTCATAGTATAATGAAATAATTACTAAAGGAGAAAAAATAGTGATCCTTAATAAACAAATCTCGAAGATCTTCCACATTGCTCGCACTGGTCACATTGAAATCCAAAGCACTATACGAGATTGGTTAGACCAGTTCACTACAGATTATAAATCAGTTGCAAAAGTGGTTTACAGTTCACGGTGATCCTGAAGTACTTGAATCCGAAACGGACCGCAGTATTCGTTAAATGAAGTCCAAAAATTGTCAACGGAATGGGATTTTAAACATCAAGTCCTAAATATTCTAGGTCAAATAGATTAGTGGAACGTGGTGTTCAAACAGACAAACTATTGCTTAGAAAATGTTTCATAGAAAAAACAAACATTTACACAGCTCTACAAAATTGGAGAAATAAACCACGTTATGAAGAGTTAGGATCTAACGCAGGACTACTAAGTAGACTCACACGATCGCAGTTACCAGTAAAACGAGATCATCTGAAATTTAAACAAAGCAATATGCTGGTAGAGGCGCAAGAATAGCACCTAAACTAAATATTAATGACCAATTTAGAGTACGGACTGGACCGAGACAGTGAATGAACATCAGGAATAGTAATCAGAAATGCAGGAACTCTAAAATTAGCTTACGTAAAAATAGAACATGACCAAATATAAGACAAAATACTTACCATTTGAGCAAGACGACAGCAATTATTCCCCAAAAGAGAAAGTAGTTCTTTTAATACTAGGCGCCATCAATACAAAACGAAAAAATCAACTCACATCAACCACATCATGTGTCTGACGACATTTCTCACTCAAATGAGGGGTCAAGTAATAATGTTAGAACTTTTACTTTTGGAAGACCAGGTGGTCTTCCAATTTATTTCTAAAATAGATGAGGGTACAGGTTTAAAACTATCATAGAACAAGATCGCAACCGCCATAACATTACTGTAAATAGTTATTGAATATACATTGGCAGACATTATACATTTTAAATGAGTTTTTTTATACTACTTTCATAGTGGCAAAAACTCCGTTAACAGGACGTTTTTCCAGCATATTGCATTTACAAAGAGCTGCAACAGATATTCATCACGGCAAAACTTGGGCACGTTGCCAAAATTTCAACAAACAATTGGAAATTCAAAAACTTATTCTACGCGATATTATCACGAAGACAACACGAAGTTATATACCAATTGATGAGAAAAGGCTTAACTTTCCCCAATCTTTAAGAAAAGTTATTTTTAAATTATAGGCGTTTCAAAGAACCGAGGTTTGCAAAAAACGTATGTATTAATCAGTTGGAAGAGCTTTTGGTTTCGTTGGAAATATTTATAGGAATACTTTAAATAACGTGCATTTAATAAGTAAAATGACAGTAATGCAAGTAAAATGTTGTGTTATTAAAGCCAAATTCACGTTAGAATTATTTATCTCAGTTCAAATATATGCAAATGTTAGCAAGTATATGCAAATGATATCTGTATACAGAGCCACTTGTACGATTCTCAATTTTTATTTGTTTTAAAATAAATGGGACTACAACGAAATATATGCTCACATATTTTAGAGATCAACATCGAATGGGGTAACTGTATAGTGATTACTACACATTTCAAGAAACAAGGCTATAAAATTCCTTGGATCCACCGTCACTCGTGGTAACTGTGTCAGAACAAATGTATTTTGTAAACTATTCGTCGAACACGACGAGTCGGGTTTCGACTAATATCCATTTGCGGCTCTTTTACATGAATTCTATAATATAACACGATTCAAAAGCGAGATCATTAGGTATATGAGTAATACACACCAAATTGAGACAACATGTCATCCAGTCAGTTAGAAACCAAGACACCTTTCTCCAGAAAAGTTTAAAGCAGCTAAATCCGAATTCGAAGAATTAATGCACCAAGGGTTGCACCTCACTGCTGCTCATTGTTTAAAAAAACAGTTCTTAGAGGCCATGTGGAGGCTTAAGAGATTTGAATGCCATTACAAGGCCGGACATATATCCGTTGCCGTACATAAACGATTGCGATCATATTCTTCAAGGAAAAACAATTTTTTCAAAAATCGAACTACAGAAGGCATTCCATCAAGTTCCTATCCTATATGTTATAGCTGCTTTATGCAGCGGATGTGCATAAAGCAGCTATAACATAACATTGTTCAGGCTTTTTGAATTATTGCGCATGACATTTGGCCTGTGCAATGTAGCAAGTTTTTTTTTATATTAAAGATATCCTGGTTGCCTCATCCGATTGTAAAGAGCACCAAATTCATTTGCGTCAAGTGTTTTTCTGTGGGAGTTTAACCTGTGCCTCAATCCATCGAAATGTGAGTTTGGGAAGTCAGTAATACTTTTCTTAGGCTATCATATTTCACCAGCTGGTATTCAACTATTACCAGAAAAAATTGAAGCTATTCGGCAGAGTAAGCTACCGACGGTTGTCAAAAAGCTTAAACAATTTTTAGCAATGATATATTTCTATAGAAACTTTATCCTACATACCGTTAATCATCAAATAATACTACTTAAAATGATCAACGGACATAAGAAAAACAACAGAACACTGCTCATCTGTGATGACGTGCCTATTTCGGCATTTTATCAGTGAAAATATGATTTGTCCACATCAACCTTGCTTTGTCATCCATCACCTGATGCACCATTAGCCTTGTCAGTAGCTGCTTCAGACAATGCAGTGGGAGCAATATTGCATCAAATAGTAAATAAACAACCGCAACTTCTAGGTTTATTTCAAAGAAACTAGACAATACACAACCAAAGTATAGTACGTACGACCGCGAGTTATTGGCGATTTAATTAGGCGTAAAAACAATAATAATGTTCACCCTTACATTCAGAGATGAAGTAGTGGGAAATCTCTACAGCCTTTTATACCCTGGTGTAGGAGGAACCCAACACATGGTTCAGGAGACATACGTGGAGAAATGAGTGCGCAAGGACTGTCAGACATTCGTGAAAAACTGTTTAGTGTGTGAGTGATCTAAAACTACAAGGCATAATAAATCAGAAGTGCCAACAACCATCCCACGGAAATTTCAGGATGGTACACAGATTTTGGTATTCCAAAGAGGATTAGTTTGACTCAAGGAATCGAGGAGGCTTTTAAATATTAACTACTTTAAGACAACGAGCTACCACCACCCGTAGTCAAATGGGTTAGTTGAAAGGTGGCACAGAAACCTCAAATCAGCAATCATGTGTCACCAGTCATCCAATTGGTCTAAAGTTTTGCTGTCTAAAATCCTGCACTCAACGGTTAAAAACCAACGATGAAAATTGTTTGCCTCTAATGCATTATCAGAAATTCAAAATATCACTCAAATCGATGAATGGAAACACAAAACCTCTATACTTAAAACCCTGCTGACCGTGCATCCCGTGATATTTGATTATCAAAATGTAGTTATCTGAACATATAACAAACGAAAATCAACAGATATTTGACTCCAGTGTTGATATGAAAAGAAGCTTAACCGTTATTCTCATACTTAGACTGTGTCTGAAACCCATGATACATATTTGTGAAAATAAACTTTTGACTTTTATTTGAAAAATATTCCCCTACATTCTCATATTTTTATTACGCTGTCCGAAAAGTATAATAGTTGATTGAAATTTTTCTCCGCCTCATATGTTTTTAAATTCACTTTAAGTGAAGTATTAAAATTATGAAGAAAACTTACATTTAAGTACGTGCATTGTTTATTAAAATTGTCATAGCAACGAAACAATTTAAATGTTCTTTATATAGTTTTTGAATCGTACTTTTACAAAACCAAAAACTTTATTGTATAAATCCGACGCTACAATCAAGCTCGTAGACTGCAAATCAGATCATTTAGAACTTCATTTTATATAATAATGCAACGACTCTGCGAGAAAATTTTCCAGGTACTTTATATCGTTATCTTTAAAACTTGGACTTCCAGTTTAATTAAAAATTCGTGACTTTAGTCTCCCTTTAGTAATAACGTAATATACATATACATAAATATTATCTAAAACTGTATCACCTTTTGATCTTTACAGCAAAAATTAAACCATATAAATTAAACACCTTGTATATAGCATCAACCACAAAATACCGAATATAACCTCAAATTCCCAAATGTGTATGAATAATTTAAAATTAAGCAACATGTATACCTGTAGCTGGACAAATATTGCATTACATTTTTAAAGTTGTTACTTCATTTAAAATATATCTGAGTTTTAAAACATTTTTGTTTCGTTTTTTTTATACAGCAACATGCATATACAACTAAATTTCGTATTTAAATAAAATATTATAAAATAAAAAATCCCTAAGGATAATACCAATCATGGCATGTAAAAATGTAAACTACATTTTCTCGTTCACATATACAAATGTGTAATACACAACAACATATTTTTTTATACATTTTTTAAACGTTTGTATTTATACCCGAGTTAAATTTTATATTTACTTGCCATGTAACAAAAAAATGTCATTTTAATTTACTTAAAAGTATTTTGCATTTAAAAAAAATGTAAATAAAATTAATTAAAAATGTTATATACAAATAATAAAAGTTGGGTGCAAAATGTGAAATACGCAATAAATTATGTATGATGTTGGCCAAGATTTCAATGTTTTGTGGAATAAATCTTCACTAACCATCAGACATTATCTGACTTTGTATTGTTGTCATATTAACCCTAAAGTTTAAAAAAATATTCTCCGTACAGTGTCTAGCGGTTGGGTTTTCAGCTTAAAATTTAAACCAAGGTCCTCTTTGTTTTAAAATATTTGAAAGCTTGTTGTTCAGGTCCTTCTTTAAAACATTCTGTTGAATTATCAAAAATTTTTCCTACATTTCGTATTTTCTAAGCCTCCACATTGCTTCTACCGTGATATATTTTTCATTGATCAAACTTAATTTCGTTTTAATTATGTCTCCGCCCAGCCTGTCTCTTTACTTTAGGCGCAGCTGTATCACGCAACTTTTGTATAAATAATTGAATGAATATTCAACAAACTTCAACATTGATGCGGGAGTTGTACTTCCTGCATATATATGAGTTTTTTGTATGGAACCTCCTAAAGCGCTGTCTTATTAATAACTTTTATTCACTGAAGTCTCATTTTCATGTTAGTGTATTCGAAATAGTCATTGTTATTTATAGTAGTAATTTTTGTAATTTTTTGAAACAGAATTGTTCCATACGCGGTGCTAAAGGGTTCTTACAACACGAACTAAAAATCAGCAATCTCATGGCAATACGATTCAATGTTTGACCACATATTCAGGTTCTTGCCAACTTATCGTCATCAGATAGCATAATTATCATGTGATAATGAGATAACCCTGCGGCAAAATAACAGGGTTTTGTTTAAACACAGACATTATATTCCTTCTTTAAAAAATTAAGTTTATTTGCCTCGCTTCTAGAATGATATCATAGATGCTTTCACTTTTCCTATCATGTGCTTTTTTAGCATAATATATCGTCAATAAATACGTTTTGCTTCAAGTGACTGTTTAAATGACTGTGCACATATAATCCTAGATACATCTCTATTCTGAAATTATTTTGATTTTGAAGAGTGTAATCTAACCGGGTTCCTTCTATTTTCAGAAATGCGTCGACAATAAGTTTGCCAGCATTTAAAAGAAGTTTAAAGTTTGGCCACTCTTGAAGACGTTAGGCGTAAAACTCTAGAGGATATCTCCTGTTCATTTGGTCTACGTATCTTAGGTTGTTACTCAAAGTGTCGCTAGTTCTAAGATTAGCGCTGAGGACATTACGATGTTAATTGTTTTCAGCATTTTTAGGGTAAATGCATATTTTTCTCTCAAATAAAAGCTTTCAGTCTTCTGTAGTGCGTAAAGCTGCAATTTTATTTGCCATTGGAACTTTGTATCTTTTGAAATCCTTTCACAGGTCGGTAATGATTCTAATTTAAATATCATTAGACTATGCACTTTACATTATATCATTCATCAACTTAAATGTTGTGACGTGAGGATAAATCTTAGGCTTATCCTTAAAATCATAAATTAATCGATACTTTTAATTTAAGCATACATTTGTAACATACATTTAAAATGTAGCGTAAAATGTAGCGTACATTTAATTTACTTATACCTTAAAATAATTAAAGATTTGCAGTACGTCAATATTTGCCTGCCAAACAAAAGCTCTTTTGTAAAACCATAAAAACTTATCTTTTATAGTCACTAATATTTGAAAATATTTAACTGAGCTTCAAACCCCATTGAATTATTTGTTAGCAAGATTCTCTTATAGATTCTTAAGAAACAAAACTTTCACCTTTCAGTATCAGAAGCTATAGTTGAAAACATATAATCACCACACGATAGTTGAAAACATATAATCACCACAGGGAACTAATGCAAAAGACCTAACGCAATTTTGCACAGCATTCAAAACTAAATTGGTTTATGCTTTAAGATGTAAGCTTTTTGAATGCTCTGTATGCAACCATGCTTAAGGTACATTATTTTTCTAATCAAAACAAATCAAATTTCACCAAACACTGAATTAATTTTTAAAAGCTTTGCTCTCTTTAAAATCCAGACTAACAATTTGGGCTTCAGAGTTTTTTTTTTCTAACACACTAATTAAGAACAAAAAAGGTCTATGAATTTCGTACACCCAAAACTTAAAATACTTTTTAAGCCTAGTTTATGTAAAATATATTCAAAAATTGAGCTTTTGTTTGTACGACAATTATGTAATATTCATCTCGAAATATCTCTTAAGAAAGCTTAACATTATTCTACAAAAAAAAATTATGCTTTTTGTTCTAAGTTTATTTTGACATTAAACCTTTATAGAGCAAAACAAAGTATTTATTAACCAATTTAACGCTTTATAAAAGCTTTCCTGATAAATATTTACTTGTGAACAAAACAGTATTGATCCTTTTTTAGATCATCGATCCAATTTGTTTAAAACTAAAAAATAGAGTTTATTTGTTTAAAAACTCAAATCCAAACAAAAGCTTTGAACTTTAACAACTCTCTTCAATAAAATTAATATAATTTTTATGTTAAAAGCTTGCACCAAGCTTTTATAAAGTGAAAGTATTTAATTTAGATAAAAGATCCATGAAAGAAAAAACCATCTGCTTGTTAAAAATACTTAAATTCCAGCCAATTCTTTTTCAAGCTCAAAGTAAATTAAATTAAATTAAGAAAATTTTCATTTAACAGAGCTTTTGCAGAAGCACTTCGACTTATATTTGATGTTAAAATGTTTATACCATGCAACAAGTATTTTTAAAATATTATTAGAATTTTTTTGTGGAATTTGTTGAATTCCTTTATTTTCCAGAACTGCAGTTGTTTTATGTAAAGCCATAAAAAGCTTTACTAAAGCGTTATATTTTAAGAAATAACATTTTACAACAAATAAATATTAAAAGTTTTCAAAGTTTGGAACTTTTTGAAGCTTTTAATCAAAAAATACTTGCATTCAAAATACGTTAGGTTAGGGTTTATGGAGTAATGGGCAAAGTTGTATTATAATAAAAGTATAGTAAAAAAGTTACAACGTTATATTTTAATTCGTTAACGTTATATTTATTCGTTATATTTTATTCGTTCAACGTTATATTTTAAGTCTAATTATTCAAGATAATAATTATTAAAAAATGATCTAAAAATGACAGCAAAAGCTCTAAGCATAGATTTATCATATACAAACCTAAATCTCATTTTCTTTCATTTAAAAGGCTCTTTATTAAAAGCCATTAAACATATATTTGCTTATCACTAATGTTTGACAATAAGCCAAACGCTTCCAAACTCAGTACACTATTTTTAATATGATTCTATTATGAATTCTAATGGATCAGAGCTTTTAACGTCAGAACCCTATAGATAAATGAAAAACACTTATAATCTACAATGAACTAATGCGAAAATCCTTTTGTTTATTAAACATCGTTGAAAACAAAATGGTTTAAGGCTTTAACATTTAGATTTTTGTCTTTCTAATAGAAAGTTATAAACTTTCACTAAACACATAACAATTAAACCAAAGTTCAATAAGAGCTAATCAATTTTTCGTGATCAATCAAATGTAGTCTAAAGTTCGAAAAATTACAAAACCTGCTCTGACAAAACATTTGGAAAAAGGCTAAATAATCGGTGGCTGTTTGTGAACATGGTGGATGTTGAAACTTGTATGATAGTGTCAGTTTTAGCTACCATAATAATCTTTACACTTAACATTTATTAGTATGATGTTAGAAAGTTTCTTAGAATGAGATTTAATTAAACTCAAAAATGAATGGTTTGATGCAGTATACTTTATTGCTGTCGAATAACAAAAGAAAGAAAAGATTCAAAAATACGTAATGAGGAAGTGATCGATTATTTCCAAAAAAGGTGCAGCTTTTACATTAAACGTGCTTAGGCAAAAATTCTAAGTGGAAACATACAATTCTAAGTGGAAACATACAAACCAAGAGAAAAAAGACTAAACGGAGTATATAAATAACCTACTGGCTGAGAACATACAACAGTAACATTTAATCGATTATGTCTAAGTTCTATATGAGATATACATTTTGCAAAGACATAAATGATGAAGATTCAATAATTTGTTTTCTTTAAAAGTTTCTTACGAAACTTTATTAAAGCTCTTTACTAATGGGACGATGTTAGTCTCTTGAAAAACTTAAAAAAATGTTCTATCGACACAAAAATTTAATGTAACTTTATTTGTACAGTTTTTCATAAATTCAGTGTCTGTCTGTGTAGAGCAGTACAAAAAGCATCATTAATTATAAATTTTAAGTTTAAAAATAAAAATTGCTAAAAAACTTTTAATTATTATTTATCAAAAATAAGAAATAATATGATTAATAGTTATATTAGACTTGCAACTACTATCTCTCTAATATAAACATACATACACGTACATATATATATATATATATATACATACTACTTATACAGTATATGGTTTAAGATATACCAAGGTATAAAAAAACTGTAAATGAGAGATTATTTATGATAAGCATGGAAATATCATAAATCAAAAATTATGTTTTTTCGGAACATAAAAAAAAACATATCTTGCTGCGATGCTGCTGCTGTGCGCTTTTAAAATTTTAAACAGCAATTTGAAATAGTTTATTGTTTTTTTTTCTTAGATAATTTATTAGATTATTAACTAGTTTAATGGTAAATTGCGCTAACTATATAGTTTTTAGACAAAACGACAGTTTATTAAGTGGTCTTGAAAATATTATTTCAATTATTATTTTGAACTTAGATGAACTTTCATCAATACTCTGAAGTGACCAATCGTAAATTGAGTAAAATCATGATATATATATATATATATATATATATATATATATATATATATATATATATATATATATATATATATATATATATATAAATTAAATAAATGGGGGAAAGATGCGTATTCCAAAATATTTAATAGTAGGCGAAATATTCAAAGCATTTGGCTATAAATTGAGCTAGTTGTGAAATCGCCTATATTCATTACAAATTGCACAATTTTTGTCAGGTTTGCCTTTTTTCTAAATTCTGTAGCATGTCCCGAGATCTATTAAGGCCAGTGATAAATCTGAGTTAACCCATTTCGGTTTAGAATTATTATGTTTGACAAAGGTTTTTACTGGAACATGTTTATCGAAAAGATAACAAATGCGGACGTTTAAATTAGAAACTTTATCTTCAATCAAGTTATATTTAAAAATTGCATTCCAGCTTGAGCATGTTTGAGAAACTAGCAAACAACTCCTAATTAAATATCCTTATACATGATCGGCATTGAATTGGCGTTGCAGCTACTTGAGTTAATGGAATTGAATATGAAAAACGCATAAAATCGTGATCGAAAAAGGATAGGTCAAGTTGTTTTAATTGTTTAATTCCTGACTGTTTCGTATTCGAGGTAATGATTAGAAGTTGAAGCGGGGCTCTGTTGTGAAAATCAGAATAGTCGGTTGGTTAATCTTTTTGAAAATACTGTAGATTTTGAGCGCAGCTAACACGTTTTTTAGGTATATAGCAGTACAACTCGATTTCAACCGGTTCACATTGAAATCACTCATAGTAATGAGAATAAGTTCATAGTTTTGTTCGTGCTTATGGCAAATAATGTCTCGATAAGTTCTACATTACTACCGCCTTTGTTATATATCAAGCCAACTAAAAAACCTTCCTTGTGCCAACCAAATCGTCAAAAAATAACAATTTTCTTATCCAAAATTTGAAGCAAGTGGTTGCTTCAATAATATTTTCGGTGACCTGCTTTATGACAAACGGGGACCTTTGCATAATCTGCGTGAGAAATTACGAAGGATAATTATCGGTGAACCAATTTTTAATCTAAGATTGTGTAATGGCATTTGTGGCATATCTAGTGAATTTAAGAATTCATTTGAATAATTTACTACAGTTTGCCGCAAGGTCTTTTGTATCTGAAAAGAAATATCATCAAGATAAAATTTTTTTTTTGCAAAAATAGCATGTTTATAGAGCTAATTTAGGATAAAATAAATACTCAGTGTGTCCGAGTAGACTCTGTCAATTAATTCATCTTTTGAATAAACGAAGTGCACTTTGGATACAGTTGGATATTATACCGTTGCAATATCCAGAAATGGTTTAAAAAATATTTGTGCTAAGGAATCTTTTTGCAATTGTACTCGCATGTTTGATAGTCAATCGAATTGTCATTAAGCTTCGCCACAGAAATGATTGCTTTTTGAACATGCACTAGTCTAATTGGCATAAATAGAACAAGGAATGATTAGCAATGTCTGTCAAAAATCACCGAATTCTAATAAGATATCACCACCGAATTGTTTGGTGTTGCCGTTTAAATCTTACGTCTAATGAAGTATACAAATACTGAATATGCTATTCGTTCATCGTCAAACAATGCAATGTCTGACGAAGCTCTTTGCATGAATAAGTGATATTAAAAACGTTTTGCTGGTACCACCTTTTGCTTATACCAGCAATAGTATATAGCATAATTTGTTCATAAATACTTTTTGGTTCGGTCACTAATAGCTGTTTGATTGCAATAAATGTAATCAAGTCAACATTGTTATAATACACTTCTTGCTCTACATAACAGTTAACTAAATCGGTTGCCTAGCATAATCATCCGATAGCATACATTAATGATAGTTTGTCCAATTTGGGATTATAATACAGAAATCCTCGATCAAGACAAAAATTTCATTGTACATTTCTTAAATCTAATCAATATTTGGATTTTGGTGTGGTTATTTAATACAGTGCAGTATGTCATCAGTCAGAATAGTTCTGGTATATTTCCAAAAAAACCGATTATTGGGTTGGGTATAATATATCATGCCATCAATTAAATCGCAAACAGTTATTTGAGCTGGATGCAAATGCTTCATCTGCAAGTGTCATATTCCAATAATTGACGACTTATTCTTCAGATGACAGTTTTTTCAGCCTTGATGACGACTTGATCGTTGTCATTTTTCAATTCTGGTGACACTAACTGGTACCTGGTTGGCCACGTGTTCTTCATAACTGCGCATTAAATATGTTTGGATAAGCTTTGGGTTTAGCCACTGCCATCAATGAGTTTTAAGTTTATATAATACATCTCGTCTTATATTTTGAATGTAGACTAAAAGCGTTCGTTGGATCTGTGATTGTGAAATTTTATTGCTCCAAACGATGCCATTTGAAAGCAACCATTAAATTTGGATATCTTGCGCAAACATAATTTTGAACTCTCTGATATGGAATAGAATATGAGGTGACAGTATCACTTTTCCTGATGCACAACATATGCCGGGTTCTTCATTGCAGAATTAAAACTTTGACAATACTAGCACATCTCAAGCACACCTCAAGCACACCTCTCAATTACATCTCAAGCACACCTCTCAATTACAATGGACTAGAGTCCATTGTAATTGAAAGGTGTGCTTGAGATTTTTAGATACGTCTCACTACTGCGCTAATTTTGTGCGTGAGTTCCATTATCTCTCGCATTTCATTGGTGCCCCACTCTTATATGCTGCTTGCATTATTTAGGTTTGATATTATTTGCGGCATTTAACTTAAAATAATAATAAAACACAAAATGATACACCGCACAATTAAAATAAAATCGAAATAAAAAACCAACCAACTTACTAAATAAATCAAAACGAACTAAAGTAAACCATGAGTGAATTATACAAATAAAGTCCTTAAAGTCACTCGGAAAGACAGAGATTCCCTAGCCCATATGACTATAGTACATACATAAACCTACAGTATCCTGAACTTGATGCACATCGAACCTTGACTCATAAACAACAATACCAAAATTAAACTAATTAAATTATCCCGATAAAATCCAGTCAAATAAACTAACAATATACTATCATTTCTAATCCAGATGCAATTTATCTACTACATACATTGTGTATATGTCGACCAATAAATTGTCGAGATTCCGCAATCAAACCAACCTCCTCCCTCTTGTAGATGTATATTTAAACAGTATATAATTGGTTTTATGTCTGAAAATATTTTTATTATCAGAAACTTTTTATCTAAATAAAATATATATAAAAAAAAACGAATAGTTTACAACCACTATGGTGACTAAAAGTCGATGAACAAAACAAAAATACATCCAAACACCAAAAACTAAAACCAAAAAATAAACTTTAAATTAATTTATATTCCATGTTTGTTATCAGTTCCATCCTTATACATAAATCCATATACTACATATATACATAAATAGTTTTATATACATAATTTATAAATTGAAGGTAATTAAATAATCAGAAAGTTAATGCAATAAATTTATCTCTCATTGTTGTTAAAATTGATGTCAAGAAAATAAGAAACTAAAGCTTTTCGTTTTTTTTTTTTTATATTCTTTGGAACCAGCAAAACTTATTTTTTGGATATCATCCAAAATTTGATATTTGAATTTATGTATATAATTGTAAGTACATAGCTAAACTATTTTATGCTTTATACTATATATAGTAGTTTTGTTAGTACTCTTTTTAAGGAAACAAACAAAGTTGATGTGTTTTCCTCGACTTTCCAAAAACAAAATAAAAAAGTTTGAAAATTATTTTAAAAATTGTGTTAGTTTTTTACACGGGGTGATTCACCCAATGTGTTAATCAAGTCGATAATCGGAAACTACACTAATTTCTCAAAAGTTATCAGAAGGTCAGCGTGTATGCGTGCTAAGCGATTGGCTGTTGGAATTCGAGACGATTCCATAATATTATTTTCATTGTTTTGAAGTTGGTTCAATAAAATAAAAGTTCACTACTTAATCCAAAATAGAAAGAAGAAGTAGCAAACTTTCTGAAAACAAAACCAAGAGATTTAGAAGACAAAATATCAGAAATATGCACTAATTATGAGGTTTCATTCTTCATACGCCTACAGAATAATAGGTTTTAACATTTGGAAATTTAAATCAAAAGCAAAAAATCTTCAAGGCAGTTTAAATGGTTAGATTGATAATTTTACGACCCACACCTATATAAACAAAAATCAAATTCAATAATACCGAACCCCATCGTTAGTAAAGTAGATGTAATTTATCATTGACATACGCGAATAAAAAGTGCCAAAAAAATAGTGCTCGTTGACGATATGTGAGTTGTGACTTATGTTTGGCGTCAGAAAGACAGAAAATAAGGGATTCCCTTATTTCATTCAAAATGAATTTAATGTTGATTTTTATAGCAAAAATCACCACTCACTAAGGATTAAAGTTGTATGCATAACGTTAAAATGCCTTAGAAACCAAACTCTAACAACCAAAATTTCATTTTATCAAATTCCCGATTGTATAAGTCCCCGGTCATATATAGTAATGGTAAAAGTTTTGACTTAAACACCACTTTTGGAGGTGCTCCTACTGCGATCACCAAATGTAAAAAAATATTGTTTTAATGATCTTGTAAAAGTTCTCAGTGAAGGGTCAACTCTGGCCCAGGGTTGGGCGTTTTACATGTAAAAAACGTTTTCTCCATTTTACATGTAAATAACGTAAATTACAAAAAAATGTGTATTTTACAAAAATATGTAAATTATATTTAAAAAACGAGAATTCGTCCAGAAATAATTTCAAATATTGAATAAATGATACAAACATTTGTTTATAAGATTAACTTGCATTAGAAAATCCAATTAAACATTTTATTTAAATGGTTAATCATAATTATTTTCAACTTTTAGTTATCTACATTGAGACTATAAAAATCACCTATCCTTCTACAATGCCATCTGTTTACATCTTAAACTAGTTCTTATATTCGACAAAATAAACAACTAGTGACAAAGTGCCATCTAGCTACATTTGAATAAACTAAAATAAAATATTATTAAGAGTGCATATTTCTTTCGATATGTAGCGGAAAACTAATTGCAATTTGACGTTTAATCATAAATAAAATAATTCTCTGCAGTGAAATGAATGAAGTGAATCTATACTCGTTTGACTGGCTTTTAAATTTAAATCTTTATTAATTTCAAACAGGACCAAATCAACCAAATTATCACTACCCGTCTCACCCTCATCAAATAAATGTATGCCTGAAATTACTAGCCCTATTCTATCCATTCGATGAAATGCCTATGCATTATGCCTTTGATGCCCAGTGTAGTAAAGAGGTAGCGAATATGATTATCGAATTTAAGCGTGGAACTGTAGTGAATTTTATTAATTCAATTTAATGTTTCTTACTCTAATTACAATTAATAATTTTTCATAACCTAAGTTTGCAGCAATACCATTATACTAACCTTACCATAGAATTAATACTAGATAAATTGATTAATACATTAATAATTAAATTTGGGAAAAATATTCTTTTTGAAACCCAGCAGTTACCATTCAAGGAATTCCATATGCTAACTCCCCTCACGAAAAACGAAGCGTTCATCAAATTACATTTATTGATAGCAGGTGTCAAGATTTCATTGTCAAAATATTTCTTATCATAGGAAAGTTGCACTTTATTTTACATTTATACATATGTACAAATATCACAATAAATAAACACAAATACACTACACTGTAGTATATAGTCAATTTTTCTTTAATTAAGAGATTTGGTAACAGATGGCGATAATTGTAATGAAAAAGTTGATTTATATTTTACAGTATGTATAAAATAATCATTTACATTTTACATACATTTTACATGTAAAAAACCCAGTAAATTACATTGTGTAATTTACACGCCCAACTGTGCTCTGGCCTGTAATGCTGTTTAAAAGTAAAGATATTGATGCCTATTTATTCAAAAATGGCGTTTTATTGTGTCATATTTAAATATCTATGTAGTAGTGTTAAGCTTTAAGTGAACTAATTGGAAAGACTAACTGCTTCATTATTATGCGACCACCAACGCCGGTCTATTTCGGCCTTTGAATGAATAGTTCTACCAGTTTCTGCTATAATATCAAATGATCATGTTGACAATGTTCGTGTTGACTCTGAAGTACTCCATATACTCAGATACATCAAAGATACATCAACAAAACAAAAACCTAGATATGTATTTAACCAACGAACAGATGATAGCGTTTTCTGGCCGCTGCTCTGCAAGGAAATTTGTAAACTATAAGCCTTGGCCTATTGGTCAAAACAAAAAATTTGTCTTTTAGTTTAGGTTCAGCGGCGCTTGTAAGACTAATAAAAACACTACGGGAAGGATCGTTTCTATTAGTTGCTTTGCAGCAAAATTTTATTTGATTTTTTTCTAATTTAATTCTAACCAAGACTCTAGTTTTGTCTTTTCCGCATATCAGTGCTGCTTCAAAAACTTTTTTTTAGGCTTATTTGGAACATAACACTTTGCTGATTAGAGAAATATAGATACAGTAAATACCACGTAAGGCTTCCGATGCTCAGTTTTGCCTAGAAATTTAGAAATTTGTTGGTTCATCGTATCTAAGTGGGTTATTCTCGCCATAGTTGTGATCGTCAGATTTGCGCAGTCAAACCCTCTGTAAATATATTTTAAAATTATATTTAAGCACCTAACACGGATTATATGGCACCACTTGACTGTTAGACATATAACTATATACTGCAATAATCAGCGATCATCATTTGTCATCATCATACTGTGGGTATCTATTCACATTGAGAGTCTTTGTCGCACAAAACTGATTTTATAAAATTGATCGTATTTTCTATCCTTCATACAGAGTACGCAATTCGCCATTCTACAAACGCGTTTTTCCATTAGGATCAGGAATCTCCGCTGACACGATTTGATAGATGCGGGCTTTTTTTGTTAGTTTACCCTCTGCTCGTAACAGTATTAAGATATTATGCACGTGTTGGGTAATCTTTATGCTTTTTTAATCAAATTGAGAAAACTACATTGACTCCATTTAGGCCAACAATATTCGTCACTTCAAAGTGTGGCTCACCATTTTTCGAAAAAAAAAACAGGTTTGCAACCGGCATAAAATTACCTGCGTCGTAAACTTCTTGCATTGTATTAACTTTTTACTTCACTAACTATGGCTGCGTGCCATACTTAAGGTAAATCGTAATGAATTAATATTTTAGTTCAAAATAATGTATTCCTTTCATGCCATGCCAAACTTTAGGGAAATATGCAGCTTTGGAGGATTAAAATCATTGGTTTATAGATAACAAACTAAACGTCAAAATTTTTCAATAAACAAAAATCTAAACTTACCATTTCACCTATTCTCAAATACCCCGACTTTTCTAAACATTTTTATGTAAAAAGTGATGCGAGTGATATTGGCATTGGTGCAGAACTTCCACAAAATTGTGATAATGATGACCTGCCAATCACTTTTGGGCGCCAAAATCTGAATCTTGCCGAAAATAACTATGCTTCAATCGAAAAAGAGCTTTTTATGATCGTGTGGGATGTAAACAATTTAGGCCATATTTGTTTGGCAGCGAATTAATCATAATAACTGACAATCGCCCATTAGTTTAATAAATATTTAATGAATACTATAATAAATTCACTTGCCATAACACAACAAAATTAAAAAACTACAACTATATCTAATGTTTTGGTGAAACAGTTCATTGCTGTCTAGTTGAAATTATATGTTTAGAGTTTTTTTTTTTTCATATTTTTATATGTTAAATTGGTTTTATGACCTTCTAAACCAATGTTTATTTTAGATCGTTCCAAAACATAAAGAAAAACAATACTGTAAAAAAAGAAAAAGCATATTATTGCCAGCATATAGGTAATGTTGAAGCCTAAAAATATATAAAAAATTAATAAAAAATTGGCGAGGAAAGTCACAAATTATTTTCAAAATTAATAAAGCAATAACAATATATTGTTGTGGCTTTTATTGAAATATGTATATATTTATTTCGTTTTTCCAAATAAATTTGAATTAAAATTATGAAATTAATAGATATAGGGGTATATCCTCCATTCAGTCGCAAGCGTGTTAAGTAACTTAACATCGCTGAATCATAAAATCTACATCCTCGATAAAAATGACAGTGGCAACTTGTTAAATTTTTCGTATTTTTTTGCGACCCCGATTTATAGGTAGTAAATCTATTTAACACAGTATATAACCTCAAAATTTGTCAAATTTTGTCATTAGATTTTTTATTTTAAATAAATTTTAAAATAATTCCGACTTTCTAAATAAATTTTAAAATTATAATGACTGTGGTAATTATAAATGGACTTAATGCAGCGACGCAGGCGAAACGGCTTCAAAGGATGATATTTCGTGATCGTGAGGATCCTTTTGATTGTCATTATACGTTTTTTGTGCAATATCGCTTTACAAATAGTTCCGCTTTGTCATTATAGAATTTAAAAAGACCGACAAACATTTTTCCATACATTTTATTTCTATTACATTTTTAAACATCTCTTAATATATTGATTATTGAGGACTGGAAATTTCTAATTTGTGAGTAGACAAATTGTTTACCACAATTTGGGACAGTCGGCCATTATAATAAGATTTTTGGTGAATTCTTGTCGGTTACAAAAAAATTTAAAAAATTTCCAAGAAATGAAGTGGACATAACTAAAATAAAACTGGGATTTTGCAAGACATACGGCTTCCCAAATGTAATTGGCCCAATAGATAAGACACAGGCAGCTACCACAAAAACCAGCTGTTTGGGATGCATTTTATGCATTTTTCTATAATATTTTTAGTAACTAAATAATATTAAATCATTTCCAGAAAATCATGAGCTTTTTTTTTAATTCCATTTCTTTAATTTTGGCTAATATTTACTATTTTTTGTATATCAAAAACAATTATTGAATATCACAGGAAAATATGAACCTAATAAAAATCAAAAATTATGAGACATAGATGACATAAATGACAATAGCAAATCGTATTCAGCAAAGTGCTGAATTACAAATTTGTGATCATTATCGAGGATGTCGATTTACAATCGCAATTTCAACTGTCGCAAATCCGCCATTTCTGCGCGGAGCAAATTATTTACTTGCAACCGAATGGAGGATATGCCCCATAATTAAAATTTATTGTCAATTCGCGTATATTATCGGCATCGTTATTTTGTTTGGAAATCTGAAAATTTTTCTATTAACAATGATTTCCTAGCCTCCTAATATTAAAATTTTCAATTTGAATTTCCAAAATTTGAATTTAAAGACAAGGACGAAAATTTTTTCTTTCTCTGTCACACACTAGAGTTTTTTTCGTCATTACTTTTGTTGTATACTGTATCCATTTCATTAGAGATCTATGGGCACACTTAATTGTTGTCTATCTGTTTATATATATATATATATATATATATATATATATATATATATATATATATATATATATATATATATATATATATATATATATATAATATATATATATATATATATATATATATATATATATATATATATTTATATATATATATATATATATATATATATATATATATATATATATATATATATATATATATATATATATATATATATATATAAAATGTAGTACATTAACCTCAATGTTAAATTTTCTTTATCGTTAAGAAATAAAAACGAAAAAAAAAGCTTCAGCTTCCCAATATAATTTAGTATAAGTTTAAAAACACATAGTGATTTATGATAAAAAGTTTTGCAACATAAAAACACAAATCTAATAAAATAATAACAAACAAGTTGAAAAATTGAAAATTATTATTATTGTTGTTGTTGTTGTGGCAGTACAAAATAATAATATAATAATAAAATAAATTGAATAAAATAAACATATATTAGACCGTCAAGTTATATATATACATATATGCGAGCTTTTACAATAAAACTAGAAAGTTTCGTTTTTTTTATATATATATATTTTTGTAACTGGTTAGTGTAGCAATAATAAATGCAAGTCTTAAATCAAAATAATAAAGTATAAAATTTCGTGGTAATTTATTATGTGGCACTGCAAACACAATGTCAAGCTTGAAGCTTATATATTTTGCTATATGTATTCTAGGATATATAAAAGTTAATTTTTTTTTTTTAGTTTTTGGGTTGAATAAATATATATGACACGTTAGTTATATCAGCACTAGGTACTCGTACTTTGAGTTTATAATCTTATTCCTGTTATAGTGTGTGTTTTATTAAGCTTTTATGTTTTGGTTTATTTAAATTTTCAGTTGATGGTTGGAGAAAAAGCTCTAAAAATGTTAATAAGAGTGAACACACCATTATGTTGTAATATTATTATATGCATCGTATAAAATTTTCATTTATATTAATGATGAAACGAGTGTTGATTTCATTTTAATGGAATTATTATGCTTCCGGATGAATTAGTAAATTTTATTATACAAAGTGGTGTGATGTCATTTTACGTTTGTATAATGTAATTTAAGCTTTTATCATATTTTTTTTTGTGTGTGTGTGTGAATCGATTATTTGGTAATTAGTGTGAGCTAATTTAATTCATTTTTGAGTTGATTTATATATCACCGACATGTTTGACAGTTTGGAATTTCAGTTGCTTGTCCCATTTAGGATTTTTTACATATTCTTGGTGAATCATAAAGTAACTAGGATAAGAATAAAGCAACTAAACCAATTCCTATAAAGATTAAATGCACAATGTATTTATAAGACCCGTTGAAAGCATTCGATTTTCACATCCCCTTATGATCATCCCGTTGAATTAGAATAAAGGCCTTCCCCTCTTTGCTGGAATAACAATATATCACAACATTGTAGTTATCATAGATTGGTGGTTAATATTAATTCTTTAAGCTTTCTGATACTTTTTATTTGAAGGTTCAAAATTAAATTGTGTCTTTACACAACATATCCGCAAGAATGATTTCCCTTACAAAGTGTACCCTTCTTTAAATTTTCTAACGTATCCTGTCAGGCCTAAGAATCGTTACAAATGTGTTACAAATATTTCAAATGTTTTGTTACTCGATAGTATGGCGATATTATTTCTGTATATAATTTGTCTATGGTTAATCTGTTTTGTCGCAATACTGGGTTTTAGTGGTATACGACGTCTCAGGCGCTCGTATACTGGTTTTTCATCGGCTAATAAAATTGTCAATTTAATGTTTGATAATGATGGTGCAATACTAGTGGGAGTAAAATTTATAATCAATTTGCTCAGAAGTTACCGATATGGTTCCAAACGATTGACATCAGTTGTTTTAGTTTGATCAAATTAATATCGAAAAGATCACTGTCGATAAAGTTACTAAAAATATCTACTGGTGTTGCGAAACTATCCTCATTATGTGCTGGCAAAATATTATTTTCTGATGATGTGGTCGATCAGTTGGAGGCTCACGTGGTAAAAAAATGCACGACATTTCCTTATTTTTAAAATTCAATTAGGCTCAATTTCACGAAATTTGATTAAAATTCATATTAATAAAACTATGTGAAAACAAATGCTTTCCATTTGTATATTTTTCCGGTGAAAATTTGATTTTTTAACTTAAAAACTGAATCGAATATATTTTCTTTTTTCTGTGCTTTACATAAATAAGCTTTAAAACCTTATATACGTTTATAAATCTATTGAAATGTTATATTATTTTATTTATATTTTTAGGATATGGTGTTGCCATATTATATACGGAAAATATGATATAAGTAATATATATATATATATATATATATATATATATATATATATATATATATATATATATATATATATATATATATATATATATATACATATATATATATATATATATATATATATATATATATATATATATATATATATATATATATAAAATTGTTTTGTATATTTCCCAATAAAGTTTTTTTGTTGTACTTAATACTGTAAATCACCAAAATGAAATAAAGTGAATTTTATTAAAATGTTTATGACGGCGTTCATATCTTATGTTATGTTGTTTTTTTTTTGTTTATAAGAAAATTCGGAAAAATAATAATAAAATGTTTAACCTTTTCCTTCAAATTGTTATTTGGATTGGAGTTAAAAAAAATGTGCACACCGCACACAGTGTTAGACGAGAACATCGTCTGCGCTTTTAAGATACAAAAGTATTTTTTTATTTTTTTTGAATTTTTCTGGAAGATTAAATTCAAACACAAAACACTTGGTATGGAAATTATTACTCAGATAATATGTGCGCTTTGTTTAGAATTTTTTTGTTCGTGCTATGTCTGTGAATATATATGGTATGTATCCATATAAAGTTTATTTGAGCGTTTTTTTTTTGTTTGGTGTATAAAATGTATAATATAATCAAAAAGTCAGACATAATACTCAGATGGTGTTTATTATTTGCAATTTGTAAATGTTGTGCGATAATGATGGTGTTTTATATGGATTAGATTAAAGCCAAATGGGACATATGAGCGAAATGACACCCCTTATCGAAATCAATAAATATTGATCGGTTCACTTTGTTCCTGGGAGTTTGTAAATAAAAATGTATATATATATATATATATATATATATATATATATATATATATATATATATATATATATATATATATATATATATATATATTATATATATTATAAAGTACATAGGATAGGGTTATTTATGGAATAACACATCGGACAAATGGCCTTCATAGCTTTGCTGTACATACGTACTTTTGTAGTTTAATTTCCCATGATAATTTTGCATAAATGTAGCTGAATTTTGTTTATGAAGCGTTTAATTTTAAACTGTATTGCACTGGTGGTGGTAATCTAATTGACATAGAACAATGACTTTAAATAACCCCATAAAAAGAAACCCAATTGTGTTAAATCACACGATCTAGGGGGCCAGTTCTGATTACAGAAACGAGAGAACGATACACAACCAAGAAATGTCTCATGTAATAATTGAATGGTTTCATGGGTTGTATGGAATGTGTTTCACCGTCTTGTTAAAATCATATTGGCCACATCAATATCATTCCATTTTGGCAGAAAGAACTTTGTTACTATGTCACGATATCCAGTACTTGTAACAGTCACTACTTGACCATCCTAATTTTAATAAAAATATTGTCGAATGGTGCCTCTAGTCCAAAACCCGTACCAAAGAGTGATACGATGTGGATATATTTGAGGTTCAACAATCTCATGTTGTTTTTTTGATCCTCATTCACGGTAAATTTTGTGATTAAGAAAGCCCACAAGGTGGAAATGTGCTTCATTGCTTAAGATAATTTAATCGAAAAATCAGCAACCACTTGTTGATGTTCAATAATCCATTCCACGAACTTTCTTCGCTGTGCATAGTCATTAGACTTCAGTTGTTGTGTCAATTGAATTCTGTAAGCATATGAAGATACAGCTTGTTTGCATACGCTGTAAAGAGCTTATTAAAGTTTGCAATTCTGGTCCCGGACGCCAAATCAATTTTTTGCCAAATTAATTACTGTAATAAGACATAAATAAAAATTATTCAATTATAATAAATATTTTATTGGCCATGGAGCAATCACGAGCTCTTTTACAATACTCTGGTGTTATTGTATTATTTCACCAATTTTGTTTCTAATATTGACCGTAAGCATCAAGGTTTCGGTTGTTTTATTGGTGCATAAATTTTAATTAAAATACCTCAATGGGAGGAAATCGATAGTGGTCAAATCAAGGGTTCGCGGGTGCCCATCGATAATACAGTTTTTTGACAATTTTCAACCAGTTCAAATCTCTCACAAAACTTGCGACGCAAGAACGATCAATATCAATATCAATAGCGATGGGGCACCGTTTTTTTTTAAACTACATATTCTGCAGGCATAATTTATTCAATTTAGACAAAAAATAGTTTTGCAACATGTCTCGATAGCGGTCAACAGTAACTAATGCCTCATTGCCTTCAATATCCATATGAGGTATCTAAAATGTCAAGTATTTTGTTTGTTTATTCCTATGCAATCTGTTTTGGGGCTGAAGTTCTCCCAACTCTTTCGCGGTTAACTTAACGTCCTACTTTACGCCTTTACTAGCCAAATCGAGGTCACGCAAATACATGTTCGCATTTTTCAAATATCCATCTGCTCATTGCATTGCTACAGCCAGCCTATACTGGCATGGACCATGGTCCGGCCCATGGATTCTGCACTCCAAGAAGGGGGTCATAGTTGTGTTCATCGTCATCACTGATCGTAATCAGGTGATGGAGAATCCTGATTACGAAAAGTACACTCACGATATAAAACAAAACAATTCATGATATAAAACAAATATTTGAATCACTCCTCTAGTAAAGTTTTGTATGATAATCAAAAATAAAATTTCTTACAAATCGGTGATCCAAGAATTTTAGTAATCCTCTAGACCACTGTATAACGTAAAATTTTTGTGTTAACCAAAACTTTTACTGTGCAACGTAAAATTTTAGTGTTAACCAAAATTATAACGATTATGCAGTGGTATTGACCGAGTTTCGATTAATCATTTTATAAAATTTTCAAAAGTATGCTATTTCAGCAACTCTTGTACAATTTGGCTTAAAAACAATCAAATTTCAAAATAGTTAAAAAAAATGGATGTGGTTGCAGACATTGTTGCGATGATGTTTGATATAAAATAGATCCAATCAGATGCTGCGAAAATGAAAGACCCATCAACGAAATATTGAATAAAGTTTCAAAAACATCGATTAGTAGTCAGCTTTCTTACGCTCGGTACTCAGCTACTGAACAGTCGCATAAATTAGTTAGACCCACCTATCCATCTATCATCACTGAAAATTTAGATTGGAGATTGTAAAGTTTTTTCTCCAAAAACCGATTAAACAACAGCAATCTTTCTAGACCATAAATTAAAATTTTTATAAACGCACTTGAATGAATATTGGATGAACTTTTTAACGTCTTAAATGGGTAAACTATATAGTTCACTATTTAGATTTTAGAAATGCTTTGTATTACTCTGCACAGTATCATCCAACAGTAGTATGGTTTACCACCACAAATTCTTGATCGAGGTTGGATGGTAATAGTTTGTATGTTTTATACCACCCCTGCAACCATCATATAATTGTTTGTACAAAAAGTAAAATAATTTTGGATAGAGACCTTCAAAGCCAAAAACTTTGAAGATTTTTTCTTTATTAAAACAATTAAAATGATTTCAACAAATTCTTTAAATACAATTCTGAGAACTTACCTGAATTTACATAGTTCACATTAATGGCCGTAAAATTATTCTTTATCGTCTTTTAAATTTGTTTCGATTCATTCTATTACGTTTATTCGCTGAATCCAGTAAATTATATCCAATATTCTTCCAAAATAATAGCTCTAAATTTAAATTTTGTTGTATTTTGCATGTTAAATTATCCATTTGGCTATCAAACCAAGTTTGGTATTGAAAATAATTGATTTTAAATTAAAATTTTTGATTTATTTACAAACTAACTTTTTTTCAATATGTTTTCTTTTAATTAAACTGAAGTATCGAATAACAAATGAAGAAATCAAAAACAAAACAAAAATATTATTTTATATAAGAAAAAACTGGCTACTTGATTTAATGATTATTTAACTTATTTATTTTGTAGTGATTTTGAGAACCATCATGTCCTCTAAAATATTTTGAATATATATATATATATATATATATATATATATATATATATATATATATATATATATATATATATATATATATATATATATAATGTATATTTTACACCAACAGTATAGTCCATAAACTATACGAGTCTTTTGTTAGGCCCGTCAAAGTGTCTTACAAAGGAGGTGCTTTATCGCTTTTTTACAAACATTGTTTTTGTTCATCCGAAATTTACTTATTTATACCAAATACCGCTTTATCTAGTTTACATGTGCAGCAGACGAGTTGAAACGTTTTCCTGATGATTCGAGCAGCGCGAAGTGATTGAAATTTTATATGTTCTATTTATTTGAACTATTTTCTCGATCAGGATTTATGTAATTTGCCCTGACCATAATCGATGATATAATCCGTTTGAATGAAGTCGTTTTATTTTTATATTCATTTGTCTTCTTAAACTAGTTGGAGTTTTATTCACAAACCTTCTTCTTTGTAACATAAACTTTTGGTATATGAAAATGATCACAATCCACCCTTCCGTCTTTATTTCTTTTACTATAATATAGTTGGATATTTTAAAATACATAGAAATATACAAGGTGGTAGTGTCACGTATTTAACCACCACTACCTTCACATTTTGTATATATAGTAGTGATAAAGAGTATAGGTTTGTAGAATTTATATTTTTTTTATAGGATATGTTCATTAACGAGAATACATATTAAGTATAACATTTTTAGCATAACAGTGTTTAACCGCATACCAACCATAAACATAAACATAAACCAAAAAAAAAAAAAATCATTCTCCTTCTATACACATATTTAGTGTACTTTCATCAACCAAACGGTAAATATGCCACCAAACATATATCAATAAACGTTAAAATTTTCATTCGCGTACACCAGAACAGAGGGCGCCTAACAAAATGTTGAGCTTTCTTTTTCATATTATATTTAAACATAAAACAAACTTTCCGCACAAAAAAATTAATAAAAGTTGTTTCTTAATAACCCAAAAAAGTTAAAAAAAAAAAATATTGTAAGAAGCATAAAACGTAACACAAACCAAAAATGAAAGCACAAAAAACTAGTTTGTTAACGTTAAATATTAAAAGTGTAATATAAAAATATAAATAACCGAAACACAAAAAACTTTTTTTTAAAAGCTTCGCGTTAAAATATACTTTTTTTATGCTATTCTTATACTATAGTACAGTATCATATTTTCCGCCACTATATACACATGTTATATACGAGATGTAATTTTTATTTCATTTTTTTTTTACATAAAGCTTTAACAAAATATTTGCTTTCTTATAATAATTTTGGTTTGAGAATCAGAATATAAATATACGAGGGAAGAAAAGATATAAAAAGAAATAGAAAACTTTTTGACTATAACAAATCATAATAAAAAATACTCATATATATGAAAAACTGTGAAGTTAACCGAAAAAGCATCGTAAAGTTGATATAAGTGAAGAGGATTTCACCTCCAAAAAAAACCGCCAAAATATTATATTCAGCAATAATAAAATATCAACATTAAAGTAAAATTAGTTTAGAGTCATTTTCGTGAGTGGTTTTTGCCATTTTGGGTAATTTACACAGATCCGAATTGGATACGTTTAAAATGATTGTCGAATGCTTATGTGGTTCCGAAATTTTTTTAGAATTTCTTAGTTCCTAGAATTATTATCTAAAATAGTGTCACTGTGCACGCCGGTATAAATTCGTAATTTACAAAAAATTAAGATATTGATTGGGTTTTATTCAAAAGATTGTATCATTTCTTCAAAAATATTAATTGAAAACCGTACTTGGAAGCCAAACAATTCATTTCCGAGAAATTATTACACAGAAACCTTTTTAAACAGTTTGTTGCAAACCGAAAAGGTAATAAGCAAACAAATCATATTCCAAAAAGGACATAATTTTCATTATTATGTTTTTAATGTTTTTTATAATTTATCAATAACGATTTTAGTATACTAAAAACGGTTTGTCATCGGTCATATAGTGATGATTAGGGTGCTGGCTTAAACACACCGCGGTCGCGGGTTTGATCATCACCGTTGACCTCAACGCCGTAACCAATTATGGGTAAAATCATTCGTTGGGCTGTCACTATAATTTCTTCGTTAAATCTATCACACCGAAAAAACATGTGACATTCAGTGTCCTGTTCTATAGTTCACAGTATCGCTATTAAGAAGATGCCAATTTGTCTCGCTGGAACAAGAGAACATCTTTTTTCCCTTGGTCACGATCGATCCAAGGTAGGACCTCACTTATCAAACTAGAGGTCTATCGATCTGTTTTTTCTTCCTTTTATCATCTTGGCTGTGCTTTCAGAGTTCTAGTGTTAACTGTAACTATGTTTCGTAGAGTAAAGGATTGAGTGTACTGTTAACATGATGTGTCTTCGCCTACTAGAGCGTGGATCACCAAAGTTGATTATCAGTCTTCTACAAGCAATACTGTTTCCGTGGCCGCCCTTTCGCAAGACTTGCAAGTATATTCAGAGAATGTGAACTTGTTATTTAAGGTTACTATACTAACTACTTGTCGCCCTCTTTGTTTGACCCAAATATCACTAGTCATAATATGGAAATGACAGTTGGTATTATCTGTCTAGTAAGCATGACGATCTACTTTTACGCCATCGCCAATTGCAACTTGTGCTTAACCATTCAAGTTTTGACTCTCCTTGTAACTTGATTATGTTTGAGTTAAGTCAACTCGTAACTTCTTCGTAACTTCCGTCAAAGACCGTCAACGAGACTGTTTCGCATAGATCAGGTTCAAGTCTCAACTTTTGTCCACACGAGCAGTGATATTTTTAACCTTATTGGATGTCTCAAACAACAATTTCCAATCCTTTAAACATCTTTGCAGTATATCCCGAAAAAGTAACTTGGTACCTCAAGGGGCGGCTGAAGCGCTTCGAGCATATCGTCCTAACTTGCCGAGTTTAAAGTAATGTTGACGTCAAGCGTGACCAGAAACACTAAGAGCCTTGCCCAATAGTAGGTCCTGTCTGCTCTCACAATCATGTCTGCTATCTTCTAATTGGTATTTATGGTGAAGTAACCCTTCTGGTATTGTCAGGCGTATTGTCGTAGAGACAAATATCCAGCAAACCCTACAAGTCAACTTTAATCTTGGCTTCATCATCTTTTCTAGAAGTTTTTCCAACGTAAAAATCATTCAGAGTGGTTTGTGAGTCGACGGAGATTGCTTTTTTTAAAAGGCTCGCAAGCACCTGTTCCTCGCTTATAGTTGGTTTTTCTAGCACCAAGTAGCTTTTAGAGTATGATTTAAACCACATCTGACTGGAATGGTTCAGCGAAAACATTTTGTAATCTATACCAACATTTTTTTGGTGCCCTCCCAGAAATGTATTGGTGCTTGAAAGTTATCGAATTGAGATTTTTAGTTTGGCTTAAAGGAACGGACCTTCGATATCTTCAATTATCTTAGGCTACCATACATTTTTCCTCTCACAAAATAGTGTGACCATAATAGAATTGAGGAAAGAATGGGCAAAGGTTCCTGGCAAAAGAATATAAGTTGATATTGGTGGTTATTGTAAAAATATGTCCGTTCACATGTTTGAGTGAATTGTTAATATGTTTCAAGCGTACCATTTTAACGGTTCTAGCAAACACAGTATATGATCAAGTTAAATAAATAAACGGTTTGTTACTACAGTTAACCAAAAATATACGAACTTATTCCGTACAGATATTATATGGTTCCGCAATTAAAATGCTAAAACTGATATGTCTAAAGGTATGAGCAAAAATAAGGTTAGTTCCAAGAATATGCGCTGCACTGGACTTGTAATGCTTCTGGGTGTTACTATAATGTTCACTTGATATTATCTAGGAAAAAAACTGGATATTTTTTAAAGTTTCTTCTCGTAGTAGCCGAACCCACATATCCTTGTGTCGAACAAAATGCGTTCTTTTCCTAGAACTTGTAACTTTTCTAATGTAACGGTTACCAAAGTTCTACCAGATGTACTACATAACATCAGATAATTTTTCGATTCAACCACGGATTTGTTCTATATTGACATCAAAAACCACTGTACCATTTCAACATATTACAAAATAACGGAAACACAACCAAAATTATTCCTTGACTAAATAATATATTTAATTAATTAATTTTAACTACATTTGCCCTATGGCTCTTTCGAACTGAAAATCGTTTTTTCTTCGGTATCCGCTTATGTTTACGCACTTTCGACGCTTGTACGACATATGGAGCTTTTATGTCTAATGGAAGATTTTTCCATGCTCCACCCGCCCTCACAAGAACTTCGTTGAATTTAATGCCCGGATGTTCCATACGAAAATTTTGTACAAAATTCAAAAATGGATTTCGTGTTAATTTCGGGCTTTGTCCATTTTGCGATCGAGTTGCTGTGGCTGCTTTTGGTTTCATCATTACGTTTAAAATTATTTTTATTCGATTTTAATTTAGATAAATATTAGTGAAATTATATAAAGATTTACGTATAAAAATATAAATGGTAATGAGTTGTAAAAGTAACAAAATTTTTAAAACGGTGGCTAGATCGGTTTGACATTTTCGAAAAATTTCGTTTCAATTGAAGTATGCGCAAAATACTACTTGAAGCTACTTGAATTTACTTTACATTTGGGTTTCTACTTATCCCTGATAGTGTTACGGGCAAAATTAAACCTGGATATTTTCTAGAAATCAACCGATTATGGCACTTATGTTTGAGTGAAATTTTGAGATTAAGTGCAAGGCTATAGTTTAATCGCTATGGTTATTATAATACAAATTAAAAATACAACTTGCCTCGGTTACGGAAAAGGGTTAAAAAAAACATTCGTTGGAACACCCACAACGTTATACTTTAAGATGAATTTTTTCTAAATCTAATTTGTATTAGTATTGGGGTTTTGTGCCAAGTAAAGTGTACATAAATTAGATTTTCGTCGATTACATGACTTATTGATCATAAAACTGTTAATTCAATTGATTTGTGTTGTTAAATATTATTTTGATGTGCAGAATGGCACATCATGGGCCGATTCGGCTTTCGTGTCACTGTATGAGGTGACATGGAGAGGTGGTGTACTATACTTATGTGAATGGGTTAAATAAATTTGTGTTAATGAAAACAGTATTAAAGAGTTAGCCTTAAAGGGACTTTAAGTGTCAATCAAAACTTAAAAAAATATAGTAAAGATATAATCCAATTTTTAACCATTATATGGTAACATAACCAAATTTAGAGTTGTATCTAATGCTTTCAGTAGAACAGATGACATTTCACCGAAAAGGCCTAACGTTCAATCTGAACTATTTCTAATAATTTTACGCTTTCGTTGTCATTAATAATTACTTTTGGCAGATATTGAGAAACTGTATCGACAAAGTCTCATTAATCCTAATCAAACAGTCCTGCTAACAATTCGTAGGGTTAATTGCAAACCTTTGCTTTATTTTGCTTTACCAGAGTTTTTAAGGGAACACAGGAATAAACCAAGTACAGACGGAATTTTTCTTAAATTTTTTTTAAGTTCACAAGCCTATCGCCATCCTTGTAAACCGGTATAATTCTTGAAATTCTTAAATTCTTGAATCAAGTTTGTGATCTTACCGTGGCTATGCAGTGTTGTCAGATTACGGATATTTAGTGTTATTTTATTTTGTCTTAAGTTATATTATTGAGGTTAGGTTTAATATTTACGTCATGTTCCTTAATACGCCGATCAATCTGTAGCCAAAATTAATCACAATCATGAACGAAGTATGAATTAATTGCATTGGTAACTGCCACCAGTTTATATCAATCAGTAATGCATCAATAGTCTGATGAAACTTGCTTAGTTGAGATTGCAATGGTTAATAGGTTCCCCAATTTTTTGGTTATCAATTAATGCATTAAATTTTTTCGGCCAAATTCTCGTTTAGTTTTTTTAGTTTTAGAGCTAGATGGACTTTTAATATTTTTATATTTATACATAAGGATGGTTAAAAACTAATTGCCTATGTTTTTTTAGAGTGATCAGTGACTCACTGTTTGATCCTTGTGAAGTGCTCATACAAACTTGAACCATTAACTTAATTTACTATCAATATATCCACATGATCCTATAATATTAACTAATGTCATAATATAAATACCCGCATAGTACTACCTATTGACGTGCTAGATGGCGCTACTTGTATCGTTTAAAAAAAAAAAAATATATTTTTATATGTATAAGCGCCTAAATGTCATATATGTATTTAAAATGTTGACGATATATTTTCGACCCGACATCTGGAACATCAATGGGTAAATATTTTTTTATGATGGTAGTACTATATGTTATTACATTATATTAATACTAAGCACGGCGATTGAACCCCATCATGGACAAAATCATATAACAACAGTGGTTTACCCACCGAACCATTAAATCGGTAGGCTACACAATACCTTCGTACTCAAAGTTACCTGACAGTAATGAAACATAATTTCCATATCATTTGATTACATAAACACAACAGTTGAAACGTTGGTGCTACATTAAATTTCACTTAAATTACCTTTTGTACAGGATTTATCGAAAAAAAATTGTATCCTCATGTGTCATTTCATATATGTAGAATTTTTTTTTTTTACTTTGTTTACTCTCTTTGTGTGTCGCTGTTCTTGTTAAGCTTTTTGTCATTTTACTTTTTTAGACATAGAAAATGGTTGTCAAAACAAAGTTCTTTTTTTGCTACATAAAAACGAACTTCAAAAAAATTATTTTTTTACATATAAAGCTACATACATAAATAAAAAGGATTTTATTGTGATTCACAACGAGCACAGGTGCATTTGGGACTAATGTTAAAATAACAACATTCAATTCAATAAAATCCTTGTAATTTTTATTTTATTTATAAATTTAAATACATGTATGTGCTGTTTATACTCATTCATATACATTACACATTACTAATGTCGCTTAATCACTATAATTTACATATGTACATGAGATAGCATCTTTTCTGCTGTATACGAGTACGAGTATAAACAAACATGGTATCAAATTAAATTATCAATGATTATCACAAAATGCTATATGGTGAATTATTTTTAACAAATTTACTTCAATTTATGCAACATCGGTCCAATGAGGCAAGAGGGAGCATTTTCTTTATGTGTCTATATGCACAGACGATAAAGGTATATGGAGAAGAGCTTATTTCAATTTGATTAAAAATGAGTGAATCGTGATAATAATCTTCCATTTATTCGTACTCGTATTTAAAGGATTCATTTGGGATTATGGTGTAAATGTAATTTGTTAATATCCTAGACTATTTTTTACCATGTACTGTTTTGAGTTTTGGAATACATCTTAGATTAAATTAGACTTTACATTTAAAAACTCCGTTAAAAGCTCTAAAGCTTTAACCAAAAGTATAAAATATTTTATTGCATTAAAAATCGATTATATCACAAATTTATTAATGCACAAGCCTTGCATACCTCGAAAAAGCCTTTTAAACAAGCATCATTTCCGTTAAATTTCATTATAGCATCTTCGCTATAGCATCGGTAGTTGTGTGTCCATAATATAAATACTCATAGTATGATCACTGAGTATAATACAAATAGAGAACTATTTTGTATGCATACCAAATGCCGACTAAAAACAAAATCTATTTTATTTTAAATTTTATTTCGATTTTAACGAAATAAACATATATATTCCGCAAATTGATAATGTCTCTTTTTAGCTGCAATGATTTGTATAAGCCAAATTTCAAATAATACAAACCAATAATTTGAAGGCGGTACAAATGATTACAAATATTAACAAACATAAAATGTAATTGAATATAGATCAGCTGTGTTATCATTTCTATAAAAATCAATTTCAATGTTGGTATTAGTTTACGTTTCTAAATATATGTAAAACAAGTTTTGGTTGACCAAACTTGAATTTAAAAAACAAATTGAAATTACAATTTTAAAAAATACATACAAAAAAAAATACAATAAAACAATTCCTATAAAATACATCTTACTATAAATATATATCAACTCATCTGTAACTAGGGAGCTTCTTTGATGATATATATATATATATATATATATATATATATATATATATATATATATATATATATATATATATATATATATATATATATATCATCAAAGAATCTCCTGTGGCACTGTCCTTATTGACAGTGGCGCACGGCGTTTTACGTTTTTCTTGATTTTTCTTGAAAAAGCTAATTTTTGAAGTCCTCTTTCTCAAAAACCACTTAACTGATTTGAATGTTTTATATCTCAAATGGAAGGAAATGAATGGATCTTATAAATAACGTTACAATTTTTAAAAAGTTGTTTATTAAAGAAAAAATGTGTTGTTTTGAAAATGTCATTTCCCGTTATTTTCAACCTCAATGAGTTATCACTTTTTTTATTTTTTTTCAAAGCTTATTCATTTATCAAACAAATAAAAAAATAAAAAAGTAGTGTTATCTTTCATGTTTAAAATATGATTTTTTGAATATTTCAGGATCTGAATATTTTAAACCAAAAATCTATCAAACTTTTTCTTTGATAATTTTTCTTGAATTGTTCACTAACTGACACTTTTGGCAATGCAATAAAATCCTAAATTGGTTGTTAATATAATCTTTATTATGCAATATCAAAAAGTTTTTGCTTTGAGCAAAATGAAAATTTTCTAATATCTAAAGATGTCTTATTAATTTGACAAAATCTATGATATTTATACCTGATATTTGTACCTGATATTTGTTCTCCTGAGCTATATTTATTTTTTAATTATTTTTCTATTACATTATAATCTTTATTAGTAATAAATAAATAGTTTAATTTTGATTCTTTTTCCACGGCCCATGAATAGAGTTCAAGTGGCGTAGTTATTTGGTTTTTAAATGGTCTTTTTAAACTCGCTCTAGCAGCATTCCTTTTGAGAACTCCTCCTAATGCATCACAAGGTCCTTTTCCGATGCAAATTGTAAAAAAATGCCATTCTGCTTCCATATCGAAGTCCTCCTTCAAATTACATAGATTGTAGAAACTCATTTTGTTTTTGTACTGAACCCCAGATTCATAGGAAAGAAAGCAAATTTTCGTAACGTGCCGTAATTTTTCCTTTATAAAATTAACTAGGCCGGTAATAAACAATCTAACAACTACATGATTATGTTTTGGTGCCTCAATATAGCTATCAAGCTTGTGGATTCCAAACTACTATCGTTTTCCATCGTATGACCAGTTTCCCAATGAAATCCTTGAACCGCATCCTGAACTACAAATGAATAGTTTTCAGAAAAGTCACATATAACTATACATTTATCAGTTGCTACATTTAATTTTCTCCATTTCAGGTAATCTGCTTGTTGTTTTGCAGATAAATTCTTAAGAATATTATCGGTTCCCGGGCAGGTTGGACATTCGTTTAAATAGCAAAATGTGCTTGGAGTAGCGCAAATAATCTGCAAAATAAGATCTTGATAGCTTCCCACTTCGTATGATAAAAGGATTTGATTTGATTTTATTAAACATAAGTTTAATATTTTGATGATATGTGCAGACGCAAATAGTATGTGTGCCGCTATAGAGTTCGCTAATACGCTGTACTCTGGACGAAGTGCAGCAAAACTAGAAAATCCAATTTTTGTATTTGGATAGGTTTAATAATTTAAATATTTGATGAGCTTCCTTCAAATTACAAAGAACCAATCTACGCTTATTTGTAATAATATCTCCATCCTTCTGATGACACTGTCACATACTCGACTTATTTCATCATCTTCATAAAATTTCTGCACCAACAATGGTATTTCTTGATTAAGAGTTGTTGATCCTACTTTGGTGTTCGGTGTTGACATGATACCTTTTTCTTTTTGAATCTGTTTTGCTTTATTTGCCATATAATAAGACACACCAAACTCATCTTGAATTTTCCGAACATGCCAGCTTTTTGGTACCGATGTTAAAATAATATACTTTTCATTTGTTGTTGTAGACATTCCATATTTTTCTCGTAATTATTGAATCCTTTCAATACTATCGCCTGGTATGTCATTGAACTGCACGGAAGCATAAATATTTTCTCAGAAATTTTCGCTGCAATTATTATTGTTTCGTTCGGTTTTTAGATAATGACCTAATTTTAGAAAGATAGAAATATGGGTGGTGGAACACCTGTTCTTTATTTCTTCTTAGGTAGGAATTTAAAAATTTAAAATAAATTAGATATAGGCATATAGCTCAGTAAAACAAATAGAAGGTATTCATAAATATCACAGATTTTGTGAAATTAATAAGACATCTTTAGATATTAGAGAATTTTCATTTTGCTCAAAGCAAAAACTTTTTGATATTGCATAATAAAGATTATATTAACAACCAATTTAGGATTTTATTGCATTGCCAAAAGTGTCAGTTAGTGAACAATTCAAGAAAAATTATCAAAGAAAAAGTTTGATAGATTTTTGGTTTAAAATATTCAGATCCTGAAATATTCAAAAAATCATATTTTAAACATGAAAGATAACACTACTTTTTTATTTTTTTATTTGTTTGATAAATGAATAAGCTTTGAAAAAAAATAAAAAAAGTGATAACTCATTGAGGTTGAAAATAACGGGAAATGACATTTTCAAAACAACACATTTTTTCTTTAATAAACAACTTTTTAAAAATTGTAACGTTATTTATAAGATCCATTCATTTCCTTCCATTTGAGATATAAAACATTCAAATCAGTTAAGTGGTTTTTGAGAAAGAGGACTTCAAAAATTAGCTTTTTCAAGAAAAATCAAGAAAAACGTAAAACGCCGTGCGCCACTGTCAAAAAGGACAGTGCCACTGTCAAAAAGTACAGGAGATTCTTTGATGATATATATATATATATATATATATATATATATATATATATATATATATATATATATATATATATATATATATATATATATATATATATATATATATATATATATATATATATATATATATATATATATATATATATATATATATCATCAAAGAAGCTCCCTAGTTACAGATGAGTTGATATATATTTATAGTAAGATGTATTTTATAGGAATTGTTTTATTGTATATTTTTTTGTATGTATTTTTTAAAATTGTAATTTCAATTTGTTTTTTAAATTCAAGTTTGGTCAACCAAAACTTGTTTTACATATATTTAGAAACGTAAACTAATACCAACATTGAAATTGATTTTTATAGAAATGATAACACAGCTGATCTATATTCAATTACATTTTATGTTTGTTAATATTTGTAATCATTTGTACCGCCTTCAAATTATTGGTTTGTATTATTTGAAATTTGGCTTATACAAATCATTGCAGCTAAAAAGAGACATTATCAATTTGCGGAATATATATGTTTATTTCGTTAAAATCGAAATAAAATATAAAATAAAATTGATTTTGTTTTTAGTCGGCATTTGGTATGCATACAAAATAGTTCTCTATTTGTATTATACTCAGTGGTATGATCATATTATGGTAGCTAATTAACATGCTAGATGTCGCTACTGGTATCGTTTTAAAATAATCAAAATATTGTTTATGTAGAATCGCCTAAATGTCGTATATTTATTTTAAATTTTGATGATATTTTATCGACCCGGCATCTGAAACATTAATGGGTACATTATTTTTTCTTATGATGGTAGTACTATAATTTATTCATATTATGGTGTGTCTTCTTCTTGTTGTAGATATCAAAAAACCCCCGATACTTGCTCAACATAAATGCTATGGTCCTAATTGATTTTTCTACCATTAGTTTTCTAATAAGATTTCTCTATATCTAGTTTTGCACAATGGATATACCTCCATTCACTAAACTTTGTGAAGTTGCCGGCTCTTATTCGGGCTCTTCGACCACTGGGCCTTATGAAAGCAATATCTATTACATCGTTTTGCAAATCTCCTTTCAGTGCGCTATTCAGATATTCAGACAGGTATATCATTATTGTCGTCCCGCTCTTCCTTTTTTGAACTAATTCTTTCAGAATACCGAAAGTAAATTTTGTTGTTTTATAGTCTCTGCAATCCAGAAGCTTAAATATATGTGTTAGTATATACACTAGTCCGCAAAAATGACAGTTGGCAGTATATTGGCACCACCAATCTAGTAGCTCAGAGAAATCAGTTCAAAATTTGCTTATTGGGGAGCCTCATTAATTTATTTACCTTCTTCTTAGTAGCTTTATTAAGCTGTTTAAGCGAGCTTTTTAGACATCATTAAAATATCTAATTGTGGTTCAATAAATGTATTCAATGCCTCCGTTTTTTGCCATAGTACCAAAAATAATTTTCGATTTACGCTTTGTTGGTTATGCGCAATTCTAAAGATGCGTATAAGATTCGCCATCTCGCAAAACTGATAGTGGCTCTCCTTGTAGCTTAAATTAAGTACCCTTGGCAGTTTTACACGTCCATTTATGCGCAGGGCAAAACATTTAATCTGAGGGAATTTCGATGTTGCTTCAAACCACATACATTAGAAAGGTTGATCCGAGTGTCCTCTAGATAGACTGAACCACAAAAATGTTCTCCATACATCTATTATAGGACAAAAATCCTTTCTAAGCATCGCTTATCCTATATCATGTGCACGGCTTATCCTATATCATGTGCATTGGAACTATGTACATTTTCTCGTGAAAAAAAAGTATAATAATGATATCCATACAAATAAAATTCCCAAATTCCTCGAACTTACTAATATACGTAAATTGTCATACATCTTGCACAGCATGTGCACGAACGAACTAAAACATTAATGACTTTGTTACCCGCATAAACGAACATAAAATAAGATATATACATTAAACATGCTTCAACACATTAATAAATTAAATAAAAATTTTGTGGCAAACGGGTTACAAATTTACTGCCAAGACAATATGGTTCCGCACGTACCTGTATATACGTAAAAGATAAATATTATTTTCAACTTACTATACTTTTGGCACCAACCAACCAACCTACTATACTTCCAATGCTAAACATTAATTACTTTACTCCGCGCCATAAGAATTTTTTTTTCGTCTTCTGTATATAATACGAACGAGAAAACCACAAATTTAGCGCTACACCCAAACTGTAAATTAATTTCGCTCATTTTTTTTTGTTAATTTCAGGTAAGCTTTCATCCTCTAAATAACGAACAGAATAAATGAAAAAAAAAAAACAAATAAAAAATGTGTGCCAACATTAATTAATTGGTACTACAGATGTTATTCCTGGTAATCTGAAGAAAAATAAAATGAAAACATAAATTTCTCGGATGTAGTTGTTGTTATGTTTTCTGTTCCAATCATTTTTTATTTTATCAAATTACCAATTTAGGATGTATATACGATATCAATAAATTGTCGTTTTATTTTTAATTATTTCGATGTCACGTGTACATCAATTATATAACCTGGAGGTTCGCAATTATTTTATGATGTAACTTAAGATGTTACTATACTAAAGGCAAGTCGGTTGATAAGTTTTGATACCCATTTAGAGGTTAAACAAGTTTTTTAGAGACAACCGATGGTTATTTATTTGTCTTCTCCAACGAGCCATCGTAAACGATAGCTACCTTAAGAACTCAATTAATCCACTTGTTCGTTTATTTCTTGAACGTCACCATCACCCTTTAAATTCTAGTTTTTGTGATTGAAAGCGCGTGAAACTCATTATTTAGCATTTAGCCACATTTATACTCATTTTTTGCGCTGAGCACCATGATAAGAAGTTATTTAGATCAGATTAGAAATCGTTTGCATCCTCGGCATTCGAAATCATTTTCCATATTTCTGAATATCTGATTGCCTTAAACAGTTAGCTCCTTCGTATATAAACAAATAAAAACAAAGGGCCTAACTGGCTATTCTGAGAAAAACCTAAAGGGTATTCCTTATAGTCATGAAGGTACAATTGCATATCTTGATGATCTAAATTCTGGGTTCTAAAAAGGATTTGATCAATCCCATTACTAAACGCTTTATTAATATTATCAAACACTTTCTGTGAAGGTATTACTTTCAACTAACAGTTTATTTAAAGATGCGTTCAAGCATTATTCAATTTTTGTTAAATTGGTTGCCTGATGGTCATATTTTTGCTGGAACTAAGAAAATTCCAACTCATGAGGCTAACTTCGTGGTAAACATTTTTAACCAGAAATTTATTTTACCATGCCTGAATCCAGCTTGAAAAGTTATTTGTTAGTAACAAAAGATTCCACCAGATCAAGATGCAGCCCGCATAATCCGCTTAGTATAAATTAGTCATTACCATTATTTTTTTTAAAATGTAGGTAAAAGTGGGAATACGATTTTGGTCCAAACCGAGGAGGAGTTTTTGTGACCGAAACAAAAAAAAACTGACGTGAAGGTATTTGTGGACTATATATGTCTGGTTAGACTTTAAAATTTTGTTATCATATTTTAACAATTTTGATAATGAATAAGAACTAGCATATCATCCGAAGAGGTTGATATTATTTACATTTCACTCAACATTAGTTAAATATTAATAGATAAAAATAAAATTAAGATAAAATTTTAATTTTTATTTTTAACTCTTTCAGAACTTTTTCTAAAATGGATGACAAAGAAATATTTTTTTTACAATTTTGACAGAGAGTCAAAGTAAATGTCCCGCAAATAAACTCTTGACAACAAACGCATTGTTTTGTCATCTTGTTATGGGGACAGTACTGGCAACAACGACGTTTTGAATGTGGACCGGCAGTATTCTAGATAATCCCAATTTTATTTCTCTAGGCATTTTTGGTGTATTAATCTGTCGATTTTGATGCGGTGCGTGAAGTGAATGTGTTAATTGTTTCACAAGATGATTTCTTCTAATTGCTCGGTTATTTGGGAATAATCCGTACAAAATAAAATAATTAAATCCTGCTGCATCTAATATTTGAAAAAATACTTGCATTGGCCATTTTCTGGTTCTGCGACTAGTCGTATAATTCGCACAACGTTGGTCAAAAGCAATCCGTTAGTCTTATTGTAAAAACTTATAATTTTTGGTTTTTCGGTTACGTTGTCAGTTTCACTGGAATGATGCATCGATGATATTAAATGAACCATTATTCTTTTTTTTGGTACATTTGATATAAGAGTAAGGTTCTTTGTAAAACCGTACATGGTCGATCCGACCTCTCTAGCTTTACTCGCTTGAAAAAGTATAGGTATTTGGCGTTTATTCATTTTTATTGTACCGACATAAGTGAGATTATTTTTTTCTAATTCTTCCACCAATTCAATTGATGAGAACCAATTATCTGGAGGCATATTTCGATTTGTTCCCTATATACAGTCAATCAGTCCAAAACGAAGATGGTGAGTTTACTATATTGGGACAAAGCTGCACTCACTCCAAGATTGTCTGAATTTTTACCACCATAAATATATCCGTTATATTGGTGTCCATTTGTTGCATCAGAATTATAAACTTTATACCATATTAGGTAAATTTTCACCTACCGCAAAATGAAGCCACTGTTCCGTCGATAAAAACATATGCGCTGAGACTGTTATTATTTTGTGCAATTAGAAATGAATTGATTGAATAAATCTGATACAGCTGCTGTCGGATCTTGAATAGTTCTATTGCTCCTATCATTTAGATTGTCGAATCGAAGACATGATCAAATAATCAAGAAATGTTTAAAGCTCATAGTGAGCCGAAATATGTCTCAGCCCTTCGTTGAAAACATTGATGCCAGTTCCTCGTGTTATGATTTGAACATGTCGCTCAGAAACAGGACCTCAATAAAAGCGTATAACTCAATAATATCAATCTTTTCTAAAAACGATAAAATGTATTTTTATACTTCGATCTAGCTGCCGCCAATTTGAAATTTGCCCATTTTAAAATATTGTCTACCATATCTTTGGTGAATATAAACGTTTCCAAATTTGTACTGGTGATGCTTAAACTCCAATGTCCCTAACTGGCCTTCTTCCCTGCGTTACTATATTTAAAGCACGTCTATTTCTAGATGGTCCTTTTTTTGACCATTTGAAACGATCATTTCCATAAACATATTGATTAATTGATGGATCAATATCATCATCGCAAAGAGACTCATCACTGTCGCTAATATGGTCTGATTGTACCATCGAGTTCTTCTACTCCAACATTGTCTTGTATACATTATACATTAGTTGCTGAAATTCTGCATCCTCAAGGTCAAAACATTCATTATCATCCTCGTCATCAGAGAAAAATCGGGCTGATCTGTTCAACGCAAGGCACATTAGCTATTATATTGAAAAAAATAAATAAAAGATTGAACAACACAAAATAGTCTATAAATATACTTGTAACTGATATTCGTGGGTCAATTGACCCGCATGCTTGTAAAATTTAACTAAAATACCGAATTATTAAAATACACAACCGAATGCTACGCAGGTTTACAATGCACTAAATAGAAAAGTCACAGATGATAGAACAAAACAAAACCAAAATAACGGTGTTATTTCTAAAATAAAAATCAGTTTGGGTCAATTGACCCATCAATACCAGTTAAGGGTTAGGGAAACTCGAAGCTTACTAATTTAATTCCTATTTACTTGTCCCAATACATTTTTAACTGTGAGAAACCTGTACTGCCAAGGAATATATGTAGTCCAATCATATTTTTCAGCTCGGTGGTATTTGTGAATTAGTGATTTGAAATATTAAATTGAAACGCATACATATTTGAATATTTAGACATCGATTCAAAAAAATCGTCAGTTAAACATCGGCTAAATTAAACTATTGGGAAACACACTTTTGAACGCATGGTTCAAAATTGACAGTCGAGTGTCTGAAAGAGTATACTTCCATTTAATTAATTTTGTTCGGCGTCTTTATTTTGTTTTATTTCGTTTATGTATATACACAACAACAACTTTGTTAATCTTTATTTTATGATAATAAATTTATGTATACACAACAACAACACCGGTATATAAACACAATTGATAATTAATTTTATTCTAATTAATTAATTATACACTTGTTATAAATAATATATATTTTATTTGACTTCTATTCGCTAATAATTGATATTTTTATGTTGAGCACTTCTTTACAATAAACTATTTGTGTTGACCACCTTTTTGATAAGAGAGTGACGTTTACCTTTGTCAAGATTATAAAGACGTGGATATGTTCCAACCAGTACTAATATTGTAAACTTGTACCAAGTATAGCTTCCATAATAATACATTATGTAAACGTGTACCAAGTACTAATATTATGAATGAGTACTAAATTATGGGTTGGAGTCGACGCTATCTGGAACGCAATATGGATTGTGGATGTAGTTGATATTAAGATTGTGACATTGTAGTTAATATTCTCAACATGTCGCCCCCGTTGATGAACTGGGTGAATCAAGCAATGGAAGCCGACAAATTTTGGTGATTGGTCGCTTATATGTCCCTTTAGCTGTCTTAAGTGTTACTACACGGACGATTTGATCACGACCAGGATGTACATCAGTGACGCGTCCTAATGCCCATTGTCCTGGTGGTATATTGTCATCTTTTAATATAACTAAATCGCCGCTCTTAATGTTATTGGTTTTATATTGCCACCTTGATAGGCTATTCAAGGTGGTTAGGTATTCTGCTTGCCATCTTTTGGCAAAGTGTTGAAACATCTGCTGTGTCATTTGCCATCGCGATAGACGATTGACCTTTAGGTTTGTGAGATTTGGCTCCGGAATCATAGTAACTGGTTGCCCAATGCTGAAATGCGCCGGTGTTAGTGCCGTGATGTGATCCTCTGGCGATTCGCACAAGGGTCGAGAATTTAGTAGGGCTTCGACTTGTGTTAACAATGTGTATAACTCCTCGTATCTAAGACTTGATTGACCGAGCACGCGTCGTAAATGATACTTCGTTGACTTTACAGCTGCCTCACAAAGCCCATTGAAATGTGGTGATACTGGTGGCACAAAATGCCATTTCGTATTGTTCATTGTTGTCCAGCTGATGATTTGCTTAGTTTCCCTTGATATTAGTTGTCGAAAATATTCTAGCTCTTTGGCGGCTCCTACGAAATTGGTGCCGTTGTCACTGTAAATATCTGTACAGATACCACGGCGATTTTGGAACCTTTTAAACGCTGCGATGAATGTATCCGAAGTCAAATCTGAAGCCAACTCTAGGTGCACGGCCTTAGTTGCCATACATGTGAATACAACCAGATAGCCCTTGTAGGTCGTAGCCTTTCGAGCCTTGCAGGTCTTCAGATTATACGGGCCAGCGTAATCTACGCTAGTCTGTAGAAATGCTTTTACTAAATTGACCCTTGGTGGTGGTAATTGACCCATTAATTGTTGCTGGGTAGTCTTCTTTTGACGGAAACATTTGATGCAGCTATGTATGATGCGTCGAATCAAGTCCTTACACCTTAATATCGTAAATCGTTGCTTGATGATTGACATTAATGAGGTGGGACCTGCGTGTAGGTGCTCTTCGTGTGCTTCTTGTACTAGTTTAAATGCCAGAGCATGTCGACCTGATAATATTATGGAGTGCTTCAGGTCGTATTGGTTGCTTGTATGTTCCAGACGGCCACCTACTCGCAAAATACCGGAGTTATCTAAGAAAGGATTAAAAGATAAAATATCAGATTTCCTCAAAGGCAATCTTTCTTGTAAACACTTGATTTCTGTAGAAAAAGTTGTAAATTGAGCCTCTTTCACTATTAGTGTGAATGCTTCGTCTAAATCTGTTACAGTAAGTGGACCAATAACTTTATTTTTGGAATTCTGTAAATTCTGTTTATAACGTAAAATCCATGCAATGACCCGAATTGATTTTTTTACACTTGAAAACTTCTCAATTATTTTAGGAACTAGTGAATTTTCATTATTTGATTTTTCTGGTTCAACATTAAGGTGGTAACTGGATGGTGGTATCTTCGTATTTACTGTTCCTTTCGGTTGCTCTGGAGCCTGAATAGGTTCAAAATGTAGCCAGGCCGGCCCACTCCACCACATGGTATGGTTCAGAAGTTCGTCAGGTGTAACACCACGAGAGGCGCTATCTGCCGGGTTTTCCTTTGATGGTACGTAGGACCATTGTTGGACGTTTGTAGAATCAAGTATTTCGGTAACTCGGTTGAGTACGAATACATTTCCCTTTCTCGGTGGATTTGCCAACCAAGCTAGGACCGTAGTGGAGTCAGACCATAATGATATTTTTAAGCAGCTTGTAAACTCCAGTGACTTTGTGACCAACGTTATCAGTCGAACCAGTAAAAGCGCCGCACATAACTCGAGTCTTGCTGTTGTGGTGTACTTTATTGGTGCGACCTTGGTTTTCGCAATAATTAGGTTGGTCAATACTTTTCCATTTGAATTTAGCGTCCTAGCATAAATGACCGCGGCATAAGCAGCGTTTGATGCGTCGGCGAACCCACACAAGTGCAGTGTTGTGGTTGTATTTAGCCATCTCGGTATTTTGACCTTTTCAATTAAGCTTAATCTGCTCCGTGTGTCTATCTATTGTCTTGCAACATCCGGAGGAAGTTGGTCGTCCCAATCGAGTTTCAACAACCATAGGCGTTGAAATAGTATCTTTATACTAACCGTCAGTGGGGAAAGCCATCCCATTGGATCGTAAATGCGCGCGGCTTCGGATAACATGCTTCGTTTGGTCATTTTGGTTGACACTGGTAGTGACACATTGAAAGAAAAACTATCAGCTCGTGGGTCGAATTTCATGCCCAATAGCAGGATCATTTTATTTCCCTCGCTTACTTCACGGATTGAAATCTCTCTGTCGTTTTCGGATATGTTTTCCAGTAACTTCACGTCATTGCTTGCCCACTTACGCAGATGGTACCCACCAAGTCTCAAAAGGGATTTCAGCTCGGCTTGTATTGATATAGCTTCTTCAATGGTGTTTGCTCCGGACATTAAGTCATCCATGTAAAAATCTTTGGTTAACACTCTTGCTGCGTTTGGATGCGTCTCAAAATGAAGCTGGGCCAATTTACTAAGCGATTGTGTTGCTATGAATGAAGCTGAAGCTGTGCCATAGGTATTGGTGAGGAGACGATAATGGTTTATCGGTAATGTCGGGGAGTCTCGCCAAACAATACGTAGGAATTCGGTGTCGGTCTTCTCGATCCAAACTTGACGGAACATTTTTTCGATGTCCGCCGTGAACATGTAACGGTGTTTACGGAATCTAATCAGTATCTCTAATAGTGACTGTTGAACTGTCGGTCCGACCATCAAAGTTTCATTAAGAGATACACCCGATGTCGTTCTGGCTGAAGCGTCAAACACCACGCGCAACTTGGTAGTGGTGCTGGCTTCTTTGAATACAGGGTGATGTGGTAAATAATATTTCCTATTGTTTGATAGGTCGATTTGATCTGGTGGTATCAACTGCATATGACCGAGTTCTTTGTATTCCACCATGAATTTGGTGTAGTCCCTGTACAGTTCTGGGTTTTTTGTAAATTTCTGTTCAAGCGAGCTGAATCTTCTGAGCGCTTGGGTAAGTGAATCTCCCAACGTGGGTTTATTTGGTTTGAAAGGTAATGCGACGATAAATCGTCCTGACTCATCTATTTTTAACCTTTTATCGAATAGTTCCATACATTGTTTCTCCTCGTCAGTATATTGTGTGACAGCTGGTATTTCTTCGGTTTCCCACAATTTCCTGAGTGATTGATCAATACAAATTTCTTGGTCGATGGTAAGGCAAGTTATGATTTCGTGGTGCTTCTCATGTGTTCGATTTACTCCTCCTATAATCCATCCTAGTTTTGTATTGAGCGCAACAGGCTTTTCTATTGTTTCGGCTATTTGGCCATCGGATATTAGCATTAAAAACCTATCACATCCAATCAAAAGATCTATGCCGCTGGGTATATGAAAATCGGGGTCGGCTAGCGGTAGCTGGTTCAGATATGATAATTTATCGCGGTCAATAACGTGCGATGGAAGGTTTGAAGTAATTTTGGATATTACATATGTATTGAGATCGATGTTGAACTGGGGATTGAATCTTGATCTCATCACCAATGAGCATACTCCTCTTACTCTACCAGCATTTCCACCGTTTAAGGTATTAATTTGAAACCTTGCATTGGATCTTGAAAGACTAAGCCGCCTTGCAAGATTTTCGGTTATGTAGGACCTTGTTGAGGCGGAGTCTAACAGGGCTCGACAGGATTGCCATATTCCAAATCTGTCACGAATTTCAACCAGAGCAGTTGGTAACAATGCATCAGCACTCTCGTTTGAATTTGATGAATGTAAATTAGCAACGACATTAGAATTAATGGGTTCAGGTTCTTCGGACAATGCAAGTGTAGTGCTTACACTTGTGCTTGTAGTTGATTTCGGTTTCGACGACATATTAGTGGTATTTTGCTCTATATGGACCAGTGTATGGTGCCTTCTTCTACACTGATGGCATCGCCCCTTTGTTCTACAGTCGTATACGCTATGTCCTTCCGCTAGGCAGTTATAACACCTGGAACTCTTCTGCACGTATTGCCTACGTTGCTCTAAGCTCATTTGTAAAAATTTAGCACAATCGCTAAGACGGTGGTGTTGCTCGGTGCACAATGAGCAATTTGGAGGTGGCTTTTGATCTGTGAGAAAGCTTTTCACTTGTGCACTATACTTGCTATGAATTTTGTTGGTTTGCTGCTTGAAGCCTTCCAGAGCGTGCATCCTCTTGTTTAAAAACCCTAATAACTCCTGCATTGTCGGGAAATCCTTTTCCGATGATTCTTGTCGCCATAGCTGCAGTGTGGCCTCGTCTAATTTCCTTTCAGCTAAATAAACCAACCAACAATCTCTTGTCTCTGCACTTGGCCCAAGTGTTTTTAGGCCACGAATAACCTCGTCACACACATCGTGCAGTTGGCTTACTGTTTCAGTTGATGGCTTGGTAATTTGAGGTTGCTGCAGGTATGTCTCAATGAACTCGTTGACTATGCTGCGCTTCCGATTGTATCGTTTTGCCAATCTCTGAAGGGCTTCGATGTAACTAGCATCTTCTACTTGGAAATGTCGGATTAATGTTTCTGCTGGACCACGTAGTTGACCTTTCAAATATTTGAATTTCTGTGCTGGCGAAAGGTTTTGATTTTCATGCACGGTGGCCGTGAATAAATCATAGAATGATTGCCAATCTCGTGCTTTACCGTCGAATGTTGGTAATGTTAAACGTGGTAATTTGAAGTCCCCCGAAATTCCATGGACGGATGAATTTAACGCGGTATCGTTTAGTGCGCAACTTGGACCTTTATTCTCTCTCATGCATCTCTGCAGGATTGATACACAAAGATAATAATTATCATCAATTGCATCGATGTCGGATTGAGCTCCGGGATCAAGGGTGAAAATCTCAGCTTCGAGACTTACAAACGCTTTATAATGATCTTTTAGTTTCTCTAGCCGTGTATGCATCTCGTCATACGGCGTAGTATCCTTGCTCATCTTAGCATATATGGTCAACTTAGTTATTTGGCCTTTTACTATAGATCGTCTTTTTAATAAAGCCTCCATGATGTATTTTGACGATTGGTATACAATAGACCAATTAGCTAAATGTCCGATAGGCACTTAATATTGTTAGTATCCAGGAAATTTCTCGAACAATAGGCCGTCCGCGTGGCAATGATTCTGGTAATCATCCACGTGGTCCAATTGTCGGTATTATATTTTCTGGATCCGGCTCGAAGGACCAAATGTTCGGCGTCTTTATTTTGTTTTATTTCGTTTATGTATATACACAACAACAACTTTGTTAATCTTTATTTTATGATAATAAATTTATGTATACACAACAACAACACCGGTATATAAACACAATTGATAATTAATTTTATTCTAATTAATTAATTATACACTTGTTATAAATAATATATATTTTATTTGACTTCTATTCGCTAATAATTGATATTTTTATGTTGAGCACTTCTTTACAATAAACTATTTGTGTTGACCACCTTTTTGATAAGAGAGTGACGTTTACCTTTGTCAAGATTATATAGACGTGGATATGTTCCAACCAGTACTAATATTGTAAACTTGTACCAAGTATAGCTTCCATAATAATACATTATGTAAACGTGTACCAAGTACTAATATTATGAATGAGTACTAAATTATGGGTTGGAGTCGACGCTATCTGGAACGCAATATGGATTGTGGATGTAGTTGATATTAAGATTGTGACATTGTAGTTAATATTCTCAACAAATTTATTTAGAGTTCAGTGGACTGCGACGTTGGTCTCATCTGACATTAAGTTAACCTGATGACTATATTTAAATATTTTAAATAAAGGTGAATATAGGTATAAAATGATAGACATGTTTTAATCAATAATTCACCATTGCAATGGTGAATTTGTTATGCAATTTGTTCTTTAAAGCAAATTAAATTATATTTGATTTTTAAATATTAAAATCAATCATAAAATAATACAAAATGTAATATCTTACGCTTTAAAATCACTTTTAAAAACTACTCGATTGGGAGGAAAAAAACATACTCCTCCACCTTGACGTTTGAAATGCACCTAAATTAAATTATGTAGGCGTAATAAACCAAAAACGGACAAAATATGAACAACAATAAATTGAGATATGCAAAAAATTCCTAAAAATTTGCTCTATTTGAAGGAAAATGCTATAAAAGTTGATATACAGTGGTATGTACAGATTTAACGAAAGGGTTAAATAAAAGCATCCATTCTGGAATATTTTCCTGATCCCTGGAAAATTTCTTTTATTCGCCCGATTTTTAAATCTCGTCAAAGATGTGATATCAGTAACTATCTCGGAATAGCACTTCCAAAACTTTTTTAAGCGTTGGTACAGAAATTTTTACATTTTCACATGAAAACGATTATTTCTCCTGTTCAGCACGGTCCGGATGGACAGGTCCACTGTTAATAATTTATAGTTTTATTAGATTCATTCATTTCATAATAATATGCTCGAGAAACTAAACTTTAAGTTTATCCTTGTCCGGTGGTTGAATTCTTACCTTTCCGATCGTTGCAAATTTGGTAAGATTAATGATTCTTGTTCTCGTTTATTTCGTGTTACCTCTGGTATTCCACAAGGCAGTCACATTGGTCCACTATTGTTTGAAGATAATATTTGGAGTTTAAATTGGCTCAATAGATCTTTTACGCTGATGATTTAAACATTTTTTGCCCCATTGCTAATACATATATCAGATTATTTAAAATTGCAAAGTAATTTGAATAAATTCTGTGATTGGTCAATTAAATTTTCTATAAACTGTTATTGAATGTTGATAAATGTAAAGTACTTTAATTTTGACTTTTTAATTCTGTTTATGATATTTTGATTTTATTTATTTTTTACCGATTGTATAATAACTGTAGGTAAATAAATAAATAAATAAATAGATAAATTTTCCATACTAATTTGACATATAATTTAGCGAGGTAAGAGCGCGATAAAAAGTTCGCAAACAATTTCGCTCACCGGTACACAGCTAGGCGTGAAACAATAATTGAAATTACAGTTTGTCAGATTGTATAAAAGATGACTCTACTATGCTATCTTCAATATATTCGCGTCGATTTACCTGCACGGTACATTAAAAATGAATTCAAAATTTTGACATTTTAATTGATTTTTGTTTTATGCGTACATGATTTGCATTTTTTTTAATACGATAATATATTTAAAATGGAGTATGTTAAAAATGATTATCGGCTTACCACGAGAAAATGAAGAAGATAATGACCAACTAGAGCTTAACATCTAAAAAAGCATAAAATATAAAGCTAGGTATGGGGCTAAGCTGTACAAATGTACAAATAAATATCTGTAGAGATAAGTTTTGCAATATTTTATATCGTGTCTTTTATTTTAGATTTTGGGTGCATTTTAAAATGTTTAGCCTTGGTTGGTCATTTTATTCTTGACTTACATGTGGTGAACCGAAACAATGTTCATTATCGAAATAATCAATTTCGACATATTCCATTTTAACTCAAATGAATTATCGTATTTAAAAAAAATATCAAACCATAAGTGTATTACTTTGACAATTTTTTTTTAAATTTATATCAACATGCAATACACTTCATGTACGCGTAAAACAAAAACCTTATAAAATGTCAAAATTTTACATTCATATGTACCATGCAGATAAATCAACGCGAAAATATTGGAGACTTCAAGCAGTGTCATCTATTATACAATCCGACAAACTATATTTTCCATTATTTTTTCGCGTCAAGTTGCGTACCGGTGAGGAAAATCGTATGTGAATTTTTTTAAATAGTATGTGCAATTTTATGTTTAATTAGTATGGAAAATTTATTTTAACTCGAGCTGCGTATACCAACCTTAAAATGAATTATAAAAAAATTGCAAACAAAACAGCATCGAAACCAAAAGACACGACATAAAACAAATTAGACATGTCAAAATTTATCTCTACACACGTTTTTAAGCGCGATATTTATCTGTATATTTTTTGAGTTCATCTTAAAATTTAGCATGGCTTGAGCTGCGTGAAATTTTGAATACATTGTAAACCATCTAATTGATCATCGGTTTAGATTTTCGAATGAACGCAAAATTGTTAAATTATTTCTAAAATCTTTTATAACTAAAAGTTTCCTAAGGCTCACCAGGAAAAGTAAGTAAGGAACAAAAAAAGTGATGCAAATCACCATTATCTCGAAAATTACGGCTTGCTTAGCAGAGACAGATTAATGGCAAGATTATTGCACCAGCATTTTGCGCATTACGCCGCTCTGTATCATCGAGTTATTGACGAACGAAAACGTGGCATCATTATCAACATCACGCCAATGTATCGTTTAAAGTCGTATATTGGTGCAACCACGATCCTATAGCAAAGTTCCACAGAAGATTACAGTCATTTCATAAGTGATGATCACCAATTCGATTGTTTATTCGTTTTTTCTATAGTATACGACGATGTTCAATGAAACGGTTTAAGGCATCCCATAACTTTTAATTTTACATGCATAAGTTCATTTATCGAATGTAATTTTACGGTACAAAAATTAGACAATCATGATGCAAAATGTTACTGGCGGGTTCATAATATGGTTTTTGGGAGTCACCATTTTTAATTGATCAAACCGATAGATATAATTTACATGCCATAATGCTAATGTAAAATAATCCTAATCCCTTAGGCTCTTTACCATAATATGTAATTGAAATATAGTTAGTTTTGTAAAATTTAACTTCAAAATCATATATTTTAAAATTTCAATTTGTTTCGAATAGTTAATATTTCTATAAAAATGTGTTGTTATTATATCGAAAAATATATTTTACAAAATTTTCCTTATATTAACATTTTCACCTGAATAGTATATTATAGCAACATAAAAAAAAAGATTTTTATTTTTTTTTCTAATATTTTCTAAATTTGTTACAGCTTTGGGGTTTTTTAATATTTATGTGAATTAAATCTATTTATTTATCTAAACTTCCCCGTATATATGTATGTGTATAGCCACCGCCACCACCTTGGTATTTCTAAATAATTTACAAATATATTAACTCGTATATTATAATAGCGCATATAATGTATGAAACAACCAGCATTTTATGTATATTTCAAAATTCAAAAAATAAAATTTTTTGTTACTGCTCATTTAAAAAAAAAAAAAATGTTAAATTTATTGTTGTCTACCTAATTAAGACGTGTAATTACTTATTTTTCACTGTTTCGAGCATTTCATATATGTATGTAACCTAACCAATTATAAAAGGTGCCGTAGGGTAAAATTCAACTTTTGATAACAAGAAAAACACTTTAAGTATATAATACATATATACGTATATATCATGTGTACATAATTTCCATTATGTACACCGCTTGCTTTCTTATATGCATACACACAAGTATTCACCATCATTTTCATTGTTTTGCGATTTGGGTTGAAGATTTTTACCATTTTGTTTATACGCTCACATCATCTCATATGCTTTGTTATACTATATATACGTTTATGATGTACTTCTTTAAGGCGAATTAAGTGAACTGCAAAATATTTGTAACGTTAAAAGACAATCCTTTCATTGTTAAAAAAATAATATGAAAATATGAGTATATTTAGTGCGATTACGAAGAAGTAATTTTTTGCGATAAGATTTTTTGAATGATTTTCTGAATGAGATTTTTCTTAAGGTAATTTTTCGAGAAATTAAAGACGCTGCAAATTTAATCTTGAGTAGTTATATTTAACAGTGAAGAGCGGAGATTAAAGGAAATATGATAACGTATACGGATTAGACATCTTGTTGAACTTCGTCTTATGAAAAGTAATCGGTTGTAATATTGAATATTATTAATAACATCGTGACTTCCTAGCAAGTTTAAATCTCAACCAGTAAGCTCAATTTATGGTTAGATACGATCCAAACTTACGACCGTTCTTCCAATTTCGACACATGTTACATTATCTACAAATGAGCACAAATGAAATCAACTGTTAATATTTACACAACTTCATTACCACACCGTGATGTTCAACAACTGTGGATTGTGTTATAAATTGTAATTCGAATTGTAATGATCCAAAAAAGGTCACTTGAGGCAAAACCTTTCAGGAGTGTCCATTCGCAAAAATAGTGTGCTCGGGATGTCAAAATGACTCTCTTTGCAATGCGTCAGCTTAGTTTTTTCACAGTTTTGATGCTTTAGTAAAAAGTTCAAAGTTTAAGCATGCATATTATAACGCAAAGTAATTTAAACGCTATACTGTTTCACCTTTTACTATGGCTCCTGTGCTTAACGTACAAAACAGAATAGTGTCGTGCCTTCCTCATAAAGAGCCTAGTTGCGTGTATAAACCGCAAACCATTTCATTATTGGGGTATATTCTGCGGCGAATGGTTCTATCAAAGCTGTGAGTATGAAATGTATATATGTTTCTTTAAGTTTTAGTTTGAAAGCCTGCAAAGTACTGGTTTTCCGGATCTCTGGGGGGTTTCAGTTATTTGACCCATTTTTAAGGCAGGAAGAAGAAACGATATAGCATTACTGTATGATTGTGTTTTTGTCTGTCTTGCTTTATCTTTTCGTATCAATAGTTCATAATGTGTTGTCTTTTTACATCAAACATATCGTTTTTCCAACTCAGCTTGGTTTTTTTCCTGGTAGATCAACAATCACTAATTTGGTTAAATTTGGTGCAATCTATTTAGTAATTATACCTCCAAACTCCAGCTAGATGTAATCTATGTTAATTTTCGATAAAATTCATCAAACCATTCTTATAGTCAAGTTAGTGAAGTTTCACTGTCAGTATACCTTTCCAAATATTCTCTGAAACAAACTCTCTCTGAACAAAAGTGAATAAAAATAAGATTTTATTAAATTTTTGCAACCGTCGATATTATTACATTACAGCCTCCAACATTTCGTTAATTTTAAAATGGAGTATTGCCCTGATTTTAATGTAATTTTCTCCTCTGACCTAAAATCCATCAGACACATTGCAGAGGCTTGAGTATCACTTTAAAGTTGCATCGGTCAGTTTTACTTTCGGGATTTTTATTTCTCGTATGTACTGTTGCCAGTTGTTAGTTTGATTTTTTTCTTTGCTCCTTTTCGTTGTATCCGGCGAATGAGAGGTATTGTACATATAGCTGATGTATCACCATATTAATTCCGAGAACTGTACTCATGGATGAGTTGTTGTACTCTTAAGATTTCAGCCTTCTACCATTCACGCTTTTTTGGTCTACAATTATGTTTAGCTAGCCACAAGCAGGTCACGCGCGATTGCAAAGTAAATCATTCTTTTCCCATTACTAATCGCTAGATCGAGTTGGGAGTAAGGACCTATTTTTCACAAAAGTCATCAATTACTTAAATAAATAATTAATTCGTAAAATTGATAATCCTTTCGCAACAATAGTGCTAACGGTCGAAGATAGTCAGTTACAGCATGTGCGTTCATGTAAATGTGCGAACGAAGCTTGGGAAGCGCTCAAAGATTTTCATGAGAGAGATTGACCTGGCAGTCGCGTTCGGATTTTACGCACGATTATGAATCAACAGATTGGCGAAGATGGTGATATCGAACAACATGTGATGAAGCTGAATGTATTGTTCCAGAAGTAGCGCACTCAAATGAAATTAAACCGGAATTTCTAATAAGTGCTACTTTATTGGGTTCGTTGTCAGCCTCATACGACAGTCTCATTACCGCTCTAGAAGCTCGAAAAGAATATGAACTAACGTCATCATTCGTACTCGCGAAGATTATGTAAGAATATCGACGCCGGAAACAAAGAGACGATAACAGCGATGATACAATGGGTTACGTATTTCTGAAAGCAAAATGGTGTACAAGCAGACGCCGATTATTTGTTTTTGCAAATATAAAGGTCACATAAGACTAGAATGTCGAATTTAATCGATCAACATAGTGAATAGAACTCAGAATCAATATTCGTCATCGGTAAATGGGATGGATGGATCCTAGATTCAGGCGCTATATCCCATATTAGCTGCAGAAAAGAACACTACACTACTTTCGATGAAACGCATCATGAAAATGTTTCAGTTGTAAATGGAGGTAAAGTGATGTCATCAGGGCGTGGTACAGTTATGATCAATTTCGTAAACGACATCAGGGACACAATGCAAATTAAAAAAAGTTATACGTGCCAAGTATTGGTGGAAACTTGATATCAGTAAAACAGCTCATAAGCAAAGGCTTTAAAGTTGATTCTATAATGGAAATAAATGTGAGATTCGTACAGCACATGACCGGCAGATTGCCGTCGGAGAAATTAGAAATAATTTCTATATAAAATATATAATCTATATAAAATATGCATGAAAGAAACTATAAACAGTATTTAAAGTGAACTTGTGTGTTATGTTCAAAGTGGATAAACGAGTGGCACCGAGTATTGAGTCATAGAGACATAGACATAGTCCATAGAGATATGGGCATAGTCCTATCATCGGGAAAAATGATAGATGGTTACAGTCGTCATACCGTAAAGTATTTACTTGCGGAAAAATCAGAAACGTTTAGAAAATTCAAACATTATCTCGCAATAACTTCTAAACTCTTGAACAAGTCGATTAAAATAGTGCGAACAGATCGAGGAGGAGAGTATATGGGCAAACAATTTTAAAAGTATCTAGAATCAAAAAGAATATTGAGCCAGCGTACAGCACCGTACAAACCACAACAAAACGAAGTCGATGAGAGAAAAACCTCGGACATTAATCGAAATGGCAAGATGTCTGCTGACAGATGCAGGATTAGATTCTAGGTTTTGATACAGTAGCCACAGCCAATCTTCTGCAAAACTTATTACCCTGGGAACATCTAAACTGTACGCAGTTCGAATTATGACACAATAAAAAACCTAGTTATGCAAACCTTCACAAATTTGGTAGCAGATGTTACGTAAAGATTCAAGATCGACATCGTAAAAAATAGACGCAAAAGCCGAATTAGCAGTATTCCTCGGCTATGACACACAGTCAAAAGCGTACAGATGTTTAAACCCCAATAATGAAAAGGTTATCATTTTAAGAGATGTAAAGTTATGCAAAGGGATCCAACGTGCAACTGATGATATAAATGGAAATCAGAACCAGTATAGCGATGAACTGGGGATAGAAATTGATAGTCAACATAAATTCAACAAAAACATAAATGAGATCACATCGACAGTCGACTCGAACTACAAAGAACTTTCCACCGAAAAGGTTAATAGAGGAGATACATTACATTGCACAATAAAGTGAACCAACATCGTACAATCAAGCAATTAAAAGTGATGAGAAAGAAAGTTGGATAATAGCAATGGACTTTGAGATTAAATTTCTTCAAGAGAACAAAACATGGAACCTCGTACCATTACCAAGTGACAAAAAAGCCGTTGGATGTCGATGGGTCTACAAATTAAAACTGACTCAAACACTAATATTAAATACAAAGCTCGTTTAGTGGCACAAGGTTTTAGACAAAAGTTTGGTGAGGATTATGATGAGGTGTTTTCACCAGTAGCCAGACAGATAACGTTCAAAATAATGTTAGCAGTTGTAGCTAAAAAGAATATGAATGTTCAACGTTTGGATGCAAAATCAGCATTCCTAAATGGGGAATTGGAGGAAGAGATACCTGAAACAATCACAAGGTTACGTATTAGAGGGAAAATAGGATCATGTATGTCTCCTCAATAAAGGCATGTAAGGTGTTAAACAATCAGCACTTTACAGCGCATTAATCGCATTAGATCTGAAACAAAGCAACTTAATGCATGCTTGTACACTTGCAAAGATAAATACGACACAACATATTAAATCGTATATGTGGATGACATATTGATAGCATCCACATCACCAAAGAAGCATAGCATCCACATCACATTGAAGCTGGGGAAGTCACAAATTACCTTGGAATTCGTGTAATCAAAAGTGATGGAAAATATCTGTTAGACCAACAGACATATATTGTTAAAATAGTCCTTGAATTCGGATTAAATGAAGCAAAACCAATCCAAACACCTATGGACGCAGCATTCTTTAAAAGTGATCCAGGCGAACTACTTCAAAACAATGAGAAATATAGAAAAGCGATTGGTAGCCTATTAAATATTGCAATAAACAAATGACCGGACATTTCGGCAGCAGTGTCAATATTATCTCAACGAATCAAACAGTCGAAGACAAAAGTTGCATTCATATAGCATTAAGAAAAGCTCAACTTACGGACTAAACACATATATATCAAGGCACATCATATTAAAGACAATATCGACAATGGGACACTCGCAATAACTTATTGCACAAGCGAGAATAATATTGCATACTTATTAACAAAACCCTTGGAACTTGGAGATTGTTCCATAATTTTAAGTCTAAATTTCAATTAATTAATAGAGCATGAATTAAGGAGGAGTGTTGAGGAGCGTCAAAGCCTTTAGGACAATTTAATTTAAAAAATTGCCATAAAAATTGACTTATTATTTAAAGACATTGATTATCATTTACTAAACACCACACCAAACAATGGCTCGTTTTCGATCTTTTTGACAACACTCGAAAATTAAAACATTAATTAGTTTCTAATTTCTAAATTGGATGTTCTCCCTTCGTAAAAAAAGATCAAGTCATGACAATAAAGACAAAATAAAATGAACGGTTAGTTTGCTTAAAAGTTATGATAACTTTCTTAGTAAATTTTCTGTAATAAACTTGTAATTCTGAATTACAATTTACATATCCTAAAATTAACTAGATATTTTCTAAGTCAAATTTGGAACAGGTAAAGTTTAAGCATGATATTCGCTACTAGGAAATGATTTTATCATGTAAACATCACAGCTTCACAACTACCAAATTTCATCAAACAGAAAATGAGACCCAACGTTCTACATAAACCTTCTTTTGAAAATTATTTAATTTTTGTTCAAAAATTTTACATTGACGAAAATATTTGCCTCATTTTCCCTTTCAAAAAATACATAAATGACTTACATCAAATATACATATATGGTACATAATTTTGCTTTTCTGCTCTTTAACCATTTCCTATTTATATTAAAATAAAAGATATAAAATGGAAGACGTGGCAAAACTATGTGAAACACGTAAGTAACTGACAGAATACAAAAATAATTTTAACGTTGGTGAAAATGTTACATAATATAAGTATATACACAGTTTTCTCTTTAAAGAGTAATAGGCATAAAGGTAAGAAAGTTATTGCGGACTAATATATAGCGTATATCCTGAAATATTCATTTAATTCCAAAAGCATGTTTAGCATATTTTTACAGTAACACATAAATAATAATGGTTCAGTATTTTTATAACCACTGTCATTTTGAAAGCATATAATAATAGTATTAAATTTTACAAAACAGATTATTTGTGTGTATCCAAATCTTAAAAAATAGTACCACCCTGTTGTTTCGTAAAATCCTATTTATAAACCGTCTCACTATTATAATTATCCAGAAATAAATCATTTGTGTACACAACCGTATATATATTTTCATATATTAAAGAAAATTGGTCTACATATTTTATTTATGTACAGTATAAAGCTTTCATATTTTGCTTCCCTTTTTTACACCTACCTATACCTAGATTACGTATTAATATAAGTGTGAAAAAATCCACTATCTAAACAAAAAAATGTGTATACGTGTTACAAAAAATAAAGTACAAAATAAATATTATAAGATACCATGGAAGAAATGGATGGATATAAGATAAAAATAATTTATTCTTTTTTATATACGGAGAGAAGCGTTGCCACAATACTCGTATGACACATTCATTTCGAGCATCCCTTTTTTTTTGGTATTCGTTTTGGGACGGTATGGATTTGTGAATATAATAATTTAATAAAATCAATTAAAACGAACAAATATATTGTCACCAACAGCATATAGTGCACAGAGAGAAATATTATCTCGTATTATGAATAACACTATATAAGTTATGAATAAAATCTTTTGATTTGGCACCGTGCACAACAGATTCATAATACAAGAATAATATACTTAGTATATGAATAAGGTTTTATTCACATATTATGAGTTATATTCATTATAATTTCAAAATATTGATGAAAGATTATTCATATTTGTTAAGAATTAAATGCAGGAATTATACCTTTTAAAGCATTATTTCATGATTAGGAATGCATAGAAATATGATATTTTATGCACAAATCATACCTGTAATACTTATACTATGCATTATTAAACATGATTATTACCACATATTAGCTTGTATTGGCCATTTTTTGGCTACATTATTCATTGATTATGAATATTAATGCATATATTTATATTAAGTAATGCATAGCTTTTTACTTTATGCCTTGTTATGCATGGGCCATGATTAGGGTGTTTAACTTGTTTAAATTTTAGTCCACACTGTTAAATAAAAAATATATTTTTCAATAATTTTTTTTCAAAACCTTTATTTATAAAAACACAAATTTCGCTTATTAATATATGTCATATTTATAAAATATCTAAATAAAAATCATTATTTAATATAAGCCTTAAATATAAACCTTAAATATAAATATAAAAGTAAAACTAACTCTAATAATATCTATAATTTTGATTTGTATATCAATTACCGGTTTTATCAAAAATATTTGTATTTCCTACAAGCTTCTTACAACCCTTTGTTAATTTATAAAGTGGACAGTTCGCCACAGTACTAGCACTGTTGTTGTTTGGAAAAAGTTGGATTTAAAATGCCCATACGTTACCCTTACATAAATTATTCCACGTTGTTTCGGCGGTTTCCCACGGTGAACTATGAGTTTTGAACCACGTCTGATCCTGTTCATCAAATTCACCTAATAAAAAAAAATGACAAGTTAATGTTTACTCTAAAAACTGTTTGAAGTTGCGAATTAATTTATTAATGTATATTTATACTTACTAACACATGCGGCAGGGTCGTAAATAATCAGAAGGCTAGACCCTTTGGTTTGATTGATTCCGTTTCCTGTTGATAACAGTAAATATGTCAAAATTCCATAATTTACTCATCGATATTCAATATTTATTCTAATGATATCAGCTAGGGATTTTTCCTCGATGGCGTTTTTCCTGCTTTTAATAAAATAAAAGGTTACCATTAAAATGGATCAAAATTCTATACACAAATTATATACAAATATATATATATATATATATATATATTTATATATATATATATATATATATATATATATATATATATATATATATATATATATATAACTATATATAAACATAAACATATAATTACATATTACACTTTACATTTTTTTACACTACACAGGTAAATTTTTTTGATTTTTTGGGCAAAAAAATGTATTTTAACAAGTATATACACTACAAATTTTCTATAAATACTATCATGCATTGTTCTAAAAGATTTTATACAATTCTTTACATATAGTACATATTAAATTTGAAATAACTTACATAACTTACATATACTTACCAATGTTCTTTTTATTTTTTATTTCACTTCATAAAAATATTGGATCAAATTCAAAACACATGACCAACCTTATTGATTCCACTCTTAAAACTAAATTCATCATCATTATTTGGTAGATATAGTAAAAAACAGGTGTTCGTAATAAAACAATCGACGTGCAACACAAAATTCAAAAAAAAAAAAAAAAACTCCTCTTTCATGATTGTTAGTCATAAAATGTGGGCAGTATGCATAATATCTGCAACTGATCAACAGATTCTACTAAACGCCGGGAATAATCGTAACAAATAAGCATAGTTGAGCATGTATTATGAACTAGATTCATGATTTGAACCATTAATTATTTATTATAAGGTATGCATGATTGGATTAGATCATGAATAACCATTCACTGGCTTTTATTCATAGTTCCTGATTTGTATTCATATTTACTGAATTAAAAGCAAAGAAATCCATTTCATTATTTATGAAATTGATAATCATGATCCATGCCAAGCGTTTTCTCTCTGTGTGTTTGTTGCTACCCACAATGTAACATAAATTTTATGTTTTTATCAAAAATATGTCCAAATATAATCATAAATGGAAAAAAAATTGATCGAAATGGATGTCATACCAATAAAATCACGATTTATCTATTTGTTTGTTTGATTGATTTGATGGCAAGTAGAAAAATAGATGTGCGACCATCACAAAATTATTTCATTTGTTGTTGACTGTCAAATAAATTAATATCCGCGTTTTCATATTCTAATTGGTTGTGACATTTAGTTTATTAAACGTACCCTAATATGATCATGTGGTATATTTTTGGCCATCCTAAGCATCTTTCGAAGTCACTTTGGTTGCTTTAAGTGTGCGTTTTTGTTTTGAATTTTGTAAAGCAGCAACGTGGATCTGAATATATCCGGTTTTATTTCATTTAGAGAAGCTTTTAACTTTATTGAGTCATATTTTCTAAAGCATTTTGCAGTTTGAGCTATAGGTGCTCAATTGAATGCTTTTTGACACAGAATTTTGACTAAACGTTCAAAAGTGATTTTTACAAGTGAAAATGTGATTATCTTATCAAAATTGACAAACCTATAATTTAAGTTGGTAAATGCTTTAAATAAATGGGAAAATAATACATAATATTTAAAAAAATTCAAATATTTACACCTGTACCCATTTTTGTACGTTTATAAATTGTCCATGACATACCTGAAAATAGAAGAAAAATAATGAATTAGAAAACTATTATTATTGTTTAAAAATTTATAAAAACAAAGAAGAAAAATTAGTTTAGTTATAGCCCAAATCTAACCTCAAATTACAGCGCTTTTGTAAGATTTTATGAGACCTTTTGATATATATATATATATATATATATAAAATTATAATTATAATTTCAGCAATTTATATAAACTACACCTGGAAAGATTTATTGGGAAGGGTGTTTTAAAAAAGTTTAGTGACCGCAGAGTATAATTATATCGTCTTTCTTTTAGTTCCTTAGTAGATATTTGGTTGTAAATAAACCATTTTTTCTACAAACCCTCTAGAAAAAACGAAAGTTCGTTTAGTGCAACCTTCGTTGACCGAATTGGTTCAGAAATCTATCTGGTTTTTTCAACATTCGATGTTTTCCTTCTGGATTTTTTCTACTCAAAGGTGAATTGGAAAAAACTGGTTTCAGCTTTGTGCACCATACCAAAAATGTTGTATTAACTGCCAAAAAAATGTTTAAATTGTTATTTACTTATTTTATTAACCACCAGGTTTGTTCGTTTATAATGTGTGCCTTATGCTGTGTGCCTTAATCGACTAAACTAACTAAACTGAATTATAAGTTCATGCTTTATCTAGATAGATGGCACTTTCACACAAGTTACTTACTGTGCCTCAACTTGAAACTAAACTAAACCAAAAAATATTATATTTTATTTTTAGTTCAAAAGTATTATATAGGGTTAGCCAATTAGAAGTTTTATTTTTAATAGCCTGTTATTTGGGCAGCTGTCAATTTTGACATTTAACTAGTAAAAACTACACCATTACTAAAAATGGTACTGTACACGCTTCAACAACGCATTGAAAATATTAAAATTCACTATAAAAATGGTGAAAATTTTGCTGTCCAAATTCGCAAAACTCAAGCACTTTTTGGTCGTCGCGAAGCACCTTCTCGGCCTGCAATAGTAAAACAGGTGGAAAAATTTGAGTTGTTGGGACAAGTTAGTGATGTGCAGAATCGAAACCGCGTGCGTCGCTTTTAAAGTTGAGTTAACACAAGAAATCAAGCCTACAAAAAAGAAAAGTTGCCTAACCGTGTTATTTCTCGAAGAGGTGATCACAATTGGCCACCGAGATCTTGTAATTCAACACCTTTAGATGGTTTCTTTGGAGCCACGTGAAATATAAGGTCAATACTCCACAATCGAAACAAGACCTTAAAGATGAAATTCGTCAAGTTATCGAGGACATCACCCGCAAATGTGTGAATGGTCATGGAAAATCTCGTGAAAAATCAGTGGCTATTTGGCTGATATCGTTTTCAAATTTTAAAGGAACACCTTCCTCTTTATAATGAAATAAACATTCATTGATTTCTTTTAAAAACTACTCGTTTTTTTAAACATCAAAATAAAACCACTTATTGGAGAACCCGTTAGTTATTTTTAACTTTTTGTGAAAAGTCACCGAAAAGTTACATTGAAAATTTACTTCTCAGCTACCACCTCTTAGGCAATAGCAGAAGCTTGAACGTTTTGAAAAGTTTATTTTGAAAAGTCGGTTAAGGCACACAGCATTAATCGACTTTTCAAACTAAACTTTTCAAATTGTTTAAGCTTTCGCTATTGCCTCATAGGTGGTAGCTGAAAAATATATTCGATGTATCGATGTTACTTTTCGGTAAAGGTATAAAATAACCATAATACTTTTAAACTATAAATAAACTATAATACTTTTTGGTTTAGTTAATTTTCAAGTTGAGGCACAGTAAAGAACTTTTGTAGTGGTTCCATATATCTATATAAAGCATGAACTAGCTCATAAGTAAGTTAAGTTGATTAAGGTTTATAGCATTAGCCTACTCGTGAGGTTGCTTTTCATTTTAGTTTAAAAAAAAAAAAAAAAAAAAATATATATATATATATATATATATATATATATATATATATATATATATATATATATATATATATATATATATAGATATATATATATATATATATATATATATATATATATATATATATATATATATAACTTTATAAAGATTTTTATTTAAAAGTTTGACAATTGGCGGCCCAAAGCGATGTCAGGCCGCATTATTTCGTGCTGTACTAGCAAATTTTTTATTTTGAATAACGTTTGATAGATACGAATCCGTGTGCATTTCTCGACGATGGGGCGTCCGTAACTTTATTGAACGAGATTGGATAATAATTGTTGAGACAAAAGCTCGGCTTGGCTCGGACATGCGAACTCTTGGCTGATTTAAAACCAACTGTGGAGGTATATAAGACGCCCAAGAGCAGATGTAACACAGATTCTTTTTTTATTGGTTTATTAAGGGTCAATTTGCTCTTGAAAAAGAAAAGATAAGTTGTGCATTGATTTCCAAGGGGGAATATGCAAAGCATTGAAAAAACGAATCGAAAAAGGTGTCAACGTTGCGTGAATGGCCTTTTAAGGTGACATGTTGAAATGAAATTTCCAGAAAATTATATAATAGTGCATTTCTGATTATAATGTCAGGATAAGAAGGAAAAAGTGACCAAAAATTTTACACTGTAGAAAATTTAAATTAATCTGCAATTTTTTTAGTTGTCTAAAATTATGCATGTTCACCATGGTATGCGCAGCTGTCAAATCAAAGAACGTATTTGAAAAAGTCGGATATCGTAGTTCACTTTTAAGAAAGTCTTGCGTCTGCGGTGGAATGCTAAAGACGCACTTGTTTTTGGGGAAACATTAATAGCTAATTAAACTTAAAACATTCAAAGGAACATTAAAATCTACTAAACGCAAACTGTTGAGATATGCACTAATCATTTATGATCCTGCAGGCTACGTTTATTTGTCGGCTTTTGACTTTTATTTAATAAATTGGGGCACAAAAGCACAGGTTAGGATCAATAAATAGATAGACAAATTTATCAGTTCGTTTCAATAGTTCATTAATACTGTTGTCACTTTATTAGAGTACAAAGGGTTTAGCTCCATTTCATCTGTGATCTTGATACGTTTACGGAATGTCAAAATAATTATAATTAAAGGTCATTTGGTAACTATCGAAACAGTATATTAGAGACTCAGCAACAGTTTTGAGGTGGTTGATATAGTCGGCCCTTTTATAAAGTAGGCTATATACAAGGTGTTCTAGTTCGGATAAGCGAACATACAAGCAAGTATTAGTGCTACAAATGAGTTAGACTGGTCGATCCTCTTAATATGCGAGAAGCCTAAAACAGATTTATTCAAGAGGAAATTACTATAAGAAGTTAGAATGAATTTTAAACGAACCCACATTAACCGAGATATTGCCGCTGTCCTTTATAACGCCACGTAAAAGCTACTGTAGAAAACATGTGCTCAATTTTTCGAAATATTTTTTTTTGAAAATTCCGTTAGGCCTATTTACTAAGAAAAAGGATTGAAAAAAAGGATTGATTCGGTGCAACGTTTTTTAATATTGAAGTGTTTGTGTTTTGTGGATAACTAGAGTGAAATAACATTCAGGAATTTAAAATTTTTTTGGAACGGTTTCCGAATCCTATGGGTTTTCAACAAAAACTCACGGTTTCCCAATTCAAATGATACGATCCGTCAAACTCTAATACTGTTTGGATACGGTAATAAAATTTTGTGTACGAAATGTTTCTCTTTCACCTGGTGAGTAGGTAAAAATATTTAATATCAGGTAAATGTTTCGTTTTACAAATATAATCATCGTTGATGGCAAAACCACAGTTTGGCTAATTTTGAAACATATAAGCAAAGGAACGTTTTTTATTCAAACCTAAATTATAACTTTGAGAAAACCTCTATGCTTAAATTGTTCTCATTTCTGATTTTCAATTATAGACGACTGCCAGGCCTGTAAAACTTTTATCCGTGGCAATAAAGTAAAACTATTGTTTGTTGTGTTGTATTTTCTGCTATTTTTAAAATAATTTATATACGCTTTAACTTAACGCTCATAATGATTTATGTTTATTTTCTATGCCCGTTTACAATGGATTCCAACGGAAGCTAAACCCAAAAAAATATGAAGAGGGTCGTCTATCTTTAATTAATAAGAAATCGCTTAAAATGCGGAAACTTCGGCTGCACATATCTTTGCACGCCATACATTTTACATAATATTGGAGAAAATCACTCTTTAGCGGTGGAAATTGTATCCGAAAGTGTATTTCACAAATGATTTATGCCCTTGATGTTTTTTCACTCAGATTGTGTCTATGTACTTTACAAAATATCTTATGAAATTACAGAACAAAGCATTTAGAACAACTATTCAGATTTTTTCACAATTAACTCTGGAGTATTGCAAGAAAATGCTTTGTCTCAAATGTTATACTATCAGTCTAACCAGGTTCAGGCATATGTAAATGATATCTGTGTAATTGAACTACAGACACCGGTGTTACACAATTACTAAATTTACGTATAAGATTTTGAGTTTTTGTCGGTCGCAAAATTAAAGATTCTTAAACCAAATATATCATTAAAGGGTTACAGCACCAGACGCAATTGATATAAGTAGTGGTGACCTGATAGTTGAAAAAGTTAAGGGCTTTTCATATCTCAAATCTTATCAATAACTGTGTGGAAAGAGAAATAAAAGCAGGTCTTGCTACTGAAAATGGTATAAACGTTTCGGTATCGGTTCATTACAGTTCAACTGAACGCACAAAAAATTAAGCTTAAGCGTTATTTATAAGTTACAATTAAAAAAATAAAAATATTAATCCGCCTCTGCCAGACAAATTCTCATAAATATGTCATACTAATAAATTATAAAATTAATTACCACACTATAGAAAACCGCCCATAAATATCAACAAGATAATTTTGTGCTTTCCTTTACTTCAGCCACACACAGTTTTTGACACAGAAAACAAAAAAAATTATCTCAAATATCTCATCATAAATTCATAATTAAACTTTTGTGTATTCAATCGTTCCTATAGAGCAAAAAAAATCAAACCAAGTTATTAATAAAAAAAAAATAAAAAGCTCATCCCAAATGCATTATTAAACTTTTTTATTTTTCGAAAAACAAAAATGTATTTTTAAGGTTTTTCCCTCCCCCAACAAAACCCATCAACAAAATCAATTAATATTTTTCTAACATAATTTTTTTTTGCCTTCTACTTCGCTATTGTTGTTGTTTTTTAATTAATAAAATAATTTGAAAAAATAGAAATAAAAATGAAAATGAAAATTCGACTACTTGAGAAAAATATTTATATAATCCTGGACCAAATAATAACAAAATACAAAAAAAAAAAAAAAGGAGAGATATAATAATAAAATTTAGATTTTCTTACTCCTCGTTGGATGTTTTATTTTTATTTTAGAACGGACAATAGACTAATTTATATCATAACCACATCATGTATTTTATAGACAACACAGAATAATTTTAGACTATAAATAGACAAGTACATAGATGGCACACTAAAATAAAGTTAATAATACAAAGAATGTTATCAGAATAATATTTTGTATACAGCAACAAAAAACGTATTAGTAAATTTGAAGACTTAAGATGAATGGAAAGGATATGCAGCTCCTCCCTTATATATATATATATATATATATATATATATATATATATATATATATATATATATATATATATATGTATATATGTATATATAAATATATATATATATATATATATATATATATATATATATATATATATATATATATATATATATATATATAAATATAAATATATATGTATATATATATATATATATATATATATATATATATATATATATATATATATATATATATATATATATATATAAATATGTATATATATATATATATATATATATATATATATATATCCTCGCTTTAGTTTTCCCTAGGGATTTTGAACTCGATTCTATTCGACTCAAACTCGCGGATTATTTTGTCAATTATTCGGACTCGCGATTCGACCTTAATTATTTTTCAGGGATTCCCCTCTCCGACTGAGAGTTGTTCCCAATTGGGCCCATGTAGCTTGAACATAATAACCGTAGTATTTCAGCACAGTACAGTATGTTTATCGTAGAAGGTAACTGGGCAATTAAATCGCTAGACCACCATTTCCCAATTGTACGAAGACCAATCTAAAAAAATACCAAAATTAACTCTTAAGAGTATCGGTTGAATTTCACCATGCATCACGAACCAGCTTTTGTCTGGAAGAAAAGAGAAAATGATGTATCCAAAGGTGAAACTTACGGTAAAATGGAGATGACTTTTGCAATCTATGTATAAGTCACAATCCTTCTATAAGGCACAATCCTTCTATAAGGCAAGCGACTACTTAATCAGTTCCTCCTATCTTTGAGAGGTAAACCAGACGGTTCTAACGGTGACAATGAATTAAAAGGCACTTTGAATAAAAGAGCTACCATACAACGGTAAAAACTAACAGTGTGCATAAATCATGGCTACAGTATGGCTATATGCGCCTAAATGTGGTTTACAAATTATACATACATTTTTTTAATTTTTTAATCAAGCATTTTTACGGACAAATGAATTAAATAAAATAAAAAAAGGGAATGTAAGTTGTATGTACTTACAGATGGTCGGTCAGCCTAATGAATATTTATTTACACACAATTTGGTGACCGGTGCATTTAGTTGCTATTTATTAATTTTTGTTAAAGAGCTCAGGATGATGGGGTGGTAAACCAGTTTTCATGACATGAAATAGTGAAGCCTGGTGATTAAAAGCATATAGCCCGTTGTGAGTGTTTGAATTTAGCTAAATTTTTTTTTTGTTTCATCGGCATTGTACCTACAAGCTATTGTCTATTGCTATAGGATACATTTTTGATTATAATATCTCTATATCTGAATACCTTATCACAATAGCTGCCTAATCATCAGATGCATAACCGAATTGGATTGTTACCAATTAGATTTTGAAGTCAGGATTTGACTCTTCAAAAATATCCTGACAGATTCAATTATTTTAGTTCCTAAAAAAAATGCATTAAAAGTCCCTAACAAAATGTAAAAAGCAATTAAAAAAAAGCCCGGCCAGATAAAAAACATCAACACAAAATACATAAAAAAAAACTTTAAAACTTATATATTATCCCTAAACCAAAATATACCTTTAAATTCAATTTACTTCAACTCTTTGGGACGATATTTTTTTTGTGATGGTATGTTGTGTTGGGTTTTTATACCCAAACAATAGTCTAATTGGATTAATAAGACACCCTAAGTTTTGTATGCCTGTACTCTACCTTTGGCTTTGCATATTTATATATATATATATATATATATATATATATATATATATATATATATATATATATATATATATATATATATATATATATATATATATATATATATATATATATATATATATATATATATATATATATATAAATTAACTATAACATGTAATTTAAGATACTTCTTAATATTTATTTAGGTTTTATATAACCAGTCGAAAAAAAATGTTTTTTTTTGTTGTGTTGGTATAAATCTCAGGAAAATTGTCTTATATTATGTTAAAACAAGACCTAGATACCAAATCATAATTAATTTCTAAATTTTTAATTTTCACTTTTTTGCCAGTTTTCTGGACCCTAAAATATATAAATTTAAAATACCTGCGTCCTTAAAGTACACATAAAATACAGGAAATTACAACAGCAACAACAACAAAATTAAAATTTATTCTCATCATTTATTTTGGTGTTCACCTCAAACCTCAGAATTATCCTTAAACACAATGTTTTTTTTTTGTTTTTTTTTTGTTATGTTTTATACACAAGAGGGGGTGAATAACAATAAATTAAATTTGCAACAGAAAGCTCAAATCGTGATTATTTTTAACACTGAGTAGTGGTTTTGGTTTTATTATATATATATATATATATATATATATATATATATATATATATATATATATATATATATATATATATATATATATATATATATATATATATTTATATATATACTATATATATATAAATATATATATATATATATATATATATATATATATATATATATATATATATATATATATATATATAATATATATAATATATATATATATATATATATATATATTTGTGCAAAATATATGTAGATAGATAGTCTCTATCTCTTACCTTAATTCCAGAATTTCTCCCACCGTTATCTATCTTATTTACATGGCGGCGACATTATATTATTAGATGCACACACTAACAACAACAACGCAACATTTATAAATTGAATACATGGAAAATATTGCATTTTAATGTACTACGTTATATAATATAATATAACGTGATTATTTGTGTTGGGTTTTTTAATGCTGCCACATCATAGTTAATTATAGATTTTGTCTACCATTTTACGATTAAATATAGTGTTATATATATATATATATATATATATATATATATATATATATATATATATATATATATATATATATATATATATATATAAATATATACATATATATATATTTATATATATATATATATATATATATATATATATATATATATATATATATATATATATATATATACATATATAAATATATACATATATATATATATATTTATATATATATATATATATGTATATATATATATATATATATATATATATATATATATATATATATATATATATATATATATATATATATATATATATATATATATATATATATATATATATATATATATATATATATATATATATATATATATATATATATATATGCAAACAATAAGGATACCATTAAATAACACACAGATGAAGAAGAACTCGAGTGAGAAATTCATTCGAATAAGAAATCTGAAAGTGATTCTCAGTGGACACTCGTGACAAAAAAACCTAAAAAAAATAGTAACAATAAATATGGAAGTTACTGACGAAGACGAGCCACCAAGAGAAACTGCTTGGGCATTGAAAAAAAGCAAGCCCACAAAGAAAAGAAAACCAAAATTGCCCGAATATATTGGACAAGCAGCACCCAACACGAGTAATGATAAAACTCAACAGAAAGAAAACCAAAAGCAATTAGAAAATATTGAGCAAGTAGCCCGGACATCTGTATCGGGTAATGCAACTACTCAGAGCAATAAAGATCCTAAACCAGAGAAAATAATTCAGCCACCACCTATTAATATAGTTGGTGTCAAAGACTACCCTACTATCAATGTCTTAATAAAAAATATCACGGATAAAAATTACAAGCTAGTAGCATTAAACGACGATGTCTGGAAGGTAAATGTATCAGACTCAGAAACATATCGTACACTTACCATGAAGCTGAACGCTGACCAATTTCAGGAGTATACTAAAGAAGATAAGCAAGCTACACCAAGTAAAGTTATGGCTAGAGGGCTACACCATACCTATGAAAGCAATGATATAATAACTGAGCTACAGAATAAGATGTGTCAAATGTGCTGGTAAGCATCTTACGAGCATACATACATTAGACAGAAACACTTCAGCAGCATGCATAAATTGTAAAGGACAACACCCCGCTAATGTGGTTGTGAAGTAGCTAAAGAATTGCTAAAAATTAGAAACCGTGCAAGAAATTCTGAGCAAAATCAAAGAAACTCTGGTACAACAACAAACCAACCAAATAATAAGGGATTATACAATCTGCGAGGTAACGCATCATATGAAGAAGTTGCTAAAAATTATGAATCAACCACAACAGTAATTAATACTGGCCCAGTTCAAATAGATTTTATCAAAACCGTAGAAGCTTTAAGTTAAAAACTTGACTTTCGGTAAGCAATTTTAATAGATCTTCATATTGCAAAAAACGTGGGTACAGCTTCCAAAAAAAGCAAAAAAGGGGTGATCAAATAAAGGTTGAAACTGAGTCCATGCAAATGACAACCATCATAATTCAAACTAAGCACAAAGATGTAAGTATCTCAGCTATATACTGTCCACCACGCTATAACTGTTTAAAGCAGCAAAAAATTAAAATGCAACTTTCAATCTGGTGGCGCACCTACTTACTGACCAACAGATCTAAACAAAACTTCTGATCTTATAGATTTTTATGTAACAAAAAGAATATCTGACAACTATATACGAATTGAAAATAATGAAGACCTTATATCAGATCACTTTTCTGTTATCATGACATTCAGCGAAACTATTATTTAAAAAGAAATATCACCAAGATTTTACAACAGGAATAGCAATTGGAAGCTTTTTCGCAAATTTTTAAATGAAAATATCAAACTTCAAGTGGCAGTAAGAAGAACTATGCACGTTAATGAAGAAATTGACCGAATAATTGAAAATATACAGCAAGCAGCGTAGCAGAGCACTTCACTTGAACCTGCAAATAACATTAGAGGTACAAATTATTCTCGAAATAAGAGAACTGGTGGCTAAAAAACGTAAAGCACGTAAGTTCTGGCAAATAAATCGAACTGCAGCTAATAAAACCGAGCTTAATAACTTATGTAAAAAACTGAAATCTATTATCAGGAAAGTTAAAAATGAAACAATAGAATCATATTTGTCTTCACTTACTGGTCAAAGAGACACTGAATACTCCCTATGGAAAGCAACAAAATCGATTAAGGGACCTAAAAATTCAACAGCACCTATTAGAAATGATAATGGTACGTGGGCTCGTAGTAGTAAGCAAAAAGCGGATCTGTTTGCAAGACACCTCAAAAAAACGTTTCAACCACTACCCAGACAATCTGCGAATGAAAATGTTATTTTATACACAGATAAAATGAGCTTGAAATACAAACTGTTACGCTCCGTGAATTAAAAGAAGAAATAAAAAATTTAAATATGAAAAAAGCTCTTGGATATAATTTAATAACTTGGCAAATTATAAAAGAACTGTGATCATGATTTTAAAGCCAAACAAAAACAGTAACGATAAAAAGTCATTTAGACCAATATCTCTAGTTCCTACTATATCGAAGATATTTGAAAAACTACTTCTGAAGAGACTATAGAGCCTATAATATAGAATAATGATCTTATACTAGCTTATCAGTTTGGATTCAGAGAATAACATTTGACCCTAGAGCATGTTCACAAAATCACAGATATTATAATACGTACTCTAGAAACGAAAAAGATATGTTCAAGCCTCTTCTTGGATGTAGCACAAGCATTTGATCGTGTATGGCACAAAGGATTAGAGTACAAGTTACATTGAGATCTTCACAACAATATTATGAAATCCTAAAGTTTTACATAATCGACAGGCATTTCCGTGTAGAATATGAAGATTAATATTCGGATCTAAATAAAATTTCAGCAGGAGTGCCGAAAGGAAGCGTTTTGGGACCCATCTTATACCTCTTGTATACACGAGAAATACCACTAATGAAGGAAACACCCATATAGCTACATTTAATGACGACACAGCAATTTTGGCAGTTGGGAGTAATGTAACGCAAGCTACAGAAAACCATATGAGATTCTCGTAAATTTTATTATTGGTTAAACCCTTATTGGCATTTACCAATGATTAAACGCAGCCCCATAAAAAAGTCTAGAAGTGTTAAATAAAACGATGTAGGTGGCCAATCGACAGAACTTTTTCAGGATATAATACGTCTTTAAATTTAAATTTAAATAAGTTGACTGTTAAACCTACTATGTAGCGTGTCGCACCGTTTTGTGGAAACCACATAGAATTAATGTCTAGCTCATGCATTTGATTAAAGAAATAATGTTGCAACTTGTTTCTGTAGTGATCGATTGTAACGTGGCGGTCATTTATATCACCGAAAAAAATAGTCCAATGACACAACCTGCATGAAAACCACAACAAACAATTTTTTTTGTGGATGAAGTGGTGTTTCTTGAAGCACATAAGGGTTTCCATGTGAGCAATAATGCATATTCTGTTTAGGCAAAAATGCGCTTCATATCACCATGATAAAAAAAGGGTCTTTACTGAATGTTTTGACACTGACAGTTTATTGCTAATTTTTTTAAAGGTGCGTAAATGGAAAACCCTAAATAATGATGGTATTGACATTTTTTTAATACTCGTATATTTGCAAAGGGGTACCACTGTCCAATTAGTGATGCTTGAAATAATTTGTAAAAATGTATGAATATTTTATCGCAGTATTTATGTCGATGTCGAAAGCTTTTGATTGACGTATTTACTTCTAATTATGATCGGGACTCGCATATAATAATATATTTGATGAAAAAAATTTCCGAACTATAGTTTTAGAAAAGCGGTTAGTCCACGCACCACATATGTCATTGACTTTTAAAGAAAATGTAAAGTTGACTGCTATATTGAGAGCTAGTTAGGTGCTTTTGATTTTCTAAATGTTCAGACCGATTTGGTTATAATACTTATCGATGTGTTATTCGTTGTGGAAAACAGTGAGGAAGTGATTTTAGTGGGGTGTCTTAGGTGAGAAGACAACCGTATACTCTTAATGATAACCTAGGTTTTATTTCAATTCTATCGTCAAATCTGGAGTTTTAGGAATGGCTCAGTTAATGTCAATACTTTTACTTTTTGTTCTCTTTAGTTTAAAACCTGTGGTTGAGGTTGGGATTACTGGGGATCCATTATTCCGTGTATTTTCATTTAGATACCAAAACGATAATCTTTGTGTTCTATAGTAGTTCTTTCAATAAAAACTTTCTTGTTGCTTATCCTGACTGCAGTTTATTGACTTACTAGCGACGTTTTAATGTTACTTTTCACATATAGGAGTGGAAGTCAAATGTTTTTTGCAATACGCTTCGTTAAAGTTAGTGATTTAGATCTGGTTGCTGTAACTGTTGAAATATGTCCCAGAGAAAATAAAGATAACAAAGAGAATAAAGAGAATCAAGAAAAAAGAAAATTAAATGAAAAAAGAGAAAAAATTGTATTAGGAAGATTATAGAGACCATATAGAATATATGGAATATTTATATTTTCTGTAAAAGAGAATTTAGAGAAAATAATAAGTGAATATAAAGAATATAGTGAGATGTTAGAGAATACAGAAAATAAACGGTTTTGGTACTAGAAATTGGCAGACGTAAAAATTTTGTCAACGTATTTTTTTTTCCACTGAGAGGTAGGTTTGAAAAAATGAAATTAAAATTAAAATTTTGCTTAAATTTTTTGCTAAGGCTGTTATAATGAAAGCAGCTACCTAAAATAATTCATCTGCACTATCTGGTTACGATATCCATCTCGTTTATTGTACATAAACAATGTATATGTTGATTAATTTTTTTCATCATACACGATTCTAAATTATTATATATATATATATATATATATATATATATATATATATATATATATATATATATATATATATATATATATATATATATATATATATATATATATATATATATATATATATATATATATATATAATATATTTATATTATATTAAAATAAAGAACAACAACAATTTACTCGGTGGAAACTCGGGAAAAATTACATTTCAACTTCACAAACAACAACAATAACAATAATAAAAATAACAAATATGTATTATGTTCGTATATACTTGTATATATAGAAAATACATAAAGAAAATGAATAAAAACGAAAACAAAATAATATTTTTTTTGCTATATTTTCCTACATATTTTCCTTAGGGAAATCAAAAAAAAATAATTTTTTTTTACTTTTGTATAATTAGTTGAAGTTATTTTTTTCATGTGTTTGTATGCAAAATGCATTTTTACTATTCCATACATTTTCCGAGTTATACATATCATAAAAAAAATAAACTTAATTTTCTGGCAATTCTAGCTGCGAGTGGGAGGAAGGTTGGTGGGTGAAGGGAATAAAAATGTATATATATAGTTACTAGGTTATGAGATGAACACAAAAAATCAACACACAGAAAAATATTTTAAATTAAATTTTTATTTATCGAATGATAACATGTAATTTTCTCTCTGAATCTACTTACTCTCGTACATGTTGCAGTCGACAGTATAGTAGTTAGATTCAAGTTTGAATGAATTTGTACGTAATGAAATGGAAGTAAAATAAAAGGGGTTGTTGATTTTGAGATGTAATTTGAAATTGATTGATGTAATTTTGAAATTAATAATGGATTTTTTTGTATGTATAAATAAGAGGGATACACAATGTTGTCCAAAAATCATTTCAAACAAATTTATAAAAACTATATAGAGAGAGGAAATTAAAGTAAATTACTGTTGTGCGCATAGTACAGAGCGTATGCCCATCAAATACAAATGTATACCTAATTCAATCATTCAAAATATAATGTAAAAATCCAAATTAATAAAAATATAAAAAAAACTGACGATTTTGATGGGTTGTTATGTATTTTTGTTGCGCTGCATTCGAATATGATTTGCACAGTACGGAACTAATTTTCCTATTCAACTGTAACTCAATTTTGTCCTAAGATGTATATCAAAAAACTTGCTATACATAAAACTATAATACAGAACAGTTGATTTGATATTTATTTGATTAAAAAAGTTTTCTACATCAAAATAACAGGCGCGCACTGTGTAATATGATAAGAAAATTTGTAATAAAATTCAGTTGATAGTTTTTCCGTTTCAATATTGACGTATACAAAACCGACATTATAACAGAACATTGAAAATCTATAGATAATTTGATGTTATTATTCGTTTATAGATAGATAACGTTTGATTGGTAGTAAACAAGTTGTTTTCGTTCATATTATTGACCTGAAAAACAATTTTTTTTTTGTATTTTGCAATGAAAGCCAAATTAGAAAACTTACCTAGGCAGTATGAGCGAGTTATATAACAGTATGATTTGTAGGACAATTTACAAGTAGGATATTGTGTTTAACATGAAATTTTATTATTATTTGACGTAATAAATCAACTTTTCATAGTGCTACCGTGAGGAGAGCGTGCTATTACATGTGTTGTCTGTTGCGGTTATTTAATTTAATTTTTATGTAAATATATTTTTTTTTTGAATTGTCCAAATGGCAGCTCTATTCTTAGAGATTGAGGCAACATCAGTTTAGAAGGGTTTGTAGAACGTTACTAAGCCAACGTATTTGCTTTCCATGTTTATTTCATTAACAAGATCAGGGCTTTCATGAAATTGCTGATATATGGTAGCAATCTCATTTTAAAAAAATGCTGCGCTACTCGGGAATTCGGTGCATGCTGCCAAGCGAAGATTTTGGGCGTTGAAACGGAAGCTTCAAATTAATCCATCGCTAAAAGAGGAATATCCAAAGTTTATAAATGAATATAATAATTTAGGCAGTTTAGTACCCCTAAGATCAGCAGATCATTCTATAAATGATTCGAGATGTTTTTATTCGCCACATCATTGTGTACTCAAGAAATCTAGCGAAACAACCAAGCTGTGAGTAGTGTTTGATGGCTAGACAAAGTCTTCCAGTGAAGTTTCACTAAATGAAACAATGCAGGTGGGTCCTACCATACATCCAACTTTATGGACAATTTTAATGAGACTCCACAACCACAAAATAGATTTGGTTGGAGACTTTTGAAAAAATGTATAATCAAATTTTGATTTACGAAGACGATACGTAATTTCAGCGAATTCTGTGGCAAAGTGAGGTAACTGATGAGCTTAGACATTATAAGCTAAATACTGTCACTTTTGGGTTGGCCAGCTCATCATTTATGGCAACTAGAACTGGTGCAAAGTTCTAGTTGCCATAAATGATGAGCTGGCCAATTGCTAATGACAATCAACAAGAGTATCCAGATATTGTTCCACGAATTTTGAATGATTTTTATGTTGATGATTTTATCTCAGGGGCGGATACTGTAGAAGAAGCAAAAAATCTAAAATTAAACATAAATAAAGTATTAATTAATGGAGGTTTTAATTTGAGAAAATGGAAGTCTAACGCATCGGATATTACGGCGACCAAAAATACCGATGGAATTTTGATGTTCCCTAATACGTTGATGGAGACAAAAGTATTAGGCCTTCAATGGAATGCTTTTGAAGATGTGTTCACGTTTAAGTTAACTTTAGAAGGGAACGGTGAACCAACAAAGCGAAGAGTGATATCTGAGTACTCCAAGGTTTTTGATCCACTTGGGTTGTTACCTCCGTCTATCATCTTGATGAACTGACAACGCGGCAAGCGAATAAAATAAAATTCGAAATAAAATGAATCTTTTAGAAGTGCTAAAAATAAAGCGTTACATTCCACAGGACTGCAGGATAGAGTTGCACGGATTCTCCGATGCAAATGAGAAAGCTTATAGTGCAGTAGTGTTTTGTAGAGCACATCATGCAAACAGTGCCATAACTGTAAGTTTAATGGCTTCAAAAACGAAAGTGGCACCCATTAGGTAAATTTCCTTGCTCAGACATGAGTTGTGTGGGGCACAATTGGTAACCAAGTTTCTGACGTTAGTAAAAGAAATGATAAAACAGTGCTGATGTGCTATCCAGTCATCCATCAAGATGGAAAATTTTCGTGACTATTCGCACTTCCGAAATTTTAAGTCAGCTGCCAAGAAAGTGTTGAGATCATGCAGGATCAAAAAACCATCCAGCAGATTGCGTTTCGAGAGGAGTACTTCCATCCCAGTGTGTTAAACTAGATCAATGGTGGAATGGCTCAGATGGTTGAAGGATCCAAACTGTGATTTTTCTTTTCAAGATCCAATTTCTGATGGCGTAGGAAATCTGACTGAAGAAAGAAAGAAAGAATGCAGAGCTCTTTGTTCTCAATGCGCAAAAAGTTTTAAGGTTCTATGCAAATACAAAAAGGTGCTATGAATTAAAGGTTCTATGCAAATATACCATTGCCCGCGAGTAACAGATATTTAAATTTCCTAGCCATAAAGGAAATTCACGCTGCCAGTGAGATTAAAGAGCAAAACACCTATTAAAAACAACAGTGACCTCAATTTTTTGGCGCCATTCGTAGATGCCAATGATATTTTGAGAGTTGGTAGCAGGCTAAAATATCTCGGTTACCAATATGATTACAAGTATCCGATATTAATGTCTAAAGGTCATGCGCTAAGCCGAATGGTGACCAAACACACCATGAAAGAAATTTACGTACTGGTTTAATGCTAACATTTCATCTGTTGAGACAGAAATACTGGGTAGTTGGGATAAGAAGCACTGTTATAAACATCGTAAATAAGAGCGTAACATGTTTTAGAAATACTGCTGAAACTTCTAAACAGTTAATGGGAGAACTCCTAATAGCAAGAATGAGAGTTGCCAGGTCATGTGGAAACGATTATGCTGGATCTGTACAAATGGCCTCAAAAAGAGGAAGAGGTGCCATATTAATAAAAGGATATATAGCCCTATTTATTTGTTTGGTAACTAAGGCTTTTCTCATTGAAGTTGTAAGCGATTTGAAGAAGCCTTCTGTTTTTGCTTTGAGTTTAGGCTTTTTAGCGCATCGCTTCTTTTATTTAGAAACGCCAATAGTTTATTAAAAGTAGGAAAATCCATCTCCGCGGTTTCATTTGTCCATGCCTCTTTCGATTCACCGTCCAGCTTGCTGGCCAAAATATAAGCAAGCCAGGGATCACGCTCCTCCGCTTGCTCACCCAGAACCTTTAAGCCACGTATAACCTCGTCTGAGGTATCCGATAGATAGCGGATATATTTTGCGCAACTATGCTGCAAGATTAATGATTAATGTATACTCATCCCCTTTGAGTAAGCATTTTAAATGTTGCAATTTATGCACTTTGGAAATTCTTCCGTTGTAATTTTTAAAGAAGTCACAGAAAGATGGAAAATCTGCGTAATTACCACTAAAATCTGGAATATTAACCCGAGGTAGACGGACTTCTCCTTCACACTTGTTCAACTTAGATATTTCTTGTAGAAAATTGCTTTGATTATACATTAGTTCATCAATAGAGAGGTTACTCAGGATTATTTACTTCATGCCTTTTTCCATTCTAAATAAATACAGTTTTAGTTCAGCATGCACATCTTCAATTTTTTCCACTGCTTTCATGTTCGTTTCATCAAAGTTACCCTTCATAACCGCTCAAGAGATTAAAATTCTTTCCACTCGTCAGTCAAAATCGCAATAAAATTTTTAACCTTACTCATATATGTGTCAGTCGTAAATTTTGCAATTTGAGTTTCTAAGCTATCCAAACTCGTCACCATTCGCCTTAATGCTCGGGCTTCCTCCTTTGCATAGTTTCACAGTATCCTTTGTGTTTATAGTTTTCAATAATTTTACAGAAACTATAATTATTGACTATTCAAATGTTAACCAAGCACGGGTTATGGCGCTAAAATTTCAGATTGAGCTATATCTGGAAGATCCGGTTGCAGGTGAAGTAATATTTATGATATTTGCTCTCGCCTAAATTTGTACGCCAATAATCGTAATATTCTTTTATGAATAACAAAACTACATGGATTCACAATTTCGTTCTGAAATCAATCAGCGCCTAGTGAAAGTCGTTCAAAGATGGCATTTTAATAAATATGACATGGCATATTTAATAAATATGACATGGCATTTTGACACCATATATAATAAATATGACATGGCATTTTTGGTGCATTTAAAGGACGTACTTTCTAAAACTGGACCTAAATGAAGAAGAATAAAGTAATTTTTCACGCAGATGTCGTAAAAAACGACCGCCAAAATATACACGAATTGAACTTTACATTGCTTTCCTAAATCTTAAAACCGTATTCTTAAAATCTAGTTTCCAGTTATTATACTGGCTGTTCGTAGACATCAAAAAATATTACAAGAAAAGAAATTTGGGTTCCATATAAAAAAATCTGGTTTCATTTTTTTGAGTAGTTCGACTTGTAATGGTTCATTGAGTATGATAAATTACTTACTGTGGTTGATTATAGTATGTTTCTAATTTACAGCCTGGAATCGTTAAGATTTGATAAGCTTGATAACACGAATAATGTATGAGATTTGGTGAATTACGATAAATTACTAACTTACCAGTATAAATTGAAGTCTGGGCTCATTTTTTTTTAATGAGCGGCTAGACCTGCTTCATTATAAATTAAAGAATTGAGAGTCTTATGTTATTATGGTTTGATGAGCAGCTGGGTTCGATAAAATCCTAAGGTAACGTGATTCCGGTCTCGTCCCTAAATTACTTAAATTACTAACTAAGATACGAAAGTATTATTCTGATATTCTTGCAGTGATCTTACTTACAAATTAATGTTTTGAAATTAACACTATAATTTACAATGGTTTAACTTTTATCAATAACCCTTGGATTTGGGTGCCACAAGCCACACGTTTTCAATCTTACATGTAACGTTTCACACAGATCATACTATTTTTATATAGTTTACAAAGTTTTTCCGAAAGATTTCATTTTTAAATTATGTTCATTCGTCTGTTATTTTATTTTAAGTTTTTTTTTTTTTTTTTAGCGAAAACTTTGTAAATAAGTTTGTCAACTCACGTAATAACTGAATGTAAGTAGGAAAAATATACGAGTATCTATAAAAAAAAAATAGAAATTTTACGTTACTTCGAAGATTACCTGAAATTATTATTTTTACTTTTGTTAACAAATAATGGTATAAGTTGACATTATATATCGTCGGCGAGTCTGAAAATATATATTTATTTATAATAACTTTCGTATTGAATAGTTTTTTTTTTACTTGTTTGCAAAGATAATTTGAACGACTGTATTCATAAATAATCTTAGATTTCTGAAGAGTATCCATCGTAAGTCAAGTACCGTATAATATTCAGTTAATTAGGTAAAACATATATTTACATCACACTTAAATAGGGATAATAACTCCATTATTTTACTAGCACCTTTAAAATCAGTACCATTGTCGCAAAAAATATCGGCACATATTTTTTAAGCCGCCATGAAAACTTCTGTGTACAATCCTAATCAACTAATGAGGTATCTGTCATTTCTTAATGTGATGTAATGTTACTTGCGATTTTACAGCAGTAGTAAAAGTTCCAACCAATTGAGGTCACCAACAACTGCTTAGAGGACTCAATGATCCAGGTCTTCAAGCATCCAATATAACTTATTTGATGCAGCAAGACAACTAAAATTATAGTAGGAGGTAAAGCAGGAGATTTAGAATAACAAAATTACATTTAATAACGGGTTTTCCAATAAGAAGTTTCATTTTGATATAAAAAAAACAAGTATTTTTTAAGAGAAATCTTGAACGGTTTCGCTTCTTCACATCACTAACTTGTCCTAACAGCTCAAATTTTTCCACCAGTTTCACTATTGCCGGCCGAGATTTCACTATTGCCGGCCGACAATTTCAATGCGTTGTTGAAGCGTATATTGTACCATTTTTAGTAATGGCGTAGTTTTTACTTGTCAACTGTTGAAAAATACAAGCTTGAGAATTGACAGCTGCCAAAGTAGCAGGCTATTCAAAATAAATCTTCTTATTGGGTAACCCTATATGGAACCCCAATTTTCTCAAAATCAAGATGTAAGTAAATACAGTTATAGTACCTCAACCATAGTAGAGGATCTGCCAAAATATAGTTTTAATATTTGGAAGCAGATTCAGAGTACAATATACCTTATATACGATTGACGTACTATTGGGTGCAGATTACTAGCCTGAGCTGATAATAAATGATGTGATAAGACTTACTACAGGTAATCCAGTAGCATAAAAAATGGAAGTAGGATAGATAATATATGGACCAGTAAACTACAATGAGCCGCCATGAATTCAGTGCATGGTAACTAAATCGGAACTCGATCACATATTAAAAAAAAAACTTGGAAATAGAGGAGATTAAACAAGATAGGATTTTAACACAAGAAGAACAAAACTTTTTGGAATATTAAGAGGTAAACCTACGCCATGTGCCAATGGGCAATACACAGTTTGACTCCCATTCATAACAAATCCACCATTGATTGGAGATTTAGCTAGATTCCGAGACCAGATCATTAGCCAGATTCTTGCAGTTAGAGAATAAAGTCACATCAGCACTAACATATATGCCAATGACAAAAAAAAATTTCAAATAAAACAATGGAATTGGTCACATGCAACTCTGTGAAGAAGAATTGAGGCTATCAGAAGAATACTTGGAATTCATACCATATAATGCAGTAGTAAAAGAAAGCAGCATAACCACAAAGCTATGTAGACAAAGCCTGTTAATATGGAGAAAGCACCAAGTTGTATACTCAGCAGAAATTGAGTTTAAATGTTTCGTAAAATATACATACATAATGGTTCTGTAAAACCATTCATTAGCGCAGCTCAAGAATCATTTGATGCAGTATCAGTCAAGACAAGTCTTGTCTATCGTAATAATTTACCATCTGACAAAAATAATGGTATCCGGCTCGAAGAACGAAATGTTAAATTCAGTATTAATTGGAATTTAATAATTCTTTATTTCACTATTTTTTGAGCTTATACATTTCATAAAAGCAAGGTAGGTAACATGCTTTAAACCGTATCTACTACAGAAATAAGCTGCCGCCGAATCTTGAGAGAATTGGAGTTGAGGTACGGACAATCCGTATAACAGACAGCAGCAGCGAGGAGAACGCTTTCATGATGGTGAACTGGAAATATCTTAACTTTTGTGGCAAGCATAATTCCCCTATGAGGGATAGCCAAATATCATTTTAAAATTAAAACGACGATGAATGAAAAATCTTTGAACGTCAGCATCAGCATTGAAGTGTACGGCTGCCGTAGTGCCATCTGAGCCACCAATTTCATCAATTTGCGGAAACTAGATTTTAAAAATATTTCGCAGATATATGCTATGATTGATGCTACAATCAAAAAACCAACCTATAGGGCTTCTATAGGGAGGTAGACGCTTAAGGTCATCCTGGAAACCTAAAAAACCTGGTCATATTTTCAGGGATTGTAAAGGACCAGGAATTGGTTTAAGATAAAGCAGCTTGACAGTGTGAAAAAATAACCAGAAAGATTTCGACCGATATAGGGGCCTCCATTAATAAAAGATCTGGAAATCTAACTTGCACCAGTTTTCCAGGGCATAAGCTGGGCCAGCAAGATAATGCCTCAGGATGCACTTTTTCATTGAATAATAGAGCCAAATTAGCCATACGTCCTGATATAATACCTGAAGGCGATCGACAATAGTGTCCGTTACACCCGGAGTAAGGTGATAGGTGAAGTTGCAGCAATTTAAGACAGTGATCATTTCCAGTAACAATTGAAGAAATACCGTTTGCTGAACAATTTATATATTTGCCTGGATAACCCATCAATGTACCTTCGGCTTAAATTTAAAACAAGAGAAATACCTGCTATGAGTGACCAAGTTATTTAAACCATAATAAACGGTGACCTTGGGGCAAACAAAATAGCATAAGTAAAACCCATCAACATAATGGAAGACAGTTTATTAATTGGAAGGCCCCTGGTGAAACTCCTGCCTTCAATTCAATTTAGAGTAATGAACGTAAGTTCGGCAGTAAGTGATCAAGAAAAGATTAGGATTAGAAAAATTAAAAAAGTCGACTACACCGCAAACAGGGAGCCTGGTGAGCAAAAAGGCAAGTCGCTACAGCCTGAAACAAAGCAAATTATTTATACATCATAAGCGAAATCAGCAATAAAGGTGCTACAACAGCTAACGAAGAAGATAAGTAAGAAAATGATATCGTTCAATACTTTATCAAGATGCCGTAGAGCTGGTTTAAAAAATGGTAAGTAATGATTAAATCAAGCAGTTAAACAACCTTTGAAGTAGCACTTGTTAAAAAAAAATATGGTTTGACAAAATTCTGTTTTTATTACTGCAAGGTCACCGATGTGACTAAAAAGAACACTAACCAATTGCCACGAATTGATGACACATTGGATAAACACTATGGAAAACTTCTTTGGTGTAAAGTAGCTTTAAGCAAGTCCTAAGAACCACTAAAACTTTCGGATTTAAGTTGAACGCATCGAAATGAAGCCTTTTCAAAAAGGAAAGAATGTCCATATGAGTTGAGGAGTTTTCTAGGAATATGCCCGTCCTACTGATAAATTGTACCAAGCATTGCAGATGTCACACGGAGCCTACATCGACTAACCTAATTACCTCATAAGTTCCATTGGAGTCAAATTGTGTAAAACTAGAAGGTTGGGTAAAACTTACTCAACACAAATTACACGGTTTAGAATAGACGTAGAAAAGCTCTGGACAAAATAACAGCAAATAGCTCAATGTGGAAGTTGACAAAAATTTATAAACCCTGAATTACATTTACAAAGTAATTTCACTGTAATTAATGACATGTTGCTAAATCTATTTGCACACGTTACATCAGTCAATTACTTATACCTAAATTAACTTTAAAATTATTAAATTTGGTACGATGATATTATCAACATATTACTTTATCTAAAACTAATTGAATTAAATACAATGTTGCTTAAAAAAATATTGTAATAAGGACCATAAATATACTTCCGAGTATACATATATATACTTTTATGGTACATACATATTTACATATTAGAACCACAAAAATATTTTGTTCTTCGTTATCATCAAGATATGTTATCATATAACTCATACTTATTTAATTTTGGTATTTAGAAAATCTTATTAATTTTTTTATTATACTTAAAAATTATAAGTATATACATATTATATAGTTAGTTAGTTAGTTAGAGTAGTGTATATATATATAGAAGGAAATAAGTTAAATTATAAATAAGAAACGAAATATATAACCAAAAAATAATTCATGAATAAATAATGTGGTTTTTTAAGACAAGGCAGCAAGTAGAAACAAAAATTTATTAAATTATTTTATTATATATTTGATCCGATATCTTAATTTATATATAAAATGATAAAAGCAAAAAATCTCCTTCTTGTATAATATGTACTCGACTATATATAGAAAAATTTATTGAAAATTTATTATTTATGAGATATAAAGATTTAAAATTAGATTACGATTTTGTTATTTTCTTGTACACGAGTCCTTATAAAATGTGTATATACCTTAATGTATATATATAAGAAACTATGAGGCTGTGTTTTTTCATATAGGCATAAATAAATAGGGAATATTTCTAAATAAGGATAAAATCAAATTTTTATATCAGGTAAATATATTAAAAGGTTAAAGTATTTTATACGTTGTTAAGTTGTATTATGCTCAACTTAATTGAATTATACAATTTTATGCTTATACTTTTTATAGATTTAAGTACCGCACAGGATAACCAAAACATTTTTAATATTATATTATCAATATAGAGAAACTCTATATGTAAATATGAAAGTATTGACTAGATTGAAGAAATAATGTCACTTCGCAGGTTTCAATAAAACAAATAATATACATTGTCCTCTTGATGGAATGTTTATTTTTATTTACCACATCTCACACTTACACTTGGGATGAATACCATAACCATTTATTCAATCAACGTATTTAGTTACATATATTGCTGAATTTATAAGCTGATTTTTGTGACTTAAAGGCCAGTTTTTCTTTATGAACAATGTTTTTGGTGAATATGGTGTAATCATTACTATAGATAAATGGCCCTGGCCATTAAATTAACTGTCATGTAAAATTGAAATCTATAAAAAAATTAACTTTACTGGCAGCGACATTTAATTGTTCATGGTACACGCTGGTTGTCGTAATAAAATTCGAATTTTTAGAAATGCTTTTCCGCATGCGCTTTATTTAAAGATATTACAAAGTCTTAAATGACTTTAGGAACTGAGTTTACGTGTATAGAAAAAAAAGATAAGAGGTGTGCAGTGGTCGTGCTTAACTTTTATAATTATTTGTATTGCCAAAATTAGTGTTTTTGAAATAGTGTTTTATGGATATAACTTACTAGATTGTTTTATGGATATCCGCTAGATAGCAACACTATCTTTAATTTTATCGATCTATCAAAGAGAGCTAAGAATTTCATTTTAATTACATTATAAAAATTATACATTATAGAAATTATTTCACCCTTAATTCCACATATAACGACAGGTTATGGGCCCAGAAAAGTGTTTTGGATAATATTTTCGTGAAAAGAAGTGAAAATAAGACAAAATTTAGTAAGGTTATATTTAGGCGTGTGCAAAATTAAAATTGTAACCGTCGAGCAAAATTGTAAAAAAAATGGATTCAGAATTGTCCAGAGTAAGCAAATTCCAAGGATTTGAAAACTGGAATCTATGGAAATTCCAGATTCAGATAATTTTGAAGTCAATTGAAGCAGGGGACATAGTAAATGGCACAAACCATCAACCTGCACCCGTGGGCACAGATGCGACGGCTGCTGAGAAAAAGGTAAATGCCGAAGCGATACGTAAATGGAATAATACCGTCGAGCTGGCGTAAAAGGTAATCGTTACCACAATACCTGAATAAACGATAATGTTTATTTTGACCTCGAGGATTCTGAGGCAATGTGGAAAAAGCCAATATATTTGAACAAAAAACCAAATCTTCAATCCACATTTTACAGCAAAAGTGATTTACATTGGCTAAAGATCCTTCATATGATATTGCAGCACATATTTCAAAAATTGAAAATATATCTAATAAACTAAAGGCAATGGGAGAGAAAATTGACGATAAGGGAGTATTGACCAAAATACTCCTAACTTAACTCATAATTCCACATATAACGACAGGTTATGGGCCCAGTACAAAAACCAGTCGCATTGGTCAAATAACCCACGTAGATGTGTGTGGACCACTACCAGAAAAGTCATTCACAGGTTCAAAGTATTTCCACATTACAGAACCGTATATTCTCACATTACAGAACCGTATATTTCTTGGGTGCAAAATAAGACGTAATGGAATGTCTAAAAGATTATATAAAGAAAACAGAAAAACATTGCCCCAGAGGAATAGAAATTTTCAGATCTGACAATGGCCTAGAATTTGTCAATCAAAAAGTCACAAAATTGATGAAAGAATATGAAATTTCTCATCAAAATTAAGTAGGTTATTGTCCTGAGAAAAATGTCAAAATAGAACGCGAAAACAGAACTGTTGTAGAAACTGCTCGTATAACATTACATGCTGCAAAATTTGAACTTAAATTTTGAGCAGAAGCAGTAAACACTGCCGTTTATATTTTGAGCAGAACAGGAACCATTAGCATTATGAATCAATCACCATATAAAATTTGGTACAACAAGCGACCAGATATGTCAGAATTCCATATATTTGGAGAGAAAGTTAACGTGAAACTGCCGGAAAATAAAGTAAAGAAGCTTGACCTAAAAAGGAAAATAGGTTACTTTGTAGGCTACGGCGATACTGTAAAAGGGAACAGAGTTTGGATTCCAGAGGAAGACTATGTTTTTGTTAGAATGCATCTTGAGTTATCTAACCAAACCAAATCTAGAGTTACCTAACCGATTGTCTGATTCAGAAGAACAAAATGAGAAATTTTGTACGCCAGAGGCCGAACGGAGTACATTAATACAACTAAGAGATCGATTAAAACTAAATAAACCAAAGAAATTAAAATATTACGAAGTAGATTTAGATTGTAAACCCAGAAGAACTGCTGACTTTTTAACAAGCAGTAAATGGTACAAATGTACAAATATACAAAAATTTAAAGCCAGATTAGTAGCTAAAGCTTTTTTTGAGCGTGAAGGAATAAACTTCAACGAAACCTTTAGCCCTGTAGTAAGGTTCGACTCAATCCAAATATTATTAACAGTGGCCAATTCAAAAAATTTAGTACTCAAACAGTTTGACGTAAAGCCTGCTTTTTTAAAAGGTAAACTAGAGGACGTTATATGGATGAAGCAGCCAACAGGATTCAAAGATGGTACAACAAGAGTATGTAAACTACTAAAAAGTTTATGTGGTTTACATCAATCGTCTATATGTTGGAACCAAAGAGTAAAAGTTTTTCTAACAAACTATGGACTCAAACAATCAAAGGCTGATCTTTGTATAAACCTGTTAATCAAAAATAATCTGATAATACTCCTAGTGAGTCCATCATCTATATGGATGATGGACTAGTAGCTGGAATCGACGAAGAGACTGTGAATGATTTCTTATGTGGACTTGAGAAAGAATTTCATATAACTTCTGACGATGCTTATACTTACCTTGGTTTACAAATGGAAAAACAAAACGATGGCTCTATTTTCTTACGTCAAAGTGCCTACACAAGAAAAATTCTCAATACATTTAATTTAGAGCAAGCAAATGCTCTTGCAATACCAGCCGATCCACATCAACAGTTAAATGTAAATTTAAATGATGATGAGAAGACTGAGTTAACCACTGCTCCCTAAAGAGAAGCTGTGAGCAGCTTGTTATATTTATCAAAAGGTACGAGACTAGATATTTCCTTTCCGGTTCATATGGTTAGTCGATATATAGAAAAACCAACGAGATTGCATTGGAATGCAGTCAAGAGAATAATTAAGTATCTCAAAGGAACTGTTGATTATGGTTTGTACTTTAAGAAGCAGAAAATATTATCCTTATGTGGCTACAGTGATGCAGATTTTTCATGAGATATTGAAACATGCAAATCAACTACATAGGATTTATAGTTATTTGGAGTGGATGTGTTGTTAGCTGGTGTTCTCAAAGACAGTCTACAGTCACCACCTCTACCACTTATTCGGAATACTTGGCAGCCTTAACAATCAAAGAACTAGTTTGGTTCTTAAAGTTAATCGAAGAGATCTATCCTTATCAAAACATTGCTACAACTCTCTATATTAACAATCAAAGTACGCTTGAATTGATTAAAAATCCTTTTCTACACAAACGAAGTAAACATATCGACGTTCAATATCACTACATCCGAGAATAGTATGACAAGAAAGTTTTACAACTTAACTACATCAACACCAAGGAACAGCCAGCAGATATCCTCACCAAATCCTTGGAAAGAAGACTCTTCGAATTTCATCGCAACATAATATGCTACAAACTTGAAGAGGATTCTGATTTTCCATAAAACAGTGGAAGTGTCAGAACTGTTGTTTTTTAAATAGTAATTTATGGATATTCTTTGCTGTTTATTCCCTAGATGGCAACACTATTTTTAGTTTATATATTACACAAGAGTATGTTTATTTTAATCGATACAAATATACTGATACTTATGCTAATCAATTTTCTCCTCGGAAGATCGATAAGCGGTAATAATATACTGGAATCCCCTACTCAATAATTATTGTTAACACTGTGATGGTCAATGTGTGGAAGGTTAAAAATAATTTTTTTTAAATTATGTAGTGGACAATGTAAACTGCCAATGCAAGGTGACCCAAATAAGTTAAGTGAATTCGAAAAATTAAAAAAAAAACGAGACTGCTGGATTAGTTGCACAAGGCTGAGGAGAATACTATACACAAACACCACGAAATTATTTGCCTACAAAGTCCGGATGATTCAGGCATTGAAAGTAATAACCATTTGCTTTGATATAAGTTCTTTGCGTGGGCCATTGACTAGTAAAATACTGACATCGATTTTGGTCGAAAAATTGCTAAATTTGAAATTTCAGAATTGCTACATTTGGGGTTTGGAACAACCATACGTTATCGTTAAGAAGTCAATGCATCAACCAAGACTAACAGTTTTGTTAAATTTTAAACAATTTTCCATTATGAATAGATTTAATTCAGCTCTCCTAACAGATTTATTTGATTAGTCAGTGCGACTATAATTTTTTTTTCTGGAAAATACGACCGCCTTAATATAATATTTCTGCAAATCATTGAATTTAACTCAATTACGTTCGATCATACTATATTTTAATGTCATCGCACCAAAACTGGTCCAAAACACTATATAGTTAATTTAGGTATAAGTAATTGACTGATGTGATACGTAAAAAAAAATATTTATGGACATTCATCAGCAGAAACAAGTTCGCAATATAAATTCTTAAAATTAATAATACCTATCATGTCACAACCAAGCACATCAAAATCAAACACCAACATTCAATCAAATCAACGCACTCGTATGTATACACACAAATACATATATATTTATATATATATAGTTAAGCTCCTGTTAGAAAATTGAAAAAGCTGAAGAAACGAAACGAATATAAATCATCAAAAGTATAAAAAAAATGCTCCATCAAAAATATATCACAAAAATATCAGACCTTATGACATTAGCCAATTTAATACTGTCCCCCCTTTTTTGTGCTGTACATATATACATATACATTTTAAAGACTATTTAAGAAGTACTAAAAAGCTGAAAAATTATTTTTCCAAAAAAAAAAAAAACGAAAAACTCTTTTGATGGATATAAGAAGTATAAATAAATAAAATAAAAAAAAGTGAAACGCAAACTTGTCTTGACGTTATTTCATCCAACAGTTTTGATAAGGGTAAAACATCATAAAGGATATATGTACGTATATAAATTTGGTACATTTGCCGCTTCCTGTAATACACATAAACATAATTTTATAATACATAAATATAGAAAATATATTAAAATGAATATTTTATGTATTGCATAGCGCGCACCGAATAGGACATTTTGTCTTTGGCGTCGTCCTTTTTAAATATTTTAAGTGGTCGTATAACTTTTTTTTAAAGATATTATCGGTAAATAACTTAAAAATTTATATTATAAACAATAAATTAAAATATTTTATGCGAATTTTGATTCATAAATTATGTTTACTTTTATATTTGTGGGGTGATCCTGATTCGAAAATATCCTTTTTGACATTTATAAGTTACATGCTACTCGTATATTTTAAAGTTTAACTGTGTTATTGAAATACATGATTTGCACGTCATATGCTATGTCCACACCACCAATTATAATTAGTAGACTATTTGGAGGTTTGCAAAATACAAATTGTCAGTTTTCGCATCAAAATTACTGTTAAGAGTGTGAATGAAATTGGTGTGGCCAAACAATTAATATTTGGCAACCCAAATTATAATAATTAATGCACAATTACGAAATTAACTACGTTTATTGGACAGTAAGTGACCATACCATCAAAAAATCGATGAATCAATTAAGCATTTCATTAAGCCTCTGGTTGTTTACTCTCGCCGGCTTAAATAGTTTCTCAAGGACTTGTTCGAAAATTTAGAACTGTATGAAAGATTTGTTAAAAACTACTATCAACTACGAAGGGTAAGCATATCCATTGAAACTGATTTTACTGAAAGTATACCGATGCATCAACGGTTGTTGCCACCTTATGAACTAAAGGAAAATATTCGTACTAAAATTGAAGAGTCTTGCTTATATCGGAATTTCTTGAAGAAAAATTGCAAGACTTGTAGAGTTTCAACACAAAGTAGAGGTTCTGACAAACTACAGGTAAACCCACCAGTAGTCAATATTTAGTGAAGATATCTAAAATGGAATCCATTTAAGGCTGTTATAAGTGCCATTATCTATTTAATAATTCGTTACATAATAAAGCAATAATTTAAAATTTCATCAGGATGTTATAATCAATAACATCCTGATGAAATTTTAAATGATAAAATTTATCTGATTTTTGTTTAAATCTTTTTTTTTATAAATTTTTTATAAATCTTTCAAAAGACTATGGTCAAATTAGTTATTGGGATCTGTTGATAATTTTTGATCCCATATTCGATGCGTTAAAATGACCTGTGAAACACTGGGGTTATTTGACTGTAAAACTCAATGATATCAAAAAGTGATGCAGACACAAAAATAAATATCATGCTGCCCACAATGGACAAGTAAAGTGCAATTTTTATATAATGAACCGAATTGCTGACTAACATCATCAAGATCATCAAAAAATAAGCAAACTTACTGTTTGCAATATTTGGTGGCCCGCTTAATCGTTTGATGTACCATAACCTTCAAAATTTAACACAGTCAATAGTTACAGAACTTAACAACATTATAAAATCGGCTAAGACCCATTTTTATACAACATCCAATCTTCAATGACCACACGGAAAATTCGTTCAAACATCCAGCTAGCCAATCCTGAATTCGTCAAATCAAACATAATTTATTTCCTTTTAAGTGCCAAATATTGGTGTACATAAATTAAAGTTACCAAATTAAAAGGTTCTTAACCATCGAAAACCACCCACATTATGTCAAATCATTCTCGTGAGAAGAATACAAGTGTGAAATATTGTTCACAAAGTTTAATATGCGTGACTACTAGGATACGGTTGAATGATAATCAAGTTTCCATTTTCATCATGCTCGTTGCAACCTGGTGACTATAAAAAATCTAGCTAATTGCTGATTTTTCAACTTTAAAATACGTTCACATAAATTAGTGTGGAAGCACTAAACAGTTATATAAAAATGAAAGATGAACCCAAAACCTTAGGACAAATGGAACCGGTTAATCCGGAACCAGCATAAAATTATTGGATTTTTACTTCCTGCACTTTATAATGATGGTATCCAGTTGTTGAAATGATGTTTCAATTTTAGTGTATCTCCGGTCACACGTAAATGTTTTTAGTGTTAACATTGTCAAAATTTACCGACAAATGCGGCTCTGGAAACTCCATCTGAATCTATGGAGAAATTTGCTTAATAAACCACTCCCGAAATGTAAAACCCTCGATACCAATAACAGCCTTTTTGTCACGACAAAAGTACTGGTTACAATCGTTTACGTGAATGACCTACTCACAGAAACCAATAAAATAGTTGCTGCCACAGAGATGAATTTCGAAAATCTCAGCACTTTCCGGAATTAAGAAAATGGTCAACAAATGAACCGAAAATTATCAAATTTTTTTCAACTTAATTCATTGAAAATCGCTTGAAAATTGATGATAATCCTATGGTCAAAACACTAGGACGTTTTTAGAATAAATCAACCGACCAAATCATTTTTTTAAACAGTGAAAGTAAATCATTGCTCGAAATCTACTCGGTATCAATGGTTGTAAATCTTTACTTGGAAATCTGCTTAAACAGTCATTATGGCAGCTGAATCGTATCGTTAGAGTAATTGTTGTTGCTAACAGGATAAGAAACATATATGACATTTTCTTAATTATAATGGCCCAATTACATTTATTACCTTTATTTTAATTTTCCGAAAGTAATAATTACATTATTTCGAGTGCTTTAAGTGGATCAATGACTAATTTTATGTCGTTGGATCATTTGATATTTAGCAGTTCTTTGTTTGTTTCACTGGCGCTCTACAGTTTTTTAATATATATAATCTAATGCCACTCCACATTTAAAACATTTGACAGATTGTTTAAAATCATGTGTCATGTTGTGATATGCCTTTCAGCGATATATTTTGCCAATAATTTCGTGATTAAATATCTAGTTTTAGTGAATTCTTTTTCTACTTGAAGCTGATGTGCAATTCCATACATTTTTGAGTATCCTAGTGATTTAAAAGATCACAATTCAAATTTACAAGGTATTGAGACTACAAAACAGCCATTACTCAGACTCTGGTGAATGGTTGCAAACTTTTTAAACTTTGTAAGGGTATCCAGTTTAATTTAATTGGTTGGGCAATCGGTTTGTTGGATAAATCTTTCACCAGCTGAAAGATATAAATCTTTCATAGGCTGAACTTAATAATAAGGGCAACACAAATTAGGGTCGTGAATGCATTTAAACATAATATGTCAGCAGTAACGTAAATACACGAATTGGTCGATCAATTAATTTGTCTATAGATACAAAATTCGCAATATAATTTGAAATATTAACGCAAATTTAGATAAATAATTTGTATTTTTGGTATTCTGATACCAATAGTTCCTACATTGTTCAAACTAATTCGGCATAGCATTTTAATTCCAATTTTAAGGATAAATTTTCAAAAAAATTGACAATGCAAAAGTAGGTCTAATCTAAACTATATGGCAACAAATGCAGTTCTTTTGAAAATGAGAGAAAAATTATTTAAAGAACACAGTAGCAATTATAAAACAGACATCAAATCCTAAATCATTGAAACATCTGATGAATTCACCCAGTTGTGCTAAATCAACCACCTCGAACCCAGAGACAACAGTTGATTCATCCTTAGCTGCAGATAAGCCATTAAGCTATAAAGTGGCGTTTGTGCATTTTTAACATTTCAATCACTCTCCAATATTGTCTCGCATGATTGGGAAGTGTAAGGGCAAGACTTTGTTTAAGTAACTTTATGTGCACCAAAAACATATAATATGTATCATCTGCTTTAAAGATATGCTAACGCTCATTTGCTTATATATTAATAGAATCAGAACTGATATATTTGATTATGGAACATTCAGAAGATTTGACATTTGTTGCTCTCTGATATGTATCATGACACAGAATTAGTCACTAGTATTTTTTAAAACTGCTTCAAAAACACCAGGCACTTCAAATCAACATTTCAAACTATAAAATCAAGAAAACAAAAGAAAACCTGAACCACAACCAATTCATTGTATGGTTTTAAAAACACGACCCATATTAGAATCGAAATATTGATCTTTCAAATTTGTCGACAGTCCTTGTAGCAGACTATACCACATCATCTGTAAAAGCGTTTTGGAGAAAGGTGAAATGCGACAGCGCATAATTTATTTGGAAAAACATTTTGGGATGTGGGTTAACTAAATCACATGATATTTTATTGCTAAAGATATTTGTAAAAAATAAGTGGCACGAGTGCGGGTTTACAAGGGCTCAATATTTTGCCCCCAACAATGGATCTTCAATTATTAGATGACTAGCTCATGTGGTTTAATACTCTTAAGCCGTCTTAATTCTTGCGTTAGATCAATAAGTTGTATTTATTCAATATCGATATGATGGAGTAATCTTCTTTCATGATTGTTGGAAAATTCCTGAATCACTTCATCAATCCATTTGATAGTTAGGTCAATTCCTCCTTGGTTACGTAATGGTAAGCATTCGTTATTGCATGAAGAAATTGGTTTTGACAAAGTTGAATAATTAGACGATTTGATGGTTTTAGTACAGCCCCACAGTTGGATACCATAAGCCCAAATTGGTTTAATTATCGATTTCTAGATTACAGCGTTTACAGTACAGGCTAAGCTTAGAATGTTTTCCTATCAGCCATGTACATTTCACATTGCTTTATTTTAATTTGTTCAGCTTTTCATCTAACGTGATGTTTCCAGTTCAATCTTGAATCGAGTTGCAATCCGAGATATTTGGCAGATTCAGCTTGGAGAATTTGTACCCCATTAAAAATGTATGGAATTTACATTTTTATGCCGCAACGCATATGTTACATGGACTGATTTCAGCTCGTTCAGCTTTATTGTCCAATCGCTGGTTAATAGGCTGATTACATCGGCTGCTTGTTGTAAGTATTCAACTGCTTGTTTCTGAGATTTGTTTTTGCCAATACTACAGTATCATCAGCAAAGGTTCCGATGAAGGTTATTTCCATTGTTAGTATATCGGAAATGTAGATAATATATAGAAAGAGCTCTAATACGCCAGCAAGAGCAGTTGGGCACACCTGCTTTGGCTGGATAAAAGTTACCCAGCCAGAGATGGTTGGAGAGACACCACTCAAGCAGTTGACAGTAATTTTGTGGCACTATTTTACTAGTCTTTTAGATGAGACTCTCTCGCCACACTTTACCAAAAGCCTGTGATACGTCTAGAATAATGGAAGGGCAATATTTATTCTCTTCACAAGCTTATCCTACCTTTGCAGACACGCGATGAACTTGAACAATGGTGGAGTATTTGTTCCTGAATCCATATTGAGAATCAGGTATAATGATTATTGGTTTAGTCGTTTCAATAATAACTTCTCAAACTACTTTGAGATAGTCGGTAACAAAGGGATCGGCCTGTACGATGTTAGTTGCTCACCGGGTTTATCTGTCATTACAGTTTTATCATTACTATTTGTGCAGCCTTGAAACACTCAGGCACATATGTAAGTTCAAAGCAAACATTTTGTATATATATATATATATATATATATATATATATATATATATATATATATATATATATATATATATATATATATACATATATATATATATATAAATATATATATATATATATATATATATATATATATATATATATATATATATATATATATATATATATATATATATATATATATATATATATATGTATATATATATATATTTATATATATATATATATATATATATATATATATATATATATATATATATATATATTTATATATATATATATATATATATATATATATATATATATATATATATATATATATATATATATATAAATATATATATAATTTAACATAATACTCTCTTTGATAAATCCTTAAACAGCCCTGGGAGAATTTTGTCAATTCCAAGTGACTTATTCAGATTCGAATCTGTGCGACTTCTAGTGGGGTCACACTACTAATATTTAATGGGGTTCTATAGACTGGTTCAGAATCAATACTAGAACGAATATTATTTGGTTGAAAAAATAATGATGTTGTGCAAACTGTTTATCTTTTTGATCCTTACGACACACCCATTTTCCATTTGTGTTCCTTATGGCGTTTGGATTATTGGTTTCTTATATATTTTAGTAGTTTTCCAAAGATAATAGTTTTTGTCCAATCCAGGACCCAGACCTTTCAGATAATTTTCAGTACAAGTCTCTTTCAATTAATCGGTTAACTTTATTACTTACTTGGTTAAATTCTCTTTTGTCGATATTTCTGGTTCTATGTCATAAATGTATTTTCGTATACGTCTTCATTTTATCAGTTTACGAACCTCCAGTGGGTAGTTGATCTTTTGTATATCTTTTTCCTTTAATCCAGGTATGACTTCTATAAGTGCTTCGCGCATAGAGTTAATAAAATATCCAGCTATTATTTTGAGTTCTTGCTTATAGTTTTGAGACAAGCTTTTAATTCAATCAAGTTGTCCAAATTCTCTCTAAATAATTCCCAATCCGTTTATTTGCTATCAAGATTAAATTTTATTTTCTTTTTAATGGGTGCTGCACTCAGAGTCATTAAGACCGGAGTATGATCAGAAGTAAGGTCTTTAATACCTTCAACTGCATTTGTTTGGTAGTTTGGTAGTTTGGAATTATCTTTCAGTTTTTTCATCCTGTTAGTAAGCTGGCTGAAATTTTCGGTCTCAAATTCGGTGAACATCTTCATTATGTTACTAATAGTTGGCTCATTAATCACAAGTTTATGCCTGATTAAATTTTTTGATTTTCATTGTTATTTGTGGTTTTGGTCACCTGGTCGTAGGAGCGTAGGAGACCTGCGCTCTTTAGCAATATCGTATTATTTGTTTGGCTTTTGCTGTAGGGGCTGAACTAATGATACTTTTTTCGGTAGCTAAACATTTAGTTTTTTCTGATATAACCTTTGTCTTCGCACAGTGCACAAATTGGCATAACATTTCATGGTTTTTGACATTGATTTGTTTGATGGTTCTCTGTACATTTGACACATTTGCGGCTTGTCTATTACAGAAGTTTTATGCGTGTCCTAATTATTGGCAGTTAATACACTGAGGTATGTATACTTGTTGCCTTTTTTAGAGTCTCAATAGACCCCTTACAATATAGCAGGTTCTTAATAAGAAAATTATATTTGTTTAATAAAAGTAAATAACAAAATTTTAGTTATGAATTTACTACTGGTAATAGAGAGGTTTGGACCCTCGAAAATTCATAAGAGTTTTAACTCCAATTTTTTGTATACATTCGTTTAAACACTCAGTTCACGCAAAATGAAAAATTTAGCATCAAAACCGGGTTTCGTAATAAAATAAAATGTTCTCATGGCGGATAAATAGCAGAAGCTTGCAAAATATTTTAAATTAAAAACTCTTCAATTGTTACAGATAAACTCCATAAATAAAAGTGTTTTTAATACGTATCTCAAATATGCCTATACTTAATGGCAGTAAATTTTTAAAATATTCTGTAAAATAGCATCCAAAAAAACGAAAATTTAAAGTCTGTCCTATCTTATAAAATATAGACCACTAAAACTTTTATGCTTACATCTTCTTTGAACGGTGTAGATGACCAACAAAAATGTTTTTTTATGGAGGTGTTTCTTCATAAAACTGTAAGTTCGTACACGTTTTAGATGACCATTATTTCGCACATTATTTTGAGACAGTTTATATTTTAACAATTTCCTGGATGTACTAATCTGGTTGAAAGCTTAAAATCTTAAAAAGGCGTAAATACGTAGCGCTATTAACATGTAATCCTATTCATTCGAAAAAATATATAATCCCATTATATTTCCTACTGAAAAATTTACTAATTCGAGCAAATAGTTTGTAATATTTTTAAAACACTAAAATTAGTGCTCCCTCGAGCTACAAAAAACCATTAAATTTATATATATATATATATATATATATATATATATATATATATATATATATATATATATATATATAAATTTATAAATATAATGTGTGTATATATTAATATAGGGAACCAGTTTGAACAAGGTACGTAGCCCAACAAAATTATATGTGTCCAACAAATAAAATGAAGCATTGGTATTTTAGTGGTACGTCTCAAAGTGTTAATTTTTTTTCATTCGCCCATATAGGTTAAACTCACACACACACACAAACCATAAAAATACAAAATAAAATTCAAACATAAATAGTAAAAGTGGTATGGCACAATGAGATGGAAAGCTATTATTTTATTAAAAATGATTTTAACTTTATATGCTGAATATATAGGGAAAATCCCTAAATTATAATTTTTCTTTGTTTGTTTTAATAATTTTGTAACTATAAAACACCTTTCACTCGTTTTCGTTCACCAACTTAAACTCAATCCCTGTTTTAATTTTAATTTTAAAAACAGGCAGCACCTTACATCTATGTATATATATACACTATGCTGGTTTTAATACCATCACCATTATAATAATAATATTTTGTTTTTCTTTTATCCTTTTTTCACTTGGTTTTTTTTTATGTATGTATCCTCGTGTATTTGTGTACATTTTTACTTTCATATACTACGTTCAGTTTATGGTTGAAAATGAATTTTTCTAATTAAAGTAATACGACCCAAGTGCGAAATAGTGTCTAATTATTTTTTTTTTGTATTTTGTGTTTCAATAATAAAATATAAAATTAATTAATTTAAAGAAAATTTAATTTTTTTTATTAATTTTTCGAATTGTTTTATTTTTGTAATTTTCAATAATACGTACAACAACACTAAAAATAATGCGACAACAACAACAAAGCGCGATGAACATTGGCAGGATGAAAATTCAAATTAATTTTGTAGATGGTAATGTATTTTTGGTTTACGACCCAATGCAAATATTTTAAATTTGATTATTTGGCTTAATAGAAAAATTAACAGTTATCCTAAAAGCTTCTTGTCTATGGTTTTATTTTGCTGCATACCACTTAAATATTAAGAAATATCGTTGTATTGGATACGAAAGCTTTGGATGTTTATTCGGAATACTTTCAAAGCTACATATCTCATCCATTGTAGGTTTCAATTTTAATCCATCATACAAATACAATAAGCTTTATTTTACGTGGAGAGACAGCAAATTTGCTAATCTGTTTTAATATAACAGATGCTAGTTAAAGAGGCCTTACAGAAACTTCACATGTGGTACAGAAAGACACACAATATGCTTTTCTCCAAAAACTAGATAAACAAGCAGATCAAACAAATGTGCATCTTGTAGCTGACATTACCGATGAATTGAAAATAGGTATAAAGGCGTTAGAAGCAGTTGCTGAAGCTATAGATCCTTCGTTGATTCCAATTTTAGAGAACAAGCATGATGATAAAACAAAAATATTATAGGTTAGGCATTCAGCTGAGATTGACTTTCCTAAGCTCATAGACTTCTTAGGTTTTTTGCAACTGCTAGCCCAAACAAATCATAAACAGCCAATGCAAGACAAGCTTGGAGCTCACATACAGATATTCCAATAGTCTGTCCAGTATGCACGCAAGAAGATCATTTTAAAGTTTCTGGAAATGTCTGTGACACAACGACGTGCATTTTTAAAAATAAATAATTGCTGTTTGAATTGTTTTTGGTCTGCACACATCTCATATTACTATAAGAGTAAAGTAAGATACTCGATAGGTTACAAAAATCATCATAAAATGCTGCAAATAGGTAATTCATTTACTCGTTAAATGAACTCAAATAGCTCAAGTCAAACTACTGAGCAAGTTGTTTAAGTACAAGTATATATTCTGCCTCCAACTTTTCGATCCTAAATTTATTGTTCCCTGTGGTGTTGTTGATCTTCTGATAGGAGCCGAACATTTTTTTTTAAATAAGTAATGATGTGACGATCGCAGCAGCCCATTGTTTTTATGAATCTACATCTTCGAAAGTAGAAGCAAATTTTTATCGGTCTCTTCGGAGTTTATGAAAAATAGTAGATTGACCACAGCAAAAACACAAGAATAAGATCGTCATTTTGTACAAACTATCAAAAAAAAATGCAGACGGGCGATTGGTCCTCCGTTTACTATTTAGTGCTTCGCCAAATCTATATACTTGGAAAATCATACACATTTGATGGCAATTGACAGGAAAAAAGTTCGGAAACCAAGATTTTATGATCCATATGGAAGCTACATTATCAAGTTCACAGTATTAAAGTACATATGGAGGAAGCAGTTATTATAAACGAGCTAGATTAGTGCATTTTACCATATCATAGCGTCTTCGAGTACCACCACACAATTAAAGGTGGTATTCGATTCCTTGGCTAAAACCAGCTGTGTATAGTCTTTGAGCGATATCCTGTTTGTTAGTTCTACCATGCCAAACAGTCTGTATCAGATACAAGAGAAATCAGACGATAATTAAATTAAATGTCAAGAAGCAACAAAGCCGATCAGATGTGTCAATAATGTTAATGGTTTACGAAGGTGGCATTCAACTTTCCGATGATACTTGAAGACCTGCCTGAAGATAAAAAAAAACCGGCTCCAAAAACCATTGCAGGAATTAAAAAATCTATAACGTTACTAAATTTGCAGTGGTACAAATTGCAAGTGACCCAAATAAACATTGGCTAATACTTTGCAACGAGCTACCTGATTTCAAAAATATTAAAATTTCACGCTGGTGGCCAGGACCAGTCAAGACAAAACATGGCAAAACTAATTTTATTCTCACAATTCCGAAAAACCTCTACCTAACACAAAAATAAAGTTAACCTAAATTTTTTGATGAAATAGCTACCAAATTTTCTAGCAGACCAAAATTTCAACGGAAACTTGATGTAAGAAAACAATTCGACCGTAAATTTTGAGTTTGTAAGCAAAAATGAAGGAAACCCCAAAAACATTTAAAAATATAATTTTTAAATTAGCTTACATTTCATGAAATAACAATACTGGGAGCGGTATTGCGGATGAAATATCAATAGAAGTGAAAAAACTCGTAAAAAAGGCAGAATTAAGAGTGATCTATATTCGGAGTTTGCTGCAACAATCACAACTATGCGTAAGTGGAACATTATGGATCAACTACACAAAGAACTACTTCTGGAAATTCCAGAGGAACACCAAGTTGATATCCAAGTTGAAATATTTCATACAACAACAATATGAAAAAACTAGTGAAGAAGTAGATGAGATGATAACCAGACTTGAAGAGCAACACAACAACAATCAGCACAAGTGAGCGGCATCAACAATAATAAAATTGGTCAACCAGAATTAAAATTGCCACCCATCGAAATACCATGTTTCAATAGGCGCAATATAGTGAATGAGCAAAAACCTTAAACCTTAAGCTACCTTAAAACTTATGTTAAAGGAGAGGCAGCAAAGCTTCTAAATCACATTCCAACAACAGGAATAAACAACACAGAAGCGTGGAAAATACTGATGAATCGGTACAACAACAAGAAGTTACTTGTAACCAACCATGTGAATACACTGCTAAACCTGCGAAATATTACCTCGGAGTCCGCAAATGCAGTGGAAAATCTTCATGACACGATGGTAAAAAATCCGTAGGCCTTTAAAAACTTAGGCAACGATACAACAACATGGAACGCCATATTAATTCCGTTAGTATTAAAGAAGTTGGACAACGAGACTAATCGGTTGTATCAAGTTCATCTTTAACAAATCAAGTTAATTATTTCACAAGCGCCAAAAAGAACGTTTGCTGGAATTAGAAAAACGTGCATTGTGTGTAAGGCATCGCATGATATAATTAGATGCCCCACGTTTATAAAAATGCCAGTAATAGAAAGGTCTAAACTTGTAACAGGGAACAACTTATTCAGAATTGGTTTAATCGCGCAACACATAGCAAATTTCTCAGCAAAAAAACCTGTGTGGTATAAATAATGGAGTACCCTTATTAGCTACAGCCCTGATAAAGGCAGCTACTCGTATTGGATATGCAATACAACTACGCTCTTTAATAGATCCAGGGTCACAATCATCGTTCATTACTCAAGAAGTCGCCAAGTTACTTAATTTACCAAAATTTCGTGTAAATCTGCAAGTCAGTGGTATTGGTGGAATGATGACTAGCAATATAAAATATAAGGTGTTCATTACAATATCATCAACTTTCAACAAGGTGGTAGAAGCGTTCATCTTACCAAAATTGACTGAAAGTCTGTCAGTTTAACCAATAAAAGGTGTCAACAACACCTGGAAGGAGTTAATATTGGAAGATCCACACTACGAGACGCCTGCATCTATCGACATGATTCTAGGTGCAGATTTTTATGCAAATATTTTAAAGGAAGTAGTAATTAAAACTTCACAAAACCATCTAGTAACTCAAAAAAACGGAGCTAGGATGGATACTTATAGGGATGACAATAACACAAACCACTACAAACTCAGTGTCTTTGACTATGATTTCTCGAAATAGTCTTGATTTGGAGCTGCGGAGATTCTGGGAAATTGAAGAAATAAGTAAAATTAACTCATACTCCGAAGACGGAGAATTGTGCGAAATGTAATGTAAAGACACCTGTAGTCAATTAGCAGATGGAAAGTATAAAGTTACCATACCAATAAGGGACAATTTTTGTTTAGGAGATAGCAGAAGCCAATCCATAACAAGATTGCTACAAGTGGAGCGGACATTAGAAAAGAACCCGCAATTAAAACATGTTAAGTTTAAGGAGATTCCAGCAGATTGCGCTACACGCGGCATAGATCCTGATAAGCTATGTGATTACAATTTATGGTGGTCAGGACCAGATTGGCTTAAAAACAACGCTGATATTACATTCGATACGGGCAGAGCCAAAACGGATTTAGAAAAGAAGCAGGTCCGTCCTGTATGCACACCGATCACAGTAATAACAAATCCAACTATAATTGAAAGATTATTGACTTTTACAAAAAAAAGAAGAACAGTCGCATATTGTTGACGGTTCTATTAGAACAGTTGACATAAGGATAATCAGAGAAGGGGTGTTTTAACAGTTCAAAAATTAGAAGAGGCGAAAATCAACAACCAGCCTCATCTGTGGTAACTCAAATTCTCGAAATACATATTAACATTTAGTTTTGTCGAAAATTAGTTCTGAAACAATAAAGAAAATTCACTTTGCAACCGATCTTCAAAATTTTTACCATTATCTGGATCCAGTATAAGATCATGCGTTTAAATTCATTTATGGACAATGAAAGTCTAATTAGATTTAGGAGGAAGACTAATGTTCTTTTTAGCATCATTTGAACAAAGGGTGCCCTGTTTTGCTTAATTCTTACATTTCCAACATCATCTTATAAGAATTGCATCTTAAGGGCTATATATCAACCATTTTTAACTATATCTCACACCTATAATGAGTATAGTTTATAGTATAAGTTTTAATAGTTTTACATCCACTTAGATGGATATATAAAATATCTGAAATAATTCTTGTTAAAATGTCACATTTCATAAATTTTCAAATGAGATACAATAGATTAAGTTTTTATAGGAAAAACTAAAATTCATAAAAAAATGATAGTGTTTTTCATGTTGTTAGGAAAACATTGTATACATACAATGAAATGTTATCATTTGTGTCCAAATAAAGTCTTAAAAATTTTCACCACTCTGCTCAATTTATAATTTTTCAGTCAATACAAAATGTTTTTGCTTTCTATTATTTATGTTGTAAGGGAGTCATCTATATATAATATATAATCTACATAATCATGGATTAGCAGCAGTAGCAGCAGCAGCATAGAAACTTATGTCCAATAATATATTTTTATTCACAAAACACACAATCGTATATATTATATTATAAGAAGGATATTTATTAAAAGGGTTCAAAACTATTATACATACAGTTTTTTGTCATTTTGATGACAAAATAAATTATAAATTTTTATTTTTAGTTTTATGTAGTTTTGTGTATAATATACAAGACGAGTTCAACAAAAAAAAATACAAATTTTCTACATGATACATTTATAATAGGAATAAATGGTAAATTTATGAAAATTAAGTATTAGATATTCCAATGGGGGATGAGCACTAAAAATAGTTTTTTTTTTTGCTTTTTTTGCTTGAGTTGAGTACACAAATAATATAAATTAAAATGGATAAATTATCCAATGCTAACTGGCAATTAGAAATGCCATAGATATGGAAAATATATAAATTTTTGTATAATAAATGGGTTTATTTGAGACTGGAATTTTACTTGTATTGTCTGTTTTTTATTTTTTTAAATTATTGTTTTGGGAGACGATCTATTTCAAGTTAATTAAATCGGTCATGTGTTAAAAATGGATAAATCCACTTAATGTGACAGTAATTGTGTTTTATTCCTCTATTTGGTTGATCATCTTTGGACTACATTTTTGTTTTGTTTATTTTACAGGCAAAATGGTAACAATTTTCAAATAATTTATGCAAAAACTGATGTTTACGCGCTGAAACGGTCATACTTAATATTGAAACTATTATTCTAGGAAGTCTAAGAAGAGCATAAATTAAAAAATAATTTTGAACAGATTATATCAACTAACGCAATATAATGCTTATGAAATGAAAGATTTAGGGAAAACATCAGATCAAATTGAAAGTAATTGGCATCGTTAATATTTGAACGTCTTAAATGACTAAACTGTGGAACATCCGACGTACCTTGAATTGATCGTGAGGCAAACAACTAATCTTCACAGTTTAGCGCCTATTCCCAAAAAAATGATGCAACCCATTTTGCTCGTATACAATCACAATCCAATAAGCTAAGTTTTGTTAAAAGTAATTCATTGTCAATCTTTTTAAAAACTTTGAGAAGAGTGCATGAAATATAGTAAGGTAGCAATATTAGTCTTCCGATGGAATACCCATTCTGTATAAAAAAATTAAATCTCTTGGTGTATGGCCTCCAAACCATTTTATCGTGGAACATTTCCACAAATGAAGGAAGAAGCCACTAAATAAAGTTTTATTCAATAAAATAAAAATGGGAAGCGCATTGGCCTCAGCAGTAGTTTTTTAAACGATAGAGGTATCAAATCGTGCCTTGCACTTTATTTCACATTAATACCATGATATTAGAGATGATTTTTTCCATATCCAAATAAAAATTTGCAAATTTTGTTTTCCCGAAAGAATCAATCAAGTTTAAGGTATTTTTTTTTTGATGAATAACTATCTTCAAGAAAATTAGCAAAAATATTGCAGACATCTTGAATATAAATACAAAGCGGGTGAAAAGCCGATCAAAATCCTTTTAATATTGACCATGGTTCCCTTTTTGGCCGTAAAGAACTAAATTTGTGTATATAAATATATATTTACCTCCATTAAAGATCTTTTAAAATGCATCTGACACTTCATCTAAATTATTGTTTATCATAAATGAAGATCAATTGTAATTATTCGGGAATGTATTTAGTGAGCGCCATTTATAAAATTATAGAAATCTGATTCAGATGTTACGTTGACTTGAAACTGCAATGACATGATCAGAAGGTAAAATCGCAAGATATAAGACATTTCTGAAAACTTTTCCCGAACATTTTTAAGTACGGGCTCATTGTTCAAACCAAATGAAAATATTTTGGACAAAATATTTTTTATCAGCAGTCATATTTATCGGGGTCAACATACAGTCCACGTATTCTTATGGGGTATTAGGTAAATTAAAGCCTCCCAAGATAACTAAATAGTCCTCTGAGGTTTATTTGAAACTGAAACAGTAACACCTCCATCTATGGAATAGGTGTCATCTTGTAGCTATGTCCCCACGATAAATTGAATAGGAACTTGGAAAGTACTCTTCAGTTCTAAATAGTTTGAAGCTAAATGGCTTAACAATACAAATTGTATCGTAGTCTTCCTCCAATACCGATAAATATATACTTTTGCCTTTTGATCGTAAGCCACCAGCATTGTGGATATAAATATTGTATCCAGCGTAAGGGCTGGTAATTTTACTACTAAACGGCTTTGGTGGTTAATGAATGAACGAATTGATACTTCAAAGGCCAACATTTCGGGAGAAACCTCATATTTATCTTTAAAGAAATAGTGAGAGATTTGTCAACAGGTGTTTGAAAATAACAGTCTAACCATCATCTCTTTTTGCACAAATGTAGTTCACCAGTTATTCAATAGTAGCAGATTCAAAACAACCAACATAAAGGTGAATCTTATCTTCTAGGATGACTGGTTTTAAAGAAGCAACAAGCAATCCGATACCAACAACAGCCACAACTGGTCGGGATAAATTAAAATCAATTTAAGTGGAATTACTCCTAACTGCTTATTTCATCAATAATCATCTTATTTTCAGCTACATCTTTTTAACCTTTTTTAATTTCACTCCCTTTTAAATGCTTTTCGCGATCCATTGGTTCATAGAAAAGATCGATTAAGTGACAAACAAAAGTTTTATCATTCGCGTTCTGTATTATATTAGGATTCAGTGAATTTAATTATTTCAGTTCAGATCTCTGAAACTAATTATGAAGTGTCATATACAACATTATTTGAATGATATCAAAATCATAAAGTGATCATACACCTTCACAAAATCAGTATCAGCGATACACTGTGAACATTGCTGTACTGGTACTTATTTAATCTATCGATGTCACCAATTATTTAACCTGCTATACCAACTGACGATCACATAAATCGTGTCATCGTCTTAGTTATATATTTAAATTTGTCCATATCACAAAAAGCACCACTCCTAAAGTGGACAGTATAACACAGTCGTCAGTAAGCAACTATCAACAATGGTCAAACCACTGTTAACCAAGGGTGATTCGTTTTATGGTTTCATCCTTTGGAGAACAGATTAGAGACAAATGCGGAACTGAAATCAATGAATCATGACTATATTTATGTATATCTGACATTAAGTCAAATGGTGGATGCTGATATAAATGTGGCAGAATATCCAAGTTACGTTTTACTACACCACGCGATTTTAAAACCATCCAGCACAACCACCAAATTTTGTGTGGGTTTTCATAGGTGTTTAAAACCAGCAACAAAAAATTACTCAATTACCATCTATTAAAGTCAGTCAGTAAACAGATACCGAAAACATCCAGTTGACATGCAAAATGTCTAAGATGTTTCCGTCAGATACATGGTCATGAAGAAGATCAACGATTCCAACAAATCATTTAGGGAGATGATCGTATCTGTTCAATATCATTATTCAAGCTCATTACAGTAACATATGGGACTAAATCAGTGCAACAAGGTGCTAATAACAACTCGTCTACGGTAAACATGGATAATTTTCAATGACATATACAGCACTCCATAATGATTGTTTTGTGTTTGACTCTTTACTGGATCGGAATTAGTATAAATACTGCGATTAAACTGCCATTACAACTATTACAAATATTACAAAGTGGTAGATTTGAACTCCGAAATTGGTTCACAGAATCATCCGAATTATTACAGTTACTACCTGAAGATATCAGAGAAAAATGAAGTGTTTACATTTGACCGACTCGATACCATCAAAACTCCTGGCATATTCTGGAGTTAAAATCAAGGCAGATTTTAAAGAGGGTACCTGGTAAAAATCGCCAAATGACAACATCCATTCAGATATTGCTTTTATCTATGATCCTCTTTGCCTCATCGCGTCGGTAATAATAGTAGCTTAACTCATTAGATAAGAACTGTGGCAAATTCATTTAGGTTAAGACAAATTGTAGCCAACCCGCATACAAACAAAATGGTTACATTTGCAGTAACAATTATATCCATTGAGCAAGTCAATTGGCAAAAGAAAGTGACCATACCTAAAATTAAATTGTGTGCCACAAACTTGTTGGCAGAGCTTCAAGCCGATTAGGTATTCTTAGCCAAGCACAAGTATAAGGTAAGTTTGAAGAATAATTGACTCTTAACGAAATAAATATCACAAAACTTAAAACTCATTTGTATAGTCCAACAACGGAACTACAGAAATCAGATGACAACGTTGGAAGCAGGTTGGTATCTTAACAAGAGAAGCAACCTTTTATCAACATCCAAGGTATTCTTAAAACTAGAAGCATATTACCTAATGGCAATATTCCTTACAATCAAAAACATCAGATGTTACTACTAACAAGGCAGCTGTTAAAAACAATCTGGTTAACAGGTTTTGCTATTAAATATTCAATTTAAATATTTGCCAATACGAGCAAAAAAAAACTTGTTCTAAAAACAGTAGACAACTCTATTCGATGTAACAAAACGAAACTAAAATAATGGGAAATTTACCGCAACAATGAGTCGAATTTTCGTCAATATCGGCATAGATTTTTGTGTTTTTTTTTTAAACATTCCTATATACTTAAACGAGGTAACACATCTATCAAAGCATTTATGTGGCACTATTTGAATGTATTGCTATCAAGGCTTTGTATAAAAAGCTAGTTTGAAATTTAACGTCAAAGTCCATTATTGGTGCATTACAGAGGTTTGTTATACACGATGGAGAATGCTCCAAAATATGTTTTGTAAATTCTACGAATTGTCCTGGTGCTCGAATGGAATTCGAAGTCTTCAATACATTTTTTAATCGCATGAAGTTCAAATTACTCTCTATAATATGCAAGAAAGCATCGAGTAGCGCTACTTCTCCCAAGTTTTTCGCATTTGGGTGAAGCCTGTAGAAGGCAATGGCCAATTAGCAAAGTTTATTCGAAAAACAACAAAAGAACAAGCATAACTCACAAACGATGTATTTAACACACTATTACATCAAATATAATCATGCAATTTCAACGACACCTACTTACACCCAGACATTTTCTAACTGGTTATAAGTTAATGGCAATCCCTAAACCTGAATTGGCAATGCATAAGAATAACCACCTGATGAAAGAATATGGACCAAATCGATGAATTTTATCTACTAGTGCAAGTGTTAAAACACAACAGCATTTGCAAACGAGTGGTTCAAAAATTGTGTCCACTCTCAATCACACAAGAATAATCCAAATTTAACTATCAGATAACACTACAATGTCAGCTCAAATTACCGGGTGTTTTTTTTAAGCAGAAACTTTCAAATATCTCGGCACTCTACAAAACAAATAAGCACTCTACAAAACAAATATTCACCGAGCAATTGGCGCAGTGTTTAAAGCTGCGGTATTTGAGATGGGAGGTACCGGGTTCAAATCCCAATGGGGGAGGTTTGCAAAAGGGATTTTTCATCATCTGATTACGATCGGTGATGACGATGAACACAACTATGACCCTCTGTTGGAGTGCAGAATTTATGGGCCGAACCATCGTCCATGTCAGTGCAGGCTGGCTGGAGCAATGCAATGTGCAGATGGATTTGAAATCGAACCTGTTTTGGTGCGTCCTCGATTTGGCTGGTAACGGCGTAAGGTAGGATGTTAAAAATTAACTGCGAAAGAGTTGGGAGAGCTTCGGCCCGGAACAGTTTGAAGAGTTCAGAAACCAACAAACACATCTTCACGATCATAATTTAATCAATTCAAAGGAGACATATACTAGTGCTTAAATCACTACCCCTTCCCCTTCTTGTAGGTGAGGCAGGGGGTGAATTTGAAAGTAAAATAGGGCCCTCAATTTTTTATTGCAGATTCGGATTCTCCGGCTAAAAATAAGTAAAGAGGTTATTTAATTATGGCTAAAATCGGTGTCTGATAGTTTCATACCCAGATAAATACTCCTGTTATCCGCTTAGGAGCTGCTATGGCAGTCTGTCTGTATATTCTTTGCTAAATCTCAAAACAATTGTTTATAGTCAATTAGTAATTTGATTAACCGTTTTTACATCAATTTTTGGTACTCAAAAGAGAATGGTAAGAGTTCTAGATATTGGAATCACCAAGCGATTTCGAAGACAAAGAAAGCATGACTGTTTATGAAAAATCAGCATATTCTTGAGGTTGATGGTATTACACATTTTTTCAAATAGTTGGAGGAATGTATCTACTATATCTTATAAAAGAATTACCATTTAAACACACAGAGGATGGCATTACAATATTTTGTTTAACAAATAGTATATATTTAAAAAAAAAGGTGATGTTAGTGAGCACTGATGTTAATGATAATTGACACTTTTTGGCTGATCAGACAAACTATAATGCCAAAACAGTGCATAAAAAAATTAACACTCAACAGAAAATTAAAAATGTATTTCTTGTATTTTGAATATGCTATGCAATGACTTCACTTCCTATAAATTACAAGTACAAGTGGAAACTTTAAATTACTTTTTCTAGTAGAAATTTATACTTAAATCTTTTCTATATAAAACTATGCAAGCGCCCAGTTACTGCTGAAATATCTAACATCTAAGTTAAAATATTTGCCCAAAAAGCTGCATGTACCGAACACATATATTTAATACTTGATTCAAAATAGGACTACTATCCGCAAATTCATGAAATTAAGTTGTAGTGCTTCCAATAGCTAAACCACATCATTATAAATTAAAATGGGAAAACTAAAAGCTAACAGGCTTAATAAAATTAAGTTTAATAAAAAAATATTTGAGTTCTACTAAAGTAGAATCATCTAGGCTTAACATTTTTGGAAAATTATCGACCAAACTTCACTAAATATTTACTAACAAGGAAGCCATTAATAATCCAATAATTAAAACCAAATTAAAATTAAAATTAACATAAAAATTTAATCGTACTATACAAAAATTATGTTCATTAACACTTTCACTAAATATACCCAGTACAACTTTTTTTTTTTGCGGAAAATGCTTTTCTCCGTTAAATTTTCCATTAAAAAAAATATAAAAGTTGACAAAACACTATAACACTGTTTGTCGTGCAAAAACATTTTTTTTTATTAATAAAAAGCACAACAAAAAAAAGTTTTGTTTTTGTTGTTGTTTTAAATAATGTACATTATAAATTGTAATATTAAAAGCTATTAATTCATTTATTATTCCTCGACTCTGTAAAACCTGTTGATTTATATTAAACCAAATCAAATCATTAATCATTTTTTTTTTTGGAATAATAAAATATCTGGTGTTTGTTATACTCGTGTAGTATTTTTGTTGGATAGTTGTTGCTGTGTTACAGAGCTTTTTTTTATAATATACGTTTCTAGATGAGAATGAGCTTTTTTTTTAGTATGAATTGGATTTTATATTCGTTTTCCTCCCGAAATATATTTAGTTATGTATACGTACGCAAGAGGATAAATATCTAAAGGAAAATATTATATAGGAAGCTGAAGATGAAGAACAACATTGTGTGTGTGTGTATATATATGTGTGCTTATATTTGATATAAAAACAGACAAATTACAAAGTTATTATTTGATTTTGATTAATTTTATTGGATTAAATATGATGAACATTTATTTGTTAAGAAGGTGTAATAAATGATTTGTTTTTCGTGTTCGTTGTTGTTGTTTTCGATTTATTGGATTTTCCAAATGATTTTATTGGAATATAATTTTTTAAAAGGCATTTCAAATTAATGAACTGCCAGATTTTTTTGATTTTTCATTTTGGTATATTGTAATGAAATAAATGATATATATATATATATATATATATATATATATATATATATATATATATATATATATATATATATATATATATATATTTATAAACTATATATGTCGGGATTTTCTACAGGGCTTCTTTCTATCTTTTTTGATAATACTTCGGATTTAAAAACAGACTATGTATTAGCGGATTGTTTAAATATTCCTATATTGGTTTACTTGATCACCTTCCCATGATTTATAAGATTGTTGCAAACTGTAACCATTTTGTTTGTTTGTGGATTGGCAACAATTTGTCCCTCAAACTAAACGAATTTTACACAATTATTGTGTAATAATTCTAACTTCTATTGTTACCGGCGCGATGAAACCAATTTGATTATATTAATATTAACAATTTCTAAAAGCACAGTTCTTTGTGTTATATGACGATTGTTAAATACTTGATATGAAAATGTGTCATGATTTGGACTACAAAATATGCTAAGAATTTTTATGGTATTATCTTGGTCAAATGTAAACACTGTTTAAATCGTCCAACTTCTAAAATTTGACAAAGTTATGATTGCAAATGAAGCACAATGATTTCGATACAGTAAGAATGTCATCAACATAACAATTATTGATGACTACAGTATATGCCATTGAAAAAAGTTCATAATCATTGTTAGCTTGTTTTGGTAATTTCTTAGTTGCAATTTCACGAACCTGTATTTGACGATCTTAGTTCACGCACGACATGACAACTGGATGCTTCTGAAATCTCAATATAAATGAGAACAAGTTGCTTTGAGTATGTGCAGACCGATTAATATATGATTATTTAGTAATGTATTGCTACTGGTTTTAAACTGTCAGAAAAGAACACATGCAATTTGGTGGTGGTTCTGGATGGTTTTAAAATCGCATGCGACCCAATGTCAGATATTCATTCACGCTTTAATATTTGTTAAATAGAGCAAATTAACATAAGCTTATTTATACTTTTCAAAGGTCGAGAATTTTTCATGCTTCTTAAATAAAATTTTATACGTGTCAACGTTGAAAAACGTCGTTCTGATTGTGCGGTTGATATCGGTGTAGTTATTTTTATTATTGACAGGCGATCAACTTCTTCAAATATTTCTTCTAAGTTGTTATTATAAATATTTATGTCTAACTCACAAATAGTTTTAACAGACATAAAAATCTTTGTTTGCCGATAGACTGCCTGCAATGCAGTTTTCAAGCGTTCTATAACTAAAAATAAACATAATTTAGCTATTGTATTTAGAAGTTAGTAAGGGAAAAATAGAGTATATAGCTTAATTTTTGTGCAATCTCTAAAACGTCAGAAGTAAATGCTACCTTGTGAAATCGAAAGTGCATGAGATTTGACGTGATATAGGGTTAGACAGTGGGGCCGACGCTGAGTTTATTATTCAGAGATATCGAAGTCATCAATGTTGCAGATCCTTTAAACACAACACGAAGTTTTGTAGTGATACTTGTTTTTTTAATAGCTGGACGATGCGGTAAATGAAAATTATGTATCAATGGAATTGATAAGTTGAATGTAGATAGTTCTTCCTTGTGATTAAAATGTATATCCTCATCCTTATAAATTTCACATGTTGTTGTCTAAGATACACGTTGGACTGAAGTTTCCATTCTAGGGCGAAAACTCACGATGTTGTTGTGTTAATGAATGACCTAACAAAGGATAATTAAAGGATTCCTGGAATAATTCTTCACTTTGCTGTTCTTGAAAACTAATATGCTTTTCCGCTGAAAGTTCTTCAATGTTTATATCAAAATTAACATTGAATGATTGTGGTTCTGTAAGCCAACCGAACATATTTGTACAATTATTTTATCTGGGCCTTCCAATTGTCTCGCAGTTAGTGTTTTTAACAAATATCTTACTACCATAACTATATGTCGATTTCAGTAAGGTCGCCATCGATAGGATCAGTTAACTTGTTTGTTTTAAGATCTTTCCATTCATGGATTAATTCTATTCTTGCTTTTGGTATAGTTTAGATGGCAAACCCTTTATAAATAAACATCCATTTGAAACTTTATCTTGGGGTAAAAATGTGATGGTAATTGAATTGTTGTCAACCTTTTACAGTAGTACTTTTTGACGCCGCAATTCTTTTTCGGGGATATCGTGCACTTATACATGGAAAAATGAGTCACTGAATGCATGACTCGCTGATCATTGAATCATTTGAACCTAAGTCTAAGACATGCGTCCAAGACAGGTTTGTCCATATGTGTTATGAATAATTACTCCATTAATGGGTAATGGACTAGACAACATCGAGACATATGAATGAAGTGGAAGATTACTTTAATTTGGATAAACTTATAAGAAACCTGGTTGACCTACTGACACTCCGACTGTTTTACCATTAGATAGAAGTGTTGAAGTATCATTGCTGCTTGTTTTGGCTTGAGCTGTATATGATTAAACTAGTGGATTTAAAGTATAGTTACTGTTTGTGGCTTACTGACCCTTTCTAGTTGAACCACAATTTTTTGAGCTATGCCCGTCAACTAAACAATTAAAACAGCATCCCGATGAGCCAAAAAATTCTTTCAGATGATTTGAATCAATTTCTTCGTGGTCCTGTGACATTATGGGACTTACGTCTATTCGTCTCTCGTCTTATCTATTAAATCTATTAACTATATATCATCTTGACATCACCTCTTGAAATTCAATTTCTAACTGATATTCCTTCCAAGGTGAACTGGGTGAGTGGAGCAGTTTTAATGTCAGTTTTTATTAACTTCTTTTCGAAAGGCTAGAATATTGATGGAAATATCGACGGTGGAGTTTCTACGAATAACTAAATCTAAACATTTCTTTCCGCCTTCCTGATTGCTGTAGTATTTTTCAGGCAGAGCTTATAGTTATCAAACAAGCCATAGATTGGATGAAATATTATGCAATATCTGTAATAAATATTGGTATTTCTATAGACAATCAGGCTGCAATTAAAGTTCTATAATCAGGCTTTTCACATCGAAAGCGCAAAGCTGTGCTTCATCTTTTAACGAGATGGCTGCACAATTCAACATCCATACTATATTATGGGATATTATAGTATCCATACTATATTACTATATTTTACATCCATACTATTATTATGGGATATACGAAAACTAATAAACTCGCGTGACAATTCATCACTTACTTCATCTTACCATGCAAGGTGTACATTCAAGTTCCATTTGCTACATGCAAACTGTTCCTTAAAGAAGAAGCTTATAAAATTACGAACAATAGATGGGCAAATTGTACCTCATGTGTAATTACTAGGCAGATTTGGCCTAATTTGAACTTAACTTAAAAAGGTCTAGCCACTTAATATCTATGCAATGGCGAAACTTTAGCTCAGTTATGGGTGTAATCACTGGACACTATCTTATCGGTAAGCATGCCAGTAGATTTTTGGTTTTCTTTTATGATTTTTGTCGATATTGCATGGAAAAAGAAGAGGATGAAATAATATTTTATTCCTTATGTACCTGTCCTATAGTCTGGCTCAAAACAGACTCAAGTTTTTGGGAGCTCACCTCCTGTTCTGCGATCTGGCTAACTTCAGTAAATTAAGCGTGAGAGAAATTCACTACTTCATTAGAAACTCAAATTTGGCTTCAGTAAGGTAGTATGTGGAAGAAGCAACCAGAAAAGTGCAAAATGTCACTAACATATTGAGTAACTGGACAAAAATATAATTAACTCATTCATCCAAATAAAACAACCAAAAAATTAATTGGATACCAGTGGAAATCAACTCACAGCAAGTTCTACTGGTAAAAACTGTCAAAAATCAAGGAATGATACTTGACTCTAAGTTTAAGTGGAAGGAAAGAAGATCAATGTGAAAATAATTCATTCATTCCGAAATAAAGTTTCCCCTCTATAGGGAATTAAAGGTGGAATTTAAAGATAGATCGTCTCTATCACTATGACAATGTCAACATTCACCATATGATGGATTAAACCAATTTAGTTTGATGTCTTCTAAGACTTCTAGAACTAGGTAAGCCACAATAAGTTATACTATGGAGACTTACTTATTAATGGGTTATTTCCCACAAAAAGAGAACACCAAATATTAAAGACGAATTACTAGATGAATTGTAATTCAGTTGAAATAAAATAATTATGTCGTTTTATTTTATATCTATTTAACTAATAAATTTTAAAGTATTTTAAAAACAGATAGTATATAATCGCATTATACCGATATAACAAACCGATATTGAGACTATTCATACCTATCCAACTATACGTCAAAATTACATAAGCTTGTCACCACAGAATATTTTTGTATACATTTGGCAACGGTCCAAATGCAACACCAGAACAAAATAAAAACTCAGAATTGAATAACAGACTCTAATTTCCCGAAAAATACAAAGCCAGACCGTAACAACTAAAGACATTTAATGTCGTTATAATTAACACATTAAGCTTATCGCCAAACACTACCGCACGACTTTTATTTACATTTTACACTCGTTGTGCTGTATATAGTGTATACACATTTTCTTTGAAAAAAAAAAAATAAAAGTAAAACTCATAATGAAAAGTAACAACACAGTGGTACCGAACAAAAAAATAAATAAAAAGTGTAAACTAGCAGCATTGTACTACATCCACACGGTGATACAAAAGGATGAGATTCTTTTTTAATAAAATTACGTTTTAACCTTTTTTTTTTTTTGTATTTTATGTTCCTTCGGTGGTGTCGTATTGTATATAGGAGTATAGTATCTTCCGTCTTTTGTTTTTCTTAATTTTCTATTTTCTTTTTAAAATTTTTTTTTTATATTTTTATAACAACAACACAAAAAAGTGGGATATGAAGATAAAAAAAAAAAACCTAAGTTAATCTCTAAATAAAGTTATGTACATAACCCGACACAGTGTTTATGTACAGAATTTTCTTTAATTTTTTTTTTGTACAGTGTATAGTGTTGTATTCAGTTTTATTTTGACTTTTCTTAGTCGCTTTGTTTTTGTATCTCATATATAGCTATACTTTATACGCAAGTAAATAGTACACCCATGATCCTTTTTTGTTGTTTTAATTATTTTAATAAATAACATCTATAAATACCAACAACAAAAAAAAATAATAATAAAAATAAAATTTATACTATCATTCCTATATATTGTGTGGTTGTTGTTGTTAAATAATAAGTTGCGTTCGAACGTCTTTAAGACTAATAAAATAAAGGAGCGGAAAAGGAATAAATGTATATGTATATACAAAAATAAATTTAATATTAGCAATACACAATCATTCTGTAGCCCTTTTTTGTGTGTTGCCTTTCGGTTTTGTACTTCTCATATAGATTTTTATTAAAAGCTTTTGGTAAATCTGTTGGTTTTTTCACAACATAATGAATAGAATCTGTAATAAAATATGTACGGGAAAATAACAAAAATAAAGGAAAAGCCAATTTATATATATATATATATATATATATATATATATATATAAATATATATATATATATATATATATATATATATATATATATATATATATATATATATATATATATATACATATATATAATGTACACTTATCTTTTGATTAACACGCACCAAAGTTTTGGATAAGCATGGTGTATAAAGTTGAAAAAAATATTTAATGTAATAAGTTAACTAGAATCTGAAATGGAACTCTACATCTTTAAGACAGAAGTATTTTACCGCAAGAAACAATTGGTTTGAAATTGTTAAAAACATATACGACTTATGAATTGTTTAAAACCAGAAGGAGAAGGGGCCAACGAAATTTTTGGTTGAACATTTAGGGTATTGCAGAAAAATGCTCCTGTTGAATATGGTGAATAAAAACAAGGGGCTTAACCCCTGGGCGCTTGTGCGCCCCTACCCCAGGGCTGCTTCACAGCCTTTCGGATTTTTTTCTTAATCTAACAATGAAAGGACTGCTTATGATACCCAGTGACTGTCATATAAGCTTCTATATACATTTTCGTCACATTAGGCTTCTTCGCAGCCTTCTTTTTAACATAAATTATTGTATATAAAAATTGATAGTTGGTACCTTGGAGTAATATCGAAGCTTCGTTTCTCAAAACATGCCGAGAAGGACCAACGGAAGTGTGTAATTGTTGCGGAAATTTGTGGTTCACGCACTCTATCCATAAAGTTTCTCAAGTAAAACTTCTAGCCAATAGTATTTCAAATGAGTTTGTAGACCAAGTTATGGCCCTATCTTCCGCTAATTTATAGTACAAGCTCTGTTCGACTTGTAACAATTCAATTAAGAACAGAAAAATCCCACGTTTATGTCTTATCAACGGATTGGATTTTCCACCAGTGCCTGCTGAAGTGGCAGAATTAACTAAGCTCGAGGCACGATTCGTTGCAGCACGCCATAGTTTCCAAAAGATTTGGCCTGTTTATGGAGTCCACGGACTGTTTCGGACTAAAAGGAGTATTGTTAACGTTCCTGTACTAGTGGATAACACAGTCAGCGCTTTACCTCGAATGCCTCATCAAGACGTCGTTGTACATATACGACTTGCTCATTACTATACAGTAGGCACTACTTGACCTAATAAAGTTCTGGTGGCAGCAATAATCCTGTCAGAGACTCCTCTTTATCAAGAGTTTGGTATACAAATTACGCCACAATCGGTTACACAGGTAGAGGAAATGTTAGGTCAGCTCAAAAATAATAGGGAAGGTGACTTACAAATGGAAGAAGGAGATGCCAACCATGAAGAAAGCACTATTTATTTCAATACTGGTGCGACAGAAACACTAATTACCGGGGAAGAAGGAATTTGCCTCGCTCCAGCTCAGGCAAATCAACCGGTGTTGATTTTCTTTGATAAGGACTCGCCTTATCTAGCTTTTCCACAAATATTCGGTGGATCGCGACTCAAACCAGTTCACAGTGGAAAAGAACTCGTAGCGACGAGCAATTGATTTTACCAGATCCGATCGGATCTGGAAAAATCAATTGCTCGTCGCTACGACAGACGAGCTGCTGAAAATGCTGACTTTGTGCTTTTTATGGCTAAGACTTTGGAAATTCAACGAATTGTTAGCAACCGATCAATATGTTTGAGAAAACGAATTTGTAGATAATCTCGTCCGAGATGATAATGCCTATCGAGTATTGCAAGGTATCCACAGCTCGAGCCATCATTGGCGTCAAGAAGGATTCAAAGTGCGTACATCAGTATTCGGTTTTTCTAACATTTCCATAACTATTAATGCAGCCGAGTGCAAATGGCTAGACCTAATTGTTATTTTAAAAAAAGTGCTAGATAAGGAAACTATCACAATTGCACAAGCAGAACAAATGTAAAGCAATGATCGAGTTATTCTAATTAAACGTAACCTGATAAGATGATCGCGTCATTTTAACAACAGATTTAACGCTCTGATAAAGACATTCAATTGACCTCTAGGTCTTTTCGGAAATCAAAAACAAAAAAAAATAAAATGTTAATTTAAAAAATTAAATAAAATAAAAAAAGTAGCCCAGAACATTTTTGTTTGTCTACAATATTATTACAGCAAAATATCAGTTTAGACGAAAAATTTGTTGCACAATATGGTGTGTTAAATACTACAGCAATATTAATTTTATTATATTATTATATAAACTAAGTAATCTATAGTAAGTAAAGACGAAGATATAAGCTGCTCTACTTTGTAATGTAAGTAATATAATATAACAAAAATCATGTCATGCAAAGTATTACTGTAGCATAAAAAATTGTATGTATTTTGTGTACAATCACATTTAAACTTTGAATTGCTATAATTTGCGAACCCAACCAGCTTTCGACATAATCTTTACGGCTTTGGGCTATTCTCAACAGCATCTATATACATACCAAAATTCAAGTAGCTAGCTTTTGTAGTTTTCGCTTTGAAAAAGGACACGGACGGACGATCAAACAACGGGGATATAAGCTTCTTTTACATGTAAAATGTAAAGAAGCTAAAAACAGACCAATTACAATTTATGCTCATGGCCTTTTTTGGAAGAAATGCCATTCGAACATGTTAAACGGAAAAACCAAAAATCAATAGAATTAAAATCAAATAAAGATCGAATAACTAGTTTTGGAATTACGCTTTAGATGATTTGATGATAAAATTCAAGATTATTTATTGATTTATTTCAGGGCTCGTGGCCTTGAAGAAGTGGCGCAAATGTAATAAGAAGTATATAGCATATAGTTATATAGAAATATAGTTTCAACGTATTTTTTTAATCTAACTACTATAAAAACAGTCCGTTTTTGACTTAATAACCAGTAGTAAAATCATTCACTGGTACTGCAATGACTGCAATAATATTTTTAATAGCGATAATGTTTCGGAGTTAACAATACTGTGCCAAAAAATTGAACAACCAGTTAATAATTTTAATAGTTGTTAATAATTTTAATAGTGCTAATAAAACTGTGCAAGATACCATGGTAAATTGTGGCTTAAGTAATAATTTATCTTCTTGTACTTATCCAGCCATTACTGATTATGTGTTAGCAAGTAATGCAAATGAAGTTTTTCCAGTTATTGTACCAGCAGATCTAGGATTGGTGCCAAAAAGTTCGTCAAATGTATCTGATACAGCTCTTGTCTTTTCTTCAGTTAACGATTCGATTTACAAAGAAGATGTGTCATCTTAATTAAAAAATATCAGTGCTCCAAAAAACAATCGTTTGCCTAAAAGTTTCTGCTGAGCATTTAACTTTCTTCGTTAAGAAACCAAAATTTGAAGATTCTGTGAATAATTTTTATTTTTATTTTATTCGAGTTATTTGACAATCATTTTGTAAATTCTGTCCTTAATTTAAAGCAAACAACCAACTTAAATTTTTATTTCTAATATTACGGAAGAAAAATCATGCTTTTTTTGGGAAACCGATTCTTTTGAAATTTTAAACATCATATCAGACCTTTAACCGAAAGGGTCAACCGGTAATGATTAGATTAGTAGTTTCCTAGTTTAGAAAATATCAATTTATATAGTGGATGTCTTAATAAATTTAAGTTTTTCTTCTGGCATTTTCCCTCTTAAATTAAAACAAGCAGTAGTTATTCCAATTTTTAAAAAGGTGACAAAATAAATATTATCAACTATAGGCCAATTCCATTGCTCTCAGTATTTAAAAAAATAATTGAGAAGATAGCTCATTCCAGAACTATCAGTTTCTTAAAAGTACAGAAAAAGCTTTATTGGAATTTACCAATTTTCTATATAAGGTTCCAGAGAAACTCCGTTGGTTCGGTTTTTGTAGATTTAACCTAAGCATTTGAGATGTTAAACCATGACGTCTTATTACACAAACTACTCCATGCTGGTTTTCGTGGTGTTACATTGCAGTGTTTCCAATCTTATTTATCTGATCGGTCACAGGTTGTTAAAATCAACGACGCTTTTAGTCAAGGTATTTACATTAACGATGGTGTGACGCCGCAGGGGTCAGTATTAGGTCCATACTATTTTTAATTTATTTAAATTCTATCTTTCAAATTAATTGTAATACTATGTTAATAGCTTTCGCTGACGATCTTGTATTTCTATACAATCACCCTAACCGCAGTACAAATATTCAATATATGCATTGGGATTTATGCTTAGTAAATAAATGATGCTTCGCTCATTCTGTGTTCTTGAGCTCAAAAACGAAAGGTATGTTTTTCAAATAGAATGACAATAGCGTCATAGATCCTAACATTATTTATCATGATGTACAGTGTGATCAAATATCTTGATCAAACTGTACATTATGATAAATAATCTAGTTTCTTGCTTTAAAATTGTATTCGTTCAATCTTTTAAATATCTTGGCTTATCCATTGACAAATCAATATACTTTGGAAGAATCATATTGATTTTCCCCGTAATTATGGCATTAGTGATTAGTAAAATCTACATCTTAGGGCTAGTATGCTCTATAGCTGTTTAAAAAAATACATATTTTGCTATTTTTGATTCAAAATTATCTTATGGACTAGTATGTTGGGGTGAAACTTATTATGCAAGAATTTACCTTCTTATTATGGTACAAAAAATGTTATAAGAACTATTCTTAATGTTCCGCGTTTATCTGCATCACGGCATTTATTTCAGGGTCGAGAGATTCTTCCTTTGAAAAATTTATATGTGCTCAAAACGATGAAGGCGGTTTTTAGTTCCAACGTTGATCATTTGCATGTCAGTACTGGATGCAATTAAAGAAACAAACAATGTATTTGGCTTCAATGGTTTAAAACAACTAATTTTCAAAACTCATTTTTAGTTTTGTCTCCTAAAATCTTTAATAATCTTCAAGTTGATTTGAAAATTTGTAGTAAACCTAATCTATTCAAACCTGTATTAAATAATTGCAATTTCGCGTTTCAAATGTTGATGACTTGATGTATTTTCAAGTGTAAGTTTTTATATTTTTGAATTTTTATCAAATGTTATATCTTTCATTTTTTTTAGATCTTCTTTATTATTAATCAACACTGGATTGTAACTATATCCACAGATTGTATTTTTGTACACATAAATAAATCAATAAATAAAAATAAATAAAATATATGTAATATAACCAATAAGGCTTAGACAAATTAAAAGTAATTTGTCTAGTAATTTGTTTAACTTGCAGCAAGGCATTATTGCCGTGGAATATCCATAATATTAGCCAATATACAAAGTTACCATAAGGTTTTCAACTCGGCAGGCATTGAGCAGGACCAGGTATGAGTTCATATTTAAGTATATATATGGAACTTATCCATAATTCTGGTTACTGACCAATTTTCAGGTATTAAAGTAAGCAGCAATACACGATTGTCGTAGTTTTCCTCGCGATTAAATGCTTCCAAAATATTGTAAAGAATGTTTCCGTTATCATCATGAAGATTTGACTGATCAGCATCTATTGGTGATATTTTGGGCACCGGAACGCACAAAACATTTTCACAAGTGAGCCTGACCACTTTTTCCAGCTGCTTTTGGCGATACAATGATTCTGTGAGCCTGTATTTGTTTACAGGAGATCCACCCAATCGTTCACATGATTCGGTGAAAATATCATGATACACCGACTGAAGAATTTCATGTGGTGGTGATGAATTTTCCGATAGAATTTCATGTGGTGGTGATATACTGGACGAGGATGTTGAACAGCTTGCCGGTGTACTTGGTAAACTTACAACTTCGGTTAACCTATACAATTTAGCTCTGCATTTGTTACAAATTCTTTTATTTGTTATTTCACGATTTAAAAATTGTTGAGCTTTTTCAGCTAGTTTTACACTAATAGCATTAGAATTATTTTTCAAATTTTTATGGTTTTCCAAATCAAAAGGATTACAGCATTCCGGATTAACCATTTTGTATTTTAAATTCGATATTTCACACCAATAATAAATTTACGAAAGAGATACTTTATAGTCCACTTTTAGATATTAACTGAAGAGCCAAAAATTTTGTACGTTTATTTATATGAGCCTAGTTTATTATTTGCCGTATAGTCATAAAATTACTGAGCACCTCCTTTTTCTGTTACATAGAGACAATAAATAGCGCTAGGTAATAAAATAATAATAAAATATGTGCTCCTCATGGCTTTTATACCTGAAATGACGAATTTATAAATGCTGTTTTGAAAGAAGGCGGCAATAAAACAAAAATGGGTGCAGACATATGCAAGATGATTCATCGCTGTAATACCAGTGATTTCAAAATTAGATAACTACCTGTTGTTTGGCGAGAAAACGGGTAAATTAAAAAGGACACAAGTTAGATTTAAAGAAATAAAAATTGGTTGCATGTACACATACCAGGTATTTGTACTCAATTCAATCATTCGTTTCACAAAAATACTGAAAAAAATGGTTAATTTCATTTCCCAACCCGCTGGCGGTTTATCTGTTCCTCAAACATTTGCGAATATGCACTTAATTGAATAACTGATTTATTTTATACAAAAACAGAAAAAAAACTTGCATTTAATCATAATAACAAAACATTTACAGCAAATTTTGGCAGGAAAAAGCTTAAAAAATTAGTTAATTTCAATTTATCTTCCCTCTGGGAGACGAGTTCTAACCTAAATATTTCAAAACTGGCCGTTTTTCTATTTATTGCTGTATTTTGTATCAAAATTATACAAAAAATGTCCGTTAAGTGTATACTTTCATTCTCATTTCGCAACTAATAGAATTTTTTTTTCTAAAAAAACACGTTTTTTTAACTTTGAAGTCTTCTGGCGGCTAAACTATAGCCGTGGACGAAAATAATTTTACTTTTTTATAAAAGGTGAACAAATTGCCTATCAAATGGTGCATCGGGTATATTTAAATTTTGGTATCTTTAGCCCTCTATCGGTGGAAGTATAAACATAGATATATCTAACCATAACTCCAAAGATAACGGTATTTTATAAAAATAAATTATGAAATAATATAGAACAGCTTAATACCTTTTTAAAATGCTACTGTTTATGAAAATACTCATTTTAGAACCGAAGATACAATATTTAATGTAGGAGTCAAAAATCAAAATTTGAAAACTGTCAAAACTAAAAACTCGAGTAACGGGACAACCATAGGTACAAAAAAAAAAAAAATAGGGGTCTACTTATTTTTAATAAGGAAAGTGAAAAAAATAAAAAAATCGAAATCTAAGAGGTGAATTTCGAAAAATGCTAAAAATCGTCTGTTTTATAATGGAATGACCCATATATATATATATATATATATATATATATATATATATATATATATATATATATATATATATATATATATATATATATATATATATATATATATATATATATATATATATATATCTACTTATAAATAAATCTCTTGGTTATACGAGTACATCACTATATGGATATATGTATAGTATGCGACTATACATATATACATATAGTGATGTATACATATATACATATACTCGTATATCCATTTGTGATATTGTGATAAGCAAAAGTAAACCAACAACAATTTAAAACAAACCTAATAAAATACGATTTCACCAATTAAGTTGAATCAAATCAAAAAATAGAAAATTTGGATATACATACCTAACTAAATATGTACATGTACATCAGGAGAGATCCCTTGTATATACGTATAACACTATGGAAAACCTAAACAACAACAACAACAGTAAATAAGGGAAAATACTGTAGAGCAGAAAAAATACCACAACACTAAATAATTAATTGAAATCAAATAAAAGGAAAAAGAACATGGCAAATGGATATTATAATCTGGTTATGTTATCATCTGACTTTGATCTGGTTTTTACGTTCGCTTTTAGTTTCGATTAAATTTAATTTTTATTATTTATTTTATTTTGGTTGCTAATCGAAATTTTACGTTTCGACTTCTAAGCCTATTTTCATGGATGTTTGGTGTTTTATATTTTTTTATGTGTATATGAAAGATAGCTCCCTAATTCGCTTTAAGCACGAAAAAATTGTTAAAGGGTTCGCAGGGAACCAATTAATAAAATCCTCACAATTGATTGAATCCAAATCAGAAATATCATAATATAAAATTGTATCTCTAGGAAGGCTCAACTTGTAATGTGCATAGACTAAGAGTTAGATAGTTGATGTCGGTTTAAATTCCTTAACTAAAATCCCGGCAAGCAAGAAAGATGAATCCATTAGTTTTGGAAAATCAGAACAGTGCACATATATTTTAAAGGATGAAATCCTAGTTCCATATGAATAAAACTTGTCATTTTAATATTTATCTACATCAGCATCTTTCCACATGTAACATTGAAATAAATACTTATTTTCTTGGTTCCACTGTTCTTAATATTGACTCACTACCAGAACTAAAAATAATTAAATTTGAAAATCTATTTAACATGGAACTCGAATTAACCTTTATTTTAATTTTTTTTTTTCTAGATACAAATCAAATAATGTTTTTTTAACTAAGACAGTTATAGTGCGCTTGCTTATTGCAATGGCCACAAATGAACGGAATCTCAGTGACAGTGTCCCAACAAACACACCCGATTGAACAAACAAAATAAAGCAGAGTGACAAATCGAAAAAACTAACACCAACAATAATTTTATAATAATTTTATAAAAATTATATATATATATATATATATATATATATATATATATATATATATATATATATATATATATATATATATATATATATATATATATTTATGTTTTTTCAGTATTATCTATTTGTCCACCAGGCTATCACAGCCCATAAGTTTGTGCACATAGAATACTAAATAGAACTCAAAAATACTAAGAAAGTAAAACTAATACTGAACAACTATATAATCAACTAAAAAACTAACAAGTTAAAAAAAAAATAAAATAAAATGAAATAAAATAATAAAAATAATTAAAATGAATATTAAAATAAATTATAAATAAAATTAAAAGGTTTGAATTATATAAAAAGAAATAATAATAACAAGGAAAACTAAATATGGTAATGGAAGTGTACCAGAGTTAACAAGAACAAAAGTAGTTCATACATTTTCTTTTGAATTGATGAAGATATGAAATTTGTTTGAAGTGAAGAGGCATACTATTTCATGTTTGAGCTCCATTTACAAAGACTCATTTAGAACGGAATGATGTACTGTGCTCAGGAATAATTTATGTTGCATAGACTGTGCAGTTTATATTTTATCTCTAAGATATTAGGGACAATTACCCCAAATTACATTAAAAAAAAACACTTTGTCTGTATTTAAAATAATTGACGAGCGTACAACCCAGAAAAAATTGTATAGTAGGGTGTTTTGTGCTCAAATTTCGATAAATTTTAAACATATAGATACTGAATTAAAATCAACTAATTGCGGCCTAATTTTGGAACCATAATCCAATTTTCCCTGGACATGGTCACAATATTGTTTTATCTGACTAATAAGTATCGAATGTGCATAGTGATTTGATTGGTGAAGCGAGTCACATGGTTTAGATGTGTTGATTTGATTAGTTAATATATGCCGATAATTTTTATATTTTTAATTCGCATACCTGCTTACGCTTTTATGGGGCACATCCATTTCATCCACACACAAACATTTTTATTTAACAATTATAATTGAAGAACATAATTTACAATTTATTAAAGTGTCAAAGTCATATTTACGCCCAAAACATCATTTTTCTACTAACTACCTAAGAGTTATAATTCAAATTGGACCTTTGAAACAGTTTTTGACTATAGCCGGTTTAAATCTTTTGACCAAACTTTAAAAAAAAATTGTAGTAACATCGTAAAACAAAGTTATGTTATTTACACTATAGGCACATAGACAACTAACTATTTTTCTGAAGAAATTAGCATCACACGTGGACGGCTTACCGAAGTAAAAAATGAAGAACTTGGTTTAAAATGTAAATTTACGTCGAAGATAAATGGTTTACCACTATAGCTTCGTTCAATTTGAAAATATTTTAATTAAGAAGGGATATGTAATTGTTATTGATTGGAACGTTGATGGTATTCTTCAATTTGCCATAGTTAAAAAATTACTGGAATATAAAAAAAATATTTTAGTTGCATTCTATGTTTGGACATATTAGGATTTCATTTTCTTTATTATGGGTTTGAAATTGATTACGTTGAATAATTTAATTTGAAATAAATAATCATATAGCAAGTGTTATGATTTAATTGATAATTAGCTATTTATTATGATGTAAAATTATTATAAGTGTAATTTCATTTGTTATTTTTATAACATTTTTATGTATTATTTAAATAAAAAATTATTTTTGGTTTATTTTGATTGTTTTTGTTCAAGATAAGATTATGATACCCATTATCATAAGATTATAAGTTTCCACTAATTTAAATGATAGCCTTTACCATAACCTCATAACTGTAGTTATCATTACTATAGTTTAGCCTATCAATTTTGTTAGTAGGTTTTATCAATAATAGCAACATTTTAATCATAATTATAGTTATACCAATCATATTTCAGATGGTAAATGTCATTATGTTTTAGTTAAAACCATCATAATAAATAATTAAATTTACCAAGATATGATGTCAATGATTGACTGCAATCATAAATATGATGGACACTTTATGATCAGCTCAGTCATATTATTTTTCTGAGTGTATATATATATATATATATATATATATATATATATATATATATATATATATATATATATATATATATATATATAAATATATATATATATATATATATATATATATATATATATATATATATATATATATATATATATATATATATATATATATATATATATATATATATATATAAATATATATAACTTTTTTTTTAATTTATTACTCGCAATTATGGTATTAAAAATAGTAAAAATAAAAAATGTTAACACAACACGGGTACAATATCACATAACAACAATTTATACAATATTTTATTTTTTTTTATATAAATTAAATTTTTAAAAACTACTTCAGAATATAGAAAAATTTATTCACCCAATAAATATATGATCGGATCTGGATAATTTTAAGTTTATATCTAATATCCATATGCATATATGCAATATGCTCAATAAAACTATTATCAAAATAAATGGTCATTTAACAAGCTTTTGTACATATTTTTTCATTTACAAGAGAGCCCAATTATACCTCTCAGTTAAAAAAAACTGCGTATTAATTGCTTAGTTTATCATTAGCTAATTATTTTATGAATCATACTGCATACATTCATGTGTACTGTAAATATTTGGAAAAAATGCCAGAAAAAGGAAATATGGGATGTAAAAACAAATGATTTATTAAATATTTTAACATATTTTCTAAACTATAACTATATTCGATAGCTGTTCATTTAAGTAAATAACCATTTATTAAAAATTTCAATAATTGCAATAACTATTATATTATATATAAGCTATTATGCTATTATGCGAGCTTATTTATTGGTCTAACTAAACATATTTTAGTGTGATAGCATATGATGTTTTGGCTTATATAATAAATTGCCTATATTATGTACTTTGTCCTTTATCAAATGTATTTTTTATTAAAGTGTTACTACTACAAATAGCAGTTGAGTGAAAATTTGAGTGACCACTTATAAATTGACGAAACTATATTATACTCAAATAGATACATTTTACACATAAATAAAGGTTTTGACCAAAGCTATGTATGATAAAAAATTTAATTGTCGTAATTTTACAACATCAATTATAAAATGTACAGATGCTATATTCATATGCTACTTACCATATTACTTTACATAAATTCATGAACTAATATATGTTTCTACTATTTTTTGGAAATGCATGTAACTTCTATTATCCGTACAATGTGTAGACAACAAAGAAACCGAAAATAAAAAATTTCCATCATTTTCATTTTATTTTTAATTTTCAACAGGTAAACTAGAGTTTTTTTTTGTTAAAATCATTGTCATTTTATTAGTTTAGATAGCAAAAAAAAAATATTTTGGTTTGCTAAATGTACATTTACTTCTTATAGAATTCGTAATGCGGAAAAAGAATGGTTTGAGTCGAACTGCTTAAATATGCTTCAGTTTAGAGTATGCATACATAGAAATATATTAGTCTTCTTTTGTTTGATTTTATATGTATATATATATATATATATATATATATATATATATATATATATATATATATATATATATATGTATATATATATATATATATATATATATATATATATATATATATATATATATATATATAAATATATATATATATATATATATATATATATATATATATATATATATATATATATATATATATATATTTATATATATATATATATATATATATATATATATATATATATATATATATATATATAACTGGTTTTACCTTTCTTAGTTTTTTCAAAGAGTGAAATAATTTTTCAGCATTTCCATGTTGCTCAAAAAAAAAATTAAATATGCTTTTTATTTAAAATATGATTATACACATATTATATTAGAAATAATATTATTATGCATGTTACAGTATAAAAAATTTAGTTTTGATAAATACATTCTTCTATATATAGCTATATGTGTATATATATGTTTGTTGAAATATTTGGAATAGTTATGTTTTTTTGTTGTTTGTGTTTGCTAAGTTTCAGTTCTTTTTTTAGTTTAATTGGTCTTACTAATTTTATGTATTTGTGTTTTTATGCTAATACTGAATAAGTATGGTTTAGTGTTTTGAATGATATATTAATGTTTTTTGGATTATTTGAAGTTAAATGTAGCTGTGTTTATCTACAATTTTAATTATAGTTGGTTTGCCAATTTATTCATGTTCCTAAAAGTTTGCCCCTTTAAAGATTAAATTTTTGGTGAATTGTTCTTTAAAACTAAAGGCATTTTTAAAGCTTGGCTGAAAAATATGATCGTTGTTTATTAAATAAATAGAGGTACAACCAAAAGACTTGGGATAACTTTTATATGTTTAGATTGAACAGACGAATGTTCTAAAACTATTAACATCATTTTAAAGAAAACTCCATAAGTGATCCATTGCTAACTTGAAGTAATCCAATAACATAGCATATGATTCGATAGAGCGATATAACCTAAATACAAAATAATGTGGATAATGGTTGAGTCAAACAAATTTAATGGCTTTAATCCTGTTTATAAATTGAGTTAATTGAGTGAACATTTTTATGGATATATCAATTCAATTCTGTTTTTCTGTACTGTATACGAGTTGAATGAAATCATTTAATGTGATATTGATTTGGCTCAAGGTTAATTTATAATAGGGGACACAAAACTGTAAATCTATATATATATATATATATATATATATATATATATATATATATATATATATATATATATATATATATATATATATATACATATATATATATATATATATATATATATATATATATATATATATATATATATATATATATATATATATATATAAATATATATATATATATATATATATATATATATATATATATATATATATATATATATATAAGATATATATATATATATATATATATATATATATATATATATATATATATATATATATATATATATATATATATATACAGGATAACTTTAAAAAAAAAAAGCTGCTATCTCGAAACGGTACGAGAAAATTACTCTTTTGAAAGACTTGTCAGTAAAAATGACCTTGAAACTCTTTAGTAGCTGACATATACGCCAAAGTTAGGTTTTTTTAAATTACAACCTATCTAAAAGTAAATATTTTTTGCTCACTAAAAATTTTTATAAGGTGTTTGATTTCAGAGATATGAGTAAAAATTGATATTCACTAAAACAAATGAATTTGCACAAAGTTTTACAGTGTTACATTGCAATAACAAATATAAATAGATAACATCAATAGTTTTTTGATTTATTATGCAATTGTTTATTTTATTTCTATGACAATTTATAAATGCATTGATTAGTCTTAAGTTTTAATTATGATAAGAATACAATTAGTTGTCAACAAATTTTTTTTTGTCATGTTAAACAATAACGAGGATGCATTCGAGATGAAGAAGATCTACGGGTAGTGTCAACAAATTAACGAGTGGTGATTATATTATATGCTTCACGATATACAAATCGTCGGCATTTTGGAAGATGTGTATTAAACGTTTAGCAGAAAGGAGTTGTTGTAGATGTTCTAGCTGCAGTATTACATATGCCTTACACACATCAACACAAAATAGTGCACGAGATAGAAGAATATCTCAAACGACGGAGTCTAGCATTTTGAGAGACAATAAATTCCGCATGCATACCAAACAATTGATGCAAGATTTATCTGCAAATCATTTTAGAGCGAGACTGCAATTTTATCATTGGGCAAAGTTGCAAACTGCTTAAAGAGCGTTTAAGAGTGACGATAATGTAAAAAGGCATTATTTACATTATTGGAGTAAGGTTAATTGGTCACTTCAGAAAATATGACTTCAGAAAATATGAGACAAGAAATTAAAGATATTTTCAAAAATTATATTTCACAAGCCGAATTAGAAGCAGTTCATCTAAATTTTGTAGGACGAATAGAAAACGAATAGAAAAAATAGAATGTTTCGAATCAAGTGGTGGATATTTTGAATATTTACAAAATAATAATAATTTTGATTTTATCTTGGTTAAAATACCCCAAATGTTAGCTAAACCCCTTAAATTGCGTATAACTTAACACTATGGAAAATAAATAATTGCATAATAAAACAAAGGACTATTGATATCTATTTATATTTGTTATTGCAATGTAACACTGTAAAAATTAGTGGAAATTCGTTTGCTTTAGTGAATATCATTTTTAACTCATATTTCTGAAATCATTCACCTTACAAACATTTTTAGTGAGCAAAAAATGTTTACTTTGAATTGCTCAATATAAAAATTCTATCAAAAGTATATAGGTTCTAATTTAAAAAAAACCTATATTTGGCCTATATTTATTTATTTATATATTTATGTTACATACATTTAGAATTTAGAATTTAGAAATAAGAGGAAAAGCTCATATGGAAGCAATTATAATAACATCAAAACCGAAATTTCGCCTAATCCATTAGGCATTAAAACCTCTTAAATTTTTTCAAAACAAATTCACCCCTTACAGCACACCTCATTTTGAGATAGAACTCATTATCTCCGAAACTAATGAGTTTCAAAGTCATTGAAGGTTATTCAAGGTAATTCAAGGTAACTTCTAGAAGTCCTCTTCTATCGTTAACAAATTTTTTTTGAAGTACTTTTCTCGTATCTAACTGTTCTCGAGATAAAAGCCAGGAATTTTATTAAAAGCTCACCCGGTTTATATATATATATATATATATATATATATTTATATATATATATATATATATATATATATATATATATATATATATATATATATATATATATATATATATATATATATATATAATTATTTATATATAAATCAAAATGTTGTGACGTTTGTATATGTCGCTCGTTGTTGTAGTGAGTTTACTAGTTCATTTGGATGAATTGTCAATCTTGATAGATATGTGGAACTGGAATCCCTAACTTCCAGTTTTGTGATATGTAGTTATCTGTAAATTATATTGCTTAGACTTGAACCGCCTGAATAGTATCCAAATTTTAGTTGCTGGCCGCTTCCCACAGCTGAATACCGTACGTCTAGATAGGTTTTATTTTCATTTTATAAAACAGCGTTTTATTTTCAACCGATAAACATGATTTCTCTGCATGTGTGATTTCTGCTACCGTCATCTGCTATTTATAGTAGATATTATATTGGATCAAGCATACTGTCTTATGGTTAACCAGATTGGATTAGATGGACAATTGTATAACCAACCTGATATTTTATAATAAAATATCTGTCCATTAGATACGATGTTATTATTCTAAAGAAGTCATGTGGTAAGCATTGTTTTACATTTTGGATTTCAATATTACTTGTGAAACGTTTCATGGTATTGGAAGATATCTAGTTCTAGGTACTCCATATAATAAGTAAGATTTCATATACCCTTATCCGACAACTATTTCAAAACCTCTCCAGTAACTAGATAATATGTTGGCACCTTTTTAGGATTTAACTGTCGCTGTATCACTGTTTTAATTTCAAGCATAGAAAACTTCGTAATTGCATGATTTATTTGCAATTTCTATTTCAAATATATTTTAATGGAGGTGTTGCCTTCGTTCATATATTTTCTGATGGGTATAATGTTGAAATACTCTCTTAAAATAGAATGCAAATACCTAAGTTTTTTTTATTATTACTCGCCAACTGATCGTTACTTTATGTATCTATGTATTGCCGGAATATGATGTTGAGGTGGTTTCAGCTTCTTAGTAAATTTCCACAGGGAATAATTTGTATTTTCTGTTGGTGATAGTTGTGATAAGTTTTCTGGAATTTACTGTTTTTTTATCATTAAGCAACAGTCCTTTTAATTGTTTCGCCACTTTGTTTAACTGGCTTAGTATTTATCATTCTCCATCGTTAAATATCTGTGAAAAATTCGTTGTTTCTTTATATTTTCATTATATCTTTGTAACTTTAGTTATAAAGACAGTCAAGTGGTCCGATGGATGACAAATTGGGGTTTCTTTGGTGACGCAGAAATATCTGAAGTTTGAAATATTTTTTCTATCACTATGGCAGTTGGTACGTTCACAGGTTAACACATGTTTAACCATATTTTTTTGAAGTGTTTTAAGTCAAGCTTGGCCTACAACGAGTTGTAGCTAATATTGATGCTCACTCTTCGTGTTTTGCATTATAATAACCTTTCCTATAAAGCGATAATCCAATTAATTATAAAAATTACAAATTGTTCGATTTTTATTGCATGTTTTGGTTGGCAGTTTATATACCTAAATGGTTATAGTATCTAGACAACCTTCTTTTACCACATTAGTTGCTTAAAAATGATCTTTCTCATACTTTTCAATTTCATGATTATTTATGTTTTATATTATAGCCGTTTACATCCAAAATGGCTAATTTAATTTCTGCGGAATATTTATTCAATATCCATGGATATTGAATAAATTTGAGATAATGGTCGTTAGAAGATTAAGGCAAGTATCTATTTTAACCATTAAATTTTCAATTATATTTTTCAACCGTTGTGTGGAAGACCGGTTGGTTTGTTGGTTATGAGTTTTTGAATTTTCTTTTGGATGATTTTCTTTGGAATGCTTTCCATTCTGATTTTTAATTAAATCTTTGTGTCTTCTGTTATATATGTAACAAGCTGATAATATGAATTCAGATTTGAAGCCCGCTGTGGCTTTTGCATTTTTTTAGAGGAGTGGTGAAGTCGCAGCCAATACGAATTGAATCATTATGTTGAAAATGCTTCGAAAAATTATTCGGCTATATATAAAAAGAGCTTTTATCAATAGTTTGGGGGATTGATCATTACTGACCATTTATTTATAGTAGGAAATTTAAAATAGGAAGTGACACAAACCATTAAATTTGAGTCATATCTTGAACCATGTCTGCATGTTTTGTAATTCAAAATATTACAAAGAAGAGCACCCACTTGATGGTAATTTCGCATTGAGTTGTCTAAAAGAAAAAAATAATTTGCCAAAAGTAATGATCGTCGGTGAAAAAGTAATAGTGTATCCATTATTTTTTACAAAGTATGCTACCAGATATATCAAATTTGCAATGTACTCCTTTTCGAGCACGAATTCGTTCGTATACAACAATACATTGTCATCTGCTTCAATAAATATGGCCGCCAAAATTATTCATTAACTATCCACTCAATTCTTAAGCAATATGAACATAAACCTCTTGTAAACTAATCGAACATGCTCATGTCGACAACGATGAAATTTTGGTAGAGGAACGCGATGAAAAATTAACAAAACTCGATTTGAAACCATTTGACGAATTCAATCGAATCATCAGAGCAATTTTCAATCCAAATTTAAGAATATGCTGTTTTTATCTGAACGGTCGAAGCGGCTCTGTAAAAACCTATTCTTACGAAACACTTTAAGCATGTATTCGAGGTCGAGGAGAAATAAGATTAGCATTTGCTACAACTGCAATTGCATTTTCCTTACTTAAAGGTGGAAAAACAGTAAACAGTGGTTTTAAACTTCCTATTCCACCGCATATTCTGTAGACATGTATTCATTTTATTTAATGAAATCATAATATGGTCAAAAATCTGTTTATGTTGCAATGTTGAGCATATAAACCTTTAAAATGAATTATTAAAAGCAATGTGAGTTAAGAAGGCAAAATAATAGTGTTTGATAGCGATTTTGGTCAGACGCTACCAGTTATCTCATGTTTATATATCATTGATTCAAGGTCAACAAAAGATAAAATATACTGCTTTACATCTTCTGTAATACAATTATTTGTGATGTTTGTTTTTAAATTAAAATTTATTTTCCCTCCTAAATTGATTTATATATAAAATATCTACTTGTGTTACTCCTCATCGTTGAACCTGTAATAGTCACCTTACCTGAAACGAAACAAAAACAAAATAAAATTGTTAAAAAAACACGAAAACTGTTAATTATATTCACGAATGTAAAATAAAATGTAAAGTTCAAAGCACAAAATTTAATTCTTATGTATATTATCTTAAATTATTGAATACAATTTAATCATGAAAACAAAAGAAACGAAAGAAAATAAATGTTTAGCTAACGACCGAATAAAAGAAAAATTACAAAGTTAAACATTCCAACAAGAAAAATTATAATAAAAAAAAAATAAAAAATTCCTTACATTGAAAAATAATTTATTCCATCTCATTACAGCATTAAATTATATAACTGAAAATACAGCGCCTAAAACACACCAAAATGTAAATATGTGTATATATGTTTGTCTAAATGTACAAAATAATAATAAAAAATTTCAATTTTCAAAAATGAATTTAGTGAAAATTCTATATATATTTTCATCATCCGCATTGTTCACCCTCCACCAAAATTTATCGAAAATATACACTCATTTTTTATGTGTGTGTGTGTGTGCCCAGGCTTTTCTGATTCTTGCCAATTTATTGTCGAAACATCGACCCTTTTTATTTGCTGTTTTTCTTCGATTTTCTTCTTATTTTTTTTTTTTTTTTTTTTTTTTTAAATATCCGAAATAAGTAAATTCCACATAAAAAGTTTCAGGGTATTCATTAAAAAAATTCAAAAAGAAAAATGTTACTGATAACGAAAAAAAAAATTATTTTAGCCATTAGAAAACACTGTCACTCACACATTACACAGCATTTTTATTAGAAATATATATATATATATATATATAAATATATATATATATATATATATATATATATATATATATATATATATATATATATATATATATATATATATATATATATATATATATATATATATATATATATATATATATATATATATATATATATATATATATATATAAACACCTACATACATGTAAAATCAAAAACCATCTAAATTTGTTGTATTTTACACAAAAAATTGTTTCATCTGGAATGGAGCAACATTTTTTTCGGTTTTGTTTCAGTCTTCTTGTAAAATACAGAAAAAGCAAGAAAAACAAATCTCAGATCAACTTTTAAAATATACATTTTAAATTCAATATCACGTACGAAGAAAATGTAGTTTACACATTTTCATTTTGGTACAGATTTCGTATTCTGGTTTATGTTATAGTTTTTTGCTGTTTTTTTTTCATTTTCACTCAGCTCGTTCATTTCCACAAGAGACAAAAAAAATTGTTTAAATAAAAATACATAATTTAACTAGTTTGGGAGTAATACATACATATATAGATAGAGATCTGGTATATTAAGGAGGAATATATTTGTTTGTGGTTTTATATTTTATTTATATAAGATTGCAACAGATTACATAAAAAAATTGGAAGAGGAACTTTTTTTTCGATGATATCATATTTCAATCAATCGGTTTTTAGTGAAATATCATTATGAGGATATATCCATGAATTGATGAAGTAAAGTGACGTGTTTAAGGTCAATTTGTTACAGAAACACCAAAAATGTCTAAGCAAACAACTTAAACTTCTAATAGAATAAATTTGACTGTTTACTCCTTTTTTTTTTGCTTCTAAACTCTGCAATCTGTTCTGGGGCCGAAGCTCTCCCAACTCTTTTGCAGTTAATTTTTAATATCCTACCTTACGCCGTCACCAGCCAATGAGGACGCACGAATACAGGTTCGATTTTAAATCCATCTGTACATTGCATTGCTCCAGCCAGCCTGCACTGACATGGACGATGGTTCGGCCCATGGATTCTGCACTCCAACAGGGGGTCATAGTTGTGTTCATCGTCATCACCGATCGAAATCAGGTGATGAAAAATCCCTTTTGCCACTCTCCCCCGTTGGGATTCGAACCCGGTACCTCCCGGTACATAAAAGCTTCTGAATAAATACTTTATTCAGAAGCTTTTATGTGATACTAGGTAGAAAGGAGAAAAATATTACATTCCTTTGAACTTGAAAAGTTTCATTAAGTTAATTTAATTATTAAAATTCCAGTAAATTTAGAATGAATTTTTTAATCGATATTGATAATTTTCGCTAATTTAGTTTCGTTAAGTTTGAATTTAGGTCATTATTGTCTGAATGGTAGAAATTAAAAATATATTACAATCTAACCTTAAACTGTGAAAACTTAAGCTTGCTGGGTAAGACTTTTTAACCAAATTGCTAGCAATGAGTTAAAAACGAAAAAAGAAAAACATTTGATATTTCACGGTCTTCGAATAATTCAGCATTTATTATCTATTACAAATAGGCCGGAGCCTTCAAAGTTTAAGATGATAACCTGTCAATTAAATAAACCATTTGTTTCGTTAAGTTTTTCAATGTTTAATTAAAATGTTAAGTTATATTGATATATAATGCAAACTTATTCTTAAGGCGTGAAAAAACTTATTAGCTTTAGTTCGTATTTTGTATTTTTCATACCAAAACTATTTTATATAAATTAGGGTAAAGTTTCTACCAGCTCCAATATCATTTGGCTTCTAAATGGTGATTATGTACACCTTCAACTAAATGTACATGAAATAAAAAAAGTGAATTGGATCCATTAACGAATAATTTACTTTTAAAAACTTGTAAGACACATTTTAAGAAGCTTCGTTAAATACTCGTTAAGTTATTTGAGTACTATTTAATTAAATTGTATTGGTTCGTTTTTAAATAACGTTTTAGTTAAAATAAAACAATTTTTTGCTTGGTTCGATAAACCTATAAAGTTTCGTCAAGTTAACTTAACGAAAACGTTTTAATGTTTTGTGAACTTAAACAAATTGAATTATTCAATTAATTTTTTAATGTTAAGTCCGTTTTTGAATCGTGTTGGATTTTTTGACCCAATTTTAAAAATATTAATATCGCACTGATATCGGTCGTGACTACAATTGTTAATTTATTTAAAATTTGGCCTCCCGAGAAATAGAAGTTTGAGGTGAAAATCTATCAAATAAATGGCAACGCCTTGAACAAAATTACTTGAAGTTTAAAATTGCTTCGATCGATAATTTTAATTTACCTTTTAAAAATATTTAATATTTCGTTAAATACTCGTTAATTTTTTTGAACACAGAAAACTTTTTGTATATAGTCAAAATAAACAAAATATTTCGTTGGGTTGATTGAAATTGAAAATGTTTGTACAATTTTTTGTTATATTTTCTAGGACGCTTATAATATTGTTGAATTAAGCATGAATTAAATTAAGTACGAAACGACAAGGACTCATTGACACGACACGCAGCCCATGTTTAAGGCAGTAAAATACTGAAATTCGGGTGATTATATGCAAGGCCCCGCAAAATATTTTCAAACACCATTCAATTTCACGCTTTACCAAATTATTTTTTATAACCTATAAGAAGTGATTAAGGCTTTCAAAGTTTAGTTTTCTGTGCTAATAAAATTGCGCTATAATTAAATTTTTCATTTATTTTTCCTTTTTGGTGGTGTACTTTCATGTTTTAAAACACAATGTTGTGCCAGATAAAAACAATCGTTTAACGGCTATGTATGGCGAAGAACCAATAGTTACATTCAGTTGCTTGATATTGGTAGCTTCACCTGAAATCTTTTATTGCTGGTTTTGGTGACATGCGATTTAAAATTTTTCTCACATGCCTCTTTTTTCTTTAGTTTTTCAAGAAATATCTTCAACTTCCTAAAATCTTCGAAATTCGAGCTAAAATAAGTCAAATTCCATCATGTATTGGAAGCTAATTAAATTTTCAAACTCCTTAGCTGTTTATCATATGATCTAGTATTAGAAAGTTACAGAACTGCGGTAAGATCCATTTAAAATTTATCTTTCATAGAATGTGAAAATTTGGGTATGGAGGATTTCATTTATCCAGATGTTTTAATTCAGAAATATCAATTTCAGTCATCGGTAGATGTTATGCCACCTTCTAAAATAATGCGATCTGTATGTCTAACAGAATACTATATAATATATAAAGGATATTTAATGGCTCTAATAACTAATTGTGTTATCGCATTAGATACACTAACATTTGGTGGCCTTACTTTAGTAACTGGAAACTTTATCCATTCCTTTGGCAAGCACAGTCATCTTAAACATAATTTGAAGATAATAAATATTTGCAATGCTCAGTCTAAAACACATTTCCACATCTGGTTGCCTATAATTAACCGAAAACGTTGGTAGTAAAGACATTATTATTTTTAGTATAATGATGATGACAGCAAACATAAGAAAGTAGCTAATATTTTGGCATATGCATTCATTTACCAGACTTTTACTTATCTAACCCAAAAATCTGGTTTAGAACGAAAGAAATATTAGTCACCATATGTTTATCGCCCCAAAAGTAGCGGTGCAATGATCGCTGACATCTTGGAAAAATCTGTTGCAACTTACCAGTACACGTACCTCCTGACAAAAATGTCCTGATTATACGTATACAACGCTCCTGGATGTGAAACTATTTAAAGTTATATTGGATAAAACAAAGATGGAGACGATCGTCCCTCCGAAGTTTTATGGCGCATCAAAGCACTGACCACTTACAGATTTAATGTGACCCCATTTGGTTTATTCGAGTTTAATGGACTGCCGTTAGTACTACTTGCCATACGATTGTTTCATCAATTTATAAAAAGAGGTCGATTTAAAAAGATCGGCAAGAAACTTTGCGCTTGTCTGTACTTTGATGATATACTTGTAGCCTCGATATAAAAAGAATAACCACTATTACACCTAGAACTACTGTTTTAGAATCTGTTTGAAGGTGCGGAGAGTGGCACCAGTTTAAAATGCGTTTTAGGTACTTTCTCTCTAGGTTAACGTAGCCACAAGGTTACCCATAACGATATTCTTCGATCATTAGACGAATGAACGCAATTCTAGAGTTTTTAGCTCGTCAATCATTAAATCATTAAATACAAATTTATCAGCATTAAAAATTTCTATCACGGGATTATACCACCGGATAGCGGTGGCATATCTTTTTTTAATATCCATCTTCGCATTACATTACTCCGGCCAGCGTAATCATATAAGTGATGACATATTTTTTTTGCAATCTCCCTTGTACGGATTAAATTCCAGTATCTCTCGACCTAAACACCGTTGCTTTAAGCACTGCGCCAACTGCTGGGGCTTTCGGATACTGAAAAAGAATTTCACTGTAGCATTAAAGTTCCATATATAGATATTTACATTTCTAAGCACAGCACAATCAGTATACGAATAGGATTGGCACTGACAGAACAAACAACTTGCTTCAATAGCTCCGTGGAATGAGTTTAATGGATATATACTCAAAGTGTGTATCTCCAAGTAAGTAAGATAGAAATGAAGTTTGATTTAAATGCTTCTTAAACATCGAATTTAGCCACAGTTAGCAAGATAGCCAAAAGAATCACGTAATTCATAGCTTCTGGGTACAAAGTTTTTAGTGCCCTTGAAATCCCATCACATAATTGTCCGGGTTTATGAACTTATTTTTGTCGTATAGCGGGCTTTCAAGGTTTAAATCTTCTTCCATGCAGTTTGCTTCAGTAATCGAAAAATGTATAGGTGTTATATGTTTCCATTTTAAAACCACCCTTCAACAACTGACACAATTGCGTTGGTGATAATTAACCATTTTTAGAATGTAAGTCAAAAAACGATTGCCAATCTTTGGAATTACCGGCAAAAGGTGGAAAGTTTTTTTAATATGGCAGTTTTAAATCAGTAGCACTATCCGTTGAGCTTTTTGTGTATTGTATCCCAAATATGCTTTGCGGCTTTTAAATTTTCAAACAGATAACTTTTAAATTATAACTTTTACACAAATTTCATGGTGGAAATAGCCATGAAGTTGGAGGACTCAAAATTGTGGCACAGGCTTTACATGACTATATACAAAGACATATATTAACTAATTACAAAATTGCCATTCGAATTAGATGTGGCCAAACATCGTGCACTGTTAATTTATAATGAAAAACCACTACGAAACCAAAACAGATGACTACAAAAACAAAGGGACAAGTCAGTTAATTTAAAACTGAAATATTAAGCGAAGTACATTTTTAGTAAAGTATAATTTTCGAGCAATCGATAGCGGATGCAGAAATAATATTTTTAAAATTACAAACAAAGGTAGGATGCTTTTAAAGCAATAACTGTTAAGAAATTGGAAGTGCTGTGACGTCAGATCAGATATCAATGTAAAGCAACAAAAATAAAAAAATTATTACAAGTCACAGTTGAACGAAAACTTTTTACAAAACTCTAATGACATTACATCCTGGAGGGAAAATGTATAATACAAATTTATAAATTTAACAAAATATTTTACTATTTTTTATCATTTACACAAAACATAAAATAAATGATAACAGTAATAAAAGTTCAAAACTATATATTGTTTATATCAGGATTGTGTATCGTACACAGTAGTTTTATAAAAAAAATTGAGCACTTAACTAAATGTCATTCTTTGTGTAATGATATTACTACTGTGTCCATCTTTAGCAAAAATACAAAAATACTTATTTTTGTTTCTTAAAGTAGGATCGTCTTTAAAACGTTTTAAAAAAATGAAAATTTTAAATGGAAAACTTTTTTGTATATTTTCTTTTATTATATATATATATATATATATATATATATATATATATATATATATATATATATATATATATATATATATATATATATATATATATATATATATATATATATGTTATTGTACTCATGCTTCTTAATTTGACTTTTATGGTGGTGGTTTGAAAAAGGTTTTCATAATTTTCATTTGTATTATTTCGTATGTTGTATTTCTTGTATGGATATTTTATTGTGTGTGTGTGTGTGCATCTGTGTATGGTGAATGGGGCACGAGATTTAGATATATGTGTGTATGATGTCGCATGACAATGGGAAAAATTATGGTTTAGGGTACACATTCGGAGACGTCAAATAAAATACAAAACAAAAAAGAAAATCTATAATATTTAAGACACAAAATATCTTTTTAAAAAAAAAATAATAATAATATTTTACAACTGTCCAGGGACATTGATTATGGTCCAATAAACGACGACAAAACGAATATAATTTTTAAGTTTTCGGCTTCTTTAAAAAAATTATTTATTTTATTTTCATTTTTATTTTTATGTGTACATAAAGGAAAAAGCAGATCAAGATGAAAATACGCATGAAAAATCATATTATAATATGTTTTTTTTTTCGTTTCTCGAGGAAATTTTCATTTTCCAACAAAATACACACATTTTATGGGCTTGTGCGATGCGAGAGAGAATATGTTAGATTTTTTATTTTTTTTATATTATTTTTAAGTGGAATGATATAACATTTATATGACTTTTCTTTTAAGCAAAAATAAATAAAAGACAACAACAACCAAAAAAAAAAAAAAAAAAAACGAAAATTATATTGAGTTTTAAAAGAAAATTTGTTTGCAGTTAAATGAAATATGAGATTTCATTTTTTTTTCGGTAATATACCGTAAAAATAAATATTAAGGATTTAAGATGAAAAGTTGTTAAATTTTATAACCATTTTTTTTTTCTGTCGGAATCAAATGGAAATATAACCTTCCGATGATTGGTTTTGAGTGTGGGTTGTGCGAAGGTTAACATGTTAAGATGGTACTCGTTTGATGGTTAAAGTTAAATGTCAAAATGATTTTAGACTATTAAAATTGTTTGATGGTGATATTAAATCATGTACCGGTTGGATGCATGTCGTTTATTACTAAGTGGGACGATTTAATGTACATTTTTTGGAATTGAATGCTTTTATGTCAGGCTTCATACGGATATAACATAAGCTATAGAATAAAGAGGTCCAAAAATGTTAAATTAAATAATCAACTAATGTATCTGCAAGGAATTGTACCGGTCCAGTGAACTAAGATGATATTACTTATTTGAGCTATGGCCTTTAGCTATTAGTATACCTGATGTTTATTTATATATTTTTTTGACTCATTTGTGTTACTGCCAAGCATTTTGAATTGTCTTGGTTGCAAAAATAATATATTTGAAGTATATTTGCTAGTAAAGACAAATGTCCATGAAGGCTGCTTTGTAAAGTAAAACTGTATTTTTGAGTGATGTTTTTGACTATCTTTCCATTAGCCAATACATTTGAATAAATTTTATTCTGATTTGGTTATTTAAAGCTACGGTGTATAATTTTGAAAGGTACTTGGTTCGAAACTCAACGGGGAAGGGACATTAAAATAATTGTTTTGGCCGTCATCCAGAAAAGAATGTATGTGACTTCCATGTCAGCTTTTGTCTATTTCAAAATATAATCTTGCTTTTAAAATAATTCAAAAGCTATGCATATCTCAAAGAAGTATATCATAAATTTAAAAAAAAAACTCACAGCAACACAAATGGCAGTATACGCGATTGGATTGTTGTATAACTAACTAAGGAAAATTATTTTTCAAAAATAAATGTACTTTGATTAGAATAACGAAGACACATCCAGGACCTGGTGAGAAACCTAGTGAAGTTAAATTAATGGCTCCAGCAATTTTGAGTTCAAAAGCGATTACCTACGATTTATTTAAATATAATTGGTAACAGATCAATGCCGGCCGTATCATTAATAGTTTCATCGTATACCTTAAACTTTAAACTTTTAACAATAAACCTTAAACCTTAAACCTTAAACTTTAAACCTTAAACCTTAAACCTTAAACCTTAAACCTTAAACATTAAACTTTAAACCTTAAACCTTAAACCTTAAACCTTAAACCTTAAACTTTAAACCTTAAACCTTAAACCTTAAACCTTAAATCTAAAACCTTAAACCTTAAATTTTTATATGAAAAATCTTAAACCTTAAATTTTTATATGAAATAGGTATCGAGCAAATATTGCGATTGTCTTATAAAAGAAGAAATTTGACTTTTATTTGGTGTCAACGTTGTTTGGTTTCGAGCTCATGACAGTCATGAGAATTAATGTGAATTTTCATTTGATATTCAAATTAAAGAAATTCGATAATCTTATCAGCCTGCAGCGACCAAACTACAAAAATGTCTTATTCATACTATAGGTATTTATACTTCATATGATCGCGTTGTTCTAGTGAAGTATAAGATGGAAACTAAAGAAAAAACGTTAAATGCAATAATATGCGTATTATTTTTTTAATTTTTTTAGCATGAATAAGACATTTTTGTAGTTTGGTCGCTGCAGCCTGATGAGAAGATTTTTTAATTTGAATATCAAATAAAAACTAACATTAATTCTCATGTGCTCGAAACTGAATTACGATGAAATTGATAAAATTTCTTCTCTTGCTTAAACTTTAAACCATCTTTGCTACTATCTTTAAAAATGAATATAATTGCATTTATAGTAAATAATATTGAAAATATGAAAAAGTTGTTTATGGAGTAACTTGTGTTATGTCCTTTCAATTTTTTTATTTCAGTTAATAATAGACAGGCTACAATTTTCTACAAGCGAATAAATATTAAACTTAATTTGCGGAGAAATCTGTAGGATTTTCAATCTTTTTGAGATCCTTTTCTTGTTCAAAACTGTTCTGAAAATTATTTAATTATTTTGGTATGGCCAGCCGAAGAGCACTTTCTCCACGTTTTAACCGCCTTTTAGAAATTAACACGCGGTAAAAATATTTAAGGATCATTTTAACATTGTGGTTCAACTATAGGCTTCCGATTCTAAATTTCTAACACTTGGCGATACCTGACCTGAGTAACATTTTAAAAATCATTAAAATTATGTACATACATACAAAAGTATACCATAATTAAAAAAATTTATAAAATTAATAAAATTTTGTATTTTTAATCATTTTCTATTACAAAATAGTTCATATAATTAGAGAATTTAATTTCAATTTAATTTAGTTGTTGGTTTTCTCATTACATAATAATATTTTAATCATGTAGTAATTAATATTTTCTAAAAATATTTTTTTAATAAATTTTAAATTAATATTACATTATATAATAACTATAATATGTTGTGCATTCATGATCATATATATAAAACATAGTATTTCATTTTATGCTATCAATAGACTATAACTACACAAAAAAAAAAAGAAAACCACAACTGTGGTATTTACCGGATGTGTGGTGACTGATTGTAATGCTAATTTTAGAAATGAATTTTGTAAAGTTTATGGCTGAAAAACGAGGTGTTGTAAATCTCTTTGTATGTTGAACATACACACGCAAACATATATCCATAAATAAATAGTTGAATAAACTATTTAAAAATAAAAAAAATAAAAAAAAAAATTAAAATCAATTTGTCTGATAAATTTTATTTATTTTTTATTAGAAAATCGATTTTTTAGTTTCTCAATTATATTAAATGGAAAATTACTGCCATAAATTAAACAACAACAATAATAATAAAAAATATAAAATCGACTCGAAAATGCTATTAACAATGATTAGGACATATTTTATATTGGAAAATTCGAATGCTATCGATTGTGTACCTTCATATTTTGAATGGATATTTTGTAACTTGAGATTAAGAATTAAAAATCCCATTGTATTGTTAATTGTTGTAACTCAGGTGATATTGAATATATTATATATTTGGCATATACTGATGATTTGTCAACTATTTTGGTTCATATTTGGCCAATTGAAACTTTTGTTAGCACGATCTTTGGTTTACCCCTTTCTAAATTGAAAATCAAGAGATCAAGCTTATAAACGGATACTTTTGAGTAGAAAAAGTATATTTTGGACACTGCTTTTCGGATTATGCATATACTACTGGCTTATGATCTGTTTATCTCTTGTATCTCTTACACAATCTAAAAGTAATTAAATTCCGCATTATAAAAGCTTTTTGACGCAAAACATAAATGTATGCGTTGCTGCATTAGATAATATCTTATGCCTTTTTTCAATGCGTCAGTTTGAATAATTATTGACTACTAAGTATTTACTGTTTGTTGACAGTGTAATGCTAAGTGAATTCGAAGTTTGATAAATTTAAGATATTTACTGTGAGCTTTCGTCCATACGAAGATGGTATCTTTTGTGAAAATTAACGAAATCAATCATTCCGTTTTGAATATTGGGGAGTGAAAACCGTTAAATAGCTCGATGTAGACCTATAAGTTTTCAAGTTCCTTCAGATTCACTCCAAATACCTCAAATAATTTACCAAAATATTTATAACTAAACCTATATAAAAAAACTCGATGTTATAAGCTCAAATAATAACACGTTGAATTAACAGCATCTAAAAAATGTTCTGAAAACATTGTTTGAGATCAATGACTGTTAAATATTTCATATTAGTCTTACCGTCATACCGAAGTGCTGTTTATCTATATTCGAATTTTTGGAGTTAGATATTGATTTGTACTAAACCAAATCCGCTCTTTTCCAATTTTAATTCCATTTTGTGGTATCTCTTTCAGTTCCGTAGATATTCGGTTGTCAATTAGTGTAAATGCCAGTATCATTGCTTCTTACAAATCCATTTTACTGTAACTGCGACTAATACTAATTTTTGTATGCAATTGAACAGAATTTGCTTCAATATTTATGGTGTCAATTTGTTTAATTTTAACCGTGTTTTTGGTGTATCTCCACATTTTGGCCAATCTTATAAAGGAATTTTGTCACGTGGTAAAAAAATACATAAAGGAAGTTATTTTATTTCGCTGCAATAACATTCGCATCACTGCATTTCGATCTCTAGATTAAAATGCCAAATTAAGCTTTGTACAGAGCAATCCCCTTAAACAAGGACTTGGACCAAAAGTGAGTTATCTCGATGAAATAATACCTATACAAATATTTTAACGAGAAAAATGGTGGGTTGCTTAGAGTTTGAAAATTAGTTTTTGAAACACCTTTAATGTTTCGCAAAACAGGATCTACCGAAGTAAACATTTACATATAGTCTTGGCTTATCTAAACCAAAAACCCAAGGTGCTCACACAAAATATTAAATCATAGAAAAACAGCTTAATAGTGTTCGAGAGCATATAAACAAATTTCATGTATTTTTTTATAGTAATGTCGTTTAAACTGCACCGCAAAACCGGACTAAATTTAAGCAAAATATATAAGTTTTAATTTTATTTGACAGAAGACCCAGTAAAATTGTATATTTTAATTACTCATTCAAACCTTTAAGCCTCAAAAAGATCAATGTGATCAAAGTGTACCATTTCAACTTTTAAATCATCCTACTGATCGACTTTCACATACCTAGCTAAATCAGAGCATAATAGAGATAGAAAAATGCGAGAAGATACCACAGCAGTTATTTTTTGCGACCTACAAACCATTTTCTTTAACGAAAGCCAATGTATCCAGTTTTTAACAAAAATTTAGCGTTTACAATCTTACTGGGCATTGTAATACAAATAATGTGATGTATTACAGTATTTGACACGAGTGGCCAATATTACAAAATGTTTTTTGTTGATCCTCAAACTATTCAACACTTCAAAGATGATTTTGTCTTCGAGCAATTATCTCTAATTGAACCATCATTTTGCGAAAAAATTGTTCAAAATTTTGGTTAAAGATTGACAGCCTGCCGAGCTAGCAGAGAAGGTCACTTGAATGACATTCTTTTTCATTGTTAACTGGAACTAATGTACTTTAATTTTCAATTAAAATAAATTAAGATGTCACACAATTTATGTCTTTTATTTAAAATGTATAAAGTTTAATTTGGCTTTTCAGTGATTATCAAGTTATAGATCTACCCTGTGACTTGTGTAAATATTGTAATAATGATAAGTTTTTCCATTGAACATATTATTTCGGGAAATGTTCCTACTCCTAAGAATATATTGATATTTTTCAATAAATTTTTCATTTTGGGTTGTTTTCCATGTTACCGTTCTGAATACCTGACCCTCTTTTGATCAAATTTGATCATCGCTGATGATGAGCTTTGAGGCGAGTATTTTCTGGAGCTAACACATACAGTTTCAACAGTTTGCATGTTTTACTTGTTTTTGCGCTTAAAACAGAACATTTTCTTGGTATAACTATACATTGTGGGATATATTGTCAAACATGAAGGGAATCTGATACGTATTAAATCTACCGCATTTTTTAAATAATTTGAAGTTGTTGATATTAATTTATGTATTTTACATTTTCAAGGTTATTTAAATATCATTTTGGCATTTTAAATAAAAAAAAATTTATTACAGAACCTAATTCTGCTTCATAAAACACATTTAACAATTATCCACATTTTTTTATGATATACATCAAAATATTTAGTGGTTTATGAAAAATGCGCCTTTTCTAAATTTCTTCTACCATTCAATGGGAAAATTTTTTAATTACAAATTCTGTATCTTTGAACTAAATTAAACATTGTTCGTATATAGTCATAAATTTTATTACATTTAAATAGGAAAAAAATAACGTTTGGAAATGCTTGAAATGATCTTCGACGAGTTCAATGTCATTATTAATACGCCTAGTATAGTAAAGTCTTTTGCGACGTTGAGGTTTTTGTGTATACTATTTTTTTTCTAAGAAATTTGCTAGAAACTAGACTATTTCCGAACAAATTTAGTTCTTTAGCTCATCGATAAAATGTCGCATAATTTATAAAGTCTCTACCTTACCATGCAATGTAAAGCATGATGAAGCATGGATAGTTATTTTTCCTTTGAGTATCCTTTAATTAAATTTGGTTGAAAGTTGTCAATAGCTTAACTGAAGTTAATATAGTTATTTAAGGAGTAGTGAGACCAAAATATGGTCGTTGTAAATGTGTTGATCTTAATATGTACAAAAACGGTCTTTTTAGAGACTTTTTAGAGTTTTAAATAACAACGTTTTAATCAATCACCCATATTTAACGCCATTACGGATTTACGCTAGATAAAACAACCTCAACTGATGCGCCAATCTATCTTTTATTATCATATTTAGAATAATTGCATTACAAGATTGATGAATGATATTTAGTAAAATCTGACGAGACTAATTAAAACTAATTCAAAATTTAAAACCAACTGTGACGCTAAGGAATTAAAGATTTAATATAACCAAAATGCTGACAAAGAAATATCGTAAGATCCACTTAATAGTTTTTCTCATTTAAAGCACTGGACAAAACTTTTCAAAGTCATTCATTATATCTGCGTTGTTCTTCTGGTTTTATTTAATGCTTAAAGAAGAAACACATAAACTAATTATCTTTATCATTATTTCTCATCCTAATATTAATATATATAACACCATTTTCACATCATTTTCATCGTCACCGCATCTCACAATCATAATATAACAATCATAATAACTTTATTATGTTTTACGGACTATGCAATTATTCAAATTAGGATTTTAAAGTTTTTTTTTTTACAACTTGCATAATTATTTATAGTAAGATTTTATAAAATAAAGAGTTGAACATTTTTAATACAGCCATCATCATAATTTTTACTTAATTCCGCCCGACGCGAGTACTCGCGTATATAATTTTATTCTTGGTGGTTTTTAATTATTGTTGTAAAATTTTATTATTGTTCAAATTAAAATAAAATGTCTTAATAAATTTAATCTTTTGTTTAAGAAAATAAATAAATAATTATGGAGTTAACTATACATAAATTATTTTTTTATTACAACAAATTATAAAATAAACATTTTAGTTCTGTAGATTTAACAAATAATTTCATGTAAGGTTATGTTATATATATATATATATATATATATATATATATATATATATATATATATATATATATATATATATATATATATATATATATATATATATATATATATATAATTATTATTAGCATTTTGATCTAAACATGAGCTTTACAATAATAAAATGCAAATAATTTTACTACCTCCCATGACACATACGTTAATAATATAATAAATACTGTTACGTAATTATATGTTTATGGAAATAATATACAAACGTTCCTGAAAATATTTATTTTATTACCATATTTGATTAGAACGTAATTAAGGATTTAATGATGCACTGTATACGTTTATAAACTGATATCGTTTAACTCAACGAATCAGTCACTTTAGATGAAATGTTTCAATATTTAGTTGTGTTGGGGTTGTCATCTTTTCCGATCTTAACGATACTTGACTTAAAAAAATGTTTGGTTATATTTTTAGTAAAAATTAAACTATGCCTAAAAATTACTAATCATTTTGTGGTTTATAATCATATACAAGTTATATTTCATGTAACTGAGTGATTTGCTTATGTACACGCAAAATAATCACAAAATATGTCCACTTCGAAACACGTTATTATGAATTAAATATGACGTTATGTACCAATAAAATATTATTTTAAAACAAAAACACGTTAATGGCGTTTTAATGGCGATCGGTTAACCTCTGATACACTTTTATTCGACTATAACAAGAATCTTATAGTAAAAAAAATAATTAACCCCTAAATGTTGAATCGTGTGAAACAAATTATTACATGTTTTTGTTGTTGTCAAATGAAAATGTTGTTGTTGTCAATTTATTTACGTGTAAATAGTTTTTGGTTTACATAGGAATATATTAATAATAAAAAAAAATGTTGTGATCAAAGATTTAGAAGGTGATTACATAACATAATCATCCTACATCGAATATTAATAATAAAACAAACAGTAACTCGCAATCTATTTGTAAATATTAATTAAAATAAATAGGATATCGTATCAAAAATAAATATATAACCATGATGCATATTATTAATAACGGGCCAAAACAAATATTATTGAAAATGGATTATTGCATACAATTTAAAAAAATAAATAAATAAATATTAATCAAGAATTGATAATATTATTAATATTATGAAATATATAATTCTGATTTTGTGATTCGATGGAATGGTTATATTAATCCAATATTTATATTTTTGTATGCATGCAATACATAGTATCGAAAAATATGTATACATATATTACATAAATATGAAAAATAAAAACAGTTAATGTTATATAAAATGCATATGAGTATAAACTTTATGAAATTGTGTAATGGTTACAGTATCTATAGCTTTTAGAACCTAAATAAATTTTATTTGTTGTGGGCTTTAACTCATTTCTGTGTCTCATACTTATATTGACCAACCTTTTTAGGTATTTCATGTGGAAAATAATTCAAAATTAAGCAAAATAGAAGTATTTTGAAGCTTTAGTCTAGTTCATTAATGTTCGTTTCAAATAAATAATTTTTAATTTTACCCCTAAATGTTGTTTCAATTTAAATCAATTTACTACAATGTTGTGTTGTCAGTTATAAACAGACTAATGTTGTTGTTGCCAATTTATATTGTATTTTATATTATTAATTACTTTATAATATTAATCTCAGCAGGGTTGGAACATCTGGTAAATTATTGAATTATTTCAGCCATTCTATCGTTTTTCTACATCTCTTATAAAATTCTTCGTCACTTTTACACATAATTAAAACCGTGAAAGAAAAATTAAGAAACATTTCATAATATTTAACATTAGCATTATTATATTATCCAAGATGTGGTGTCATATTGTTTGGCTATACAACATTCATGTTCAAATTGGGAAACAGGCGGTTTCATCTAACAATTTTTGATAATCGCAGATAAACAAAATATTATATGAACGTTAGTCTTAATAGTTGATCAAAATTATTTTTAGTTGTTCAGCTTTTAAATACACATATACTGGCTCTTAAAAATGCAAATATAAACTTCAATTTTTATTCTATATATGATTTAAAAAAAATTATATGAGTTGCATGAAAATAAAAATACTTGTACGTTAAAGTAAAAATAAATTTTATAAATTTTTGATAATTTAATTAAATTATTTTTTTAAGAAATTTCCGTCTTACATATGAAAGTTCAAAACATAAAAAAAATTTAATTTATATTAATATTTATGTTTGGAAATAAATAAAATAGAAATTAATTTTTTAGAGGTTTGGCTATGTAAGTTTAAAAGTAGCATATATATTGGGATTACATATTTACACTTTGTATGAATTACGTATATTGACCCACGCCAATTGAAATTTATAACGCCTAATTTGCGATAAAGAAGTAATCAATATTTAATTTTTATTAAATGCTTAGTATATTTGATAATAAGTATTTGGTCATACAATTCTTCAAAATTGAGTCCAGGTACTTCAGTCGATTAACTAAAGAATTCAAAACATATCAAATCTTACAAATATATCTGAATTATTTTAAAGATAATCCATAAGTGCTATATTTGATAACCTGGTTCGCACGAACGATTAATTATTGTCTTTAATGTCTACCCCTAAATGTTGATTCACTTATACGAATATACATCAATGTTTTGTTGTTGTCAGTTTTTGAACGTTGTGGTCAATTTTTATAATAATATATAATTCATTTTTTTATAGATCGAATCATCTTTTATATTGGTTTGTTGTGCCAGTAAACTTTTAATTCCCTTTAACATTTTTCAAAATAGATAATTTGTCAGAGGTTTTTGCATTTTTTTAACTTTATCGTTTGCATTTTTAACTGTTATGCTACAGTATACTGTAAAATGTTTATAAATATTTTTTATATGTTTTATGCTATCAATAATACAATATTGGCATATTTAAACATATTAAACCTTACAGTTAATGTCCATATAATATAAAAATTTCGATTATTTTCCAATTAAATATCCATATACAACTAGCAATATAGTAAAATATAATTTATTACCATTTTCCAATTGGTGGTGCGATATTGTTCATTTCTACATTGGCAAAGTATATTATTATTGGTCCAATAGTTTCGATAATATAAAATATTTCAAAATACTTTTTTTAATACACATCAAAATAAATGCAAATACCTGTGGTTATTTCTCGTTTAATATATATATTTTTTAAATTATATAAAACAAAAAACGTATATTATGATATTAAAAGTTCCATGGCACATATGTGTGAGGAGCTTATCATTAGGGGGGATTTTAACTTTTATTTGACATAATATGGAATATAAATAATTGTTTTTCCAACTTTCGTTGTTTAATCGAACCAAAATTAAATAATTCAACGTTCTAAGAGAACATAGCAAATTACACGACACATTTTAAGTTTTACTAGCGCCCTAAATCGTAAACCCAATAAAATGTTTAATTTTATTCAACTTTATTTCAATATTTTTTGATCAGAACAATAATAAAACAACAAAAACTTGCATTGATAAAAAGTAGCAGCAGCATCAGAGATAAATAAAAATGAAAACGTGAAAATGCAACAGTAAAATTTGTACACGTATTTCGGTGTATCATTTGAAATTTTTTTTATTTGTTTGTGATGCTGGAAAAGTGTTTTTTATTTAATATTTTTGGTCGGGTAATTGTTAGTGTGTGTATCATTGTCGATAATTAATAGACTCAATCCGTGGCAGTTCATCAGTTACACACGTATTTTTTGTGCATTGTTTGGTGTTTATTTTGGGTGATGTGAAAATTGTGGGTGAATACTGAAATATAGTAATGGTGAAGTATTTAATTTGTGATATGCCTTTTTCATTGCATTTTAACGATTGTTAGTAAAGCTGCTCCAAAGGTATCAATTATTTCTAAAATGCCAGTATTAACAGTCAAGATGAAAATAGTTGACTGACTACAGTTAAAATAGTAAATAAAGGTACTAAAACTTTAATCATTTTTTTTGCTGAGTAAATTTGACTCTACAGTGTTTTATTGTAATGCATGATTACAAAATTTAGTTGTCTATACATTTACTGGTTTCATCAAGTTACAAACAAGTTCATTTTAGTGATAATTACAAATTCATATTAAAACATTATCATTAATCATAATATTAACAACATATTAATATTTAATGTTTAAACATGTATACATACTAACTAACGATTAACTGTCACAAACTGTGTGAGCTAAAAAAAATTAAATGTCACCCACAACAATTTCAAATATATAAAACCTAAAATAATTTATCACACCAAATAAAAGCTGCACACACTAAAAAAGCATACAAAAATACTGTCATATTTCATACACAGCTTTATTCATTATGTGTATCTAAAAAAAATAACAAACATTGGGAAATCCTCACAGTTCTCATTTCTGCACACAACAAATGTACAGTATAGTGCAGTAATATTGATACCAAAAACCAATTGCATATAAAAACTATCAACATGAACTGTATCAATTATCAAGTTTAACTGAGTTTGATCGCTTATATCCAAAGTGGAGAGCATCTTATATTACGAACATAAGTGTAAGTTGAGAGACAGCTATCTTTTTTTTTACCTTGCATTTTTAAAAATAACTTGTGGAAATATTAATATTGGTGTCGATAACTATCAATTAACGTAAAAATTGAACCACTATTATGTGTGGTATTGTCTATTCATTCATTTTTGTAAATGTTTAAAGGCTTTTACTCCTAATCATATTTTTATGCATACAAATAATTTGTGAAAAGTTTTTAATATTTTCGATATTTTAAAAATTGTATGCTTAATTGTTATGACACATTGTATCTGTTATTTCACCTAATTTGAATATTTGTTAATATTCTCTTTGTATATCTGCAATTCATAAACATTTAAGAATTGTGTGTGTATTGAGAGTGTTAAAACGTATTTTGTCTGTTTAAAGATTATTCATTTAATTTTAGTGTAATTTTTTTTTTTGAATTTGTAATTCAAATAATTTTTAGAATTTTGTTACAATTTTTTGATTAATTCACCAAATACAAAGCGATTGGCTTGATTTCAAACTACAATGACTTATTTTATCTGTTTAACAATTATTTTATTTAATTTTCGTGCTGAATAATTATTATTTATCTAAACTGTATAAACTCAAAAGAAATGCCAATTTAAAGATTTAATAAAAGAATAATTTTTCAGTGCAGATTTCATTGCACATTACTGTTAATACATATGTACATAATATAATAATATCATTCTCGAATAAACCGGATTTAATTGCTTAATTTTGGATTCAATTCCTTTAAATTTTACTATTATTTTTAAATAAATATATTCCTAGATTACATAATATATATATAGTGTCAACAGACACATTACTTTAAATCTAATTAAATATTTTTTGTGATGCTACAGCGAACTTCAATACCAAGGATTACAGTAAACTGTGTGCAATGTCCGCAAACATTTTTTTTGGTTTGTTTGCCGAATGTTTTCGAAAAAAAAAACTTAAATCGTGGATGTTGATTGTTGATTTTTTAAGGACTAAATAATTTTAAGTTTAAATTTTTAAAATCAATAAAATTTTGTGTGTGTGTACTTATATGTGAGTGTTTTGAAACTAAAGGAATAAATTTGAGAGTACATATATATAATATTTTGGAAAATGAAAAGGATAACATTACAACAACAATAAATGAGCTGATATTATTTTCCTGTTTATCAATAGTCACGTTCCGTAAATATTTGTTCGATAACAAAAAAAAAAAAAAAACGAAAAAAAAAATTATAAATAAATAAAAAAAAAATTTTAAAAACTCCATTGACATGGATAACAGAAGAAAATTATACATCATCACATATACACTCTATTGCTATATACTTTTGAGATTCTGCTGCTGCTGTTGCTGCTGCTGTTATTTTTGTTGCTAGAGGATCGAAATGGAAAATTGAAAGAGGATTTAAGTTTAAGTGTTTTTGATCGTTTCGTACGAGTTTATTCTCAGTGTACATACTATATAAATAAAAATCAATTTTACTGTTTTTCTATTCGTTAGGGGTCGAGGCATGATGGTTGATATATGCTTTATTTCTTAACCAAACAATCAAATGTATTAAATATAAGATGAGAATAACATTTGAAATAAGATTTATTTACCTAATGACAAAAGGAATTTTCTTCAACATTAAAATAAGACAGGGTCAAATCTGGATTATACGTGTACTATATATAGCCAGAAGTGGACACATTTTGATACTTTTACACTTCAGCATAAGTAATTTATGTTATACATGTTAATTTATATGTATATAAGATTTACATTTTCCTAATTGGTCAAGAGTACATGATATCCAGAAAATACTGTACCTTTATTTTTAGTAATTTAGTAATCAAATTCATAAACCTCAATTCATTAAGGGAAATAAAAAGGAACAAGCAGTTCATTTTTAAAATCTGGATGGGTCATCTGAGGAAGAAAATTACCACCGAGCAGGACAACTAAAATATGAGTTCAAACCTCACGTCACATCAACAGAGGTAGGTGAGTGGCTTAAACATTTTTGGGAGCTGATGGAACTTCATTCTCCACACAACCTTACAAAACCATAAATGGAATGTAAAGAATTATTTAAACATTCACATTAACCGTAAAAAGATCGTACGGGTATGAAATTTTAATCCTTTTCCAAAAGGATCAAACAGCAAACCTAGGAGATTGCAGTAGCAAAACTTTTATTTTAGTAACAAGCCACACCAGTAATTCATCTAAAAGCGGCAAAATTCAAAGTCGGACATATAATAGAATTGTGTTACCATTACTGGAATTATATTCGTGCCCAAAACGTTTACAAACAGTCCCAGTTCACTTTGGAAAACGTAGATTTATTCGCATAAACTGATTTGATGATCAAAGTTTGATGAATAAAATAAATCCTAGCAAAAACAAAGCCTTTGTAAATAGCAAATTGGATATCTGAAATTCAGTGGCTCATGCAATTAAAACAGTGGCATCACTCGTGGAATAAATGCTCCATAATTGCGAACTAATTAGTTTTGGTGGGAAGGACCGAGTTGGATAAAAGACAATAATTATTCACTATTAAACCAACTGAGGAAGCAGCAAATGAAGAGTTGAAACCAGTATGCTAACTTGCAAGTAAGAGCCATTCCCTCTCTTCAATACAGGCCTTGAATTTGCAGGTCCATTTTCAATCTTTGTATCCAAAAGGAGAGGAAACAAATTTAACAAAAGGTAAATCGCATTGTTCGTTTCTTTTTCTGTTAAGGAAATTCACTTAGAGGCGGTCAATGGATCAAAAACCGAAACCTTTCTTGCAATATTCAAATGAGCCATTCCAAGGCGAAGAATGCATTTAAATATTATTAGTGATAATATTGCTTACATTGTTGGAGCCCTAAACCACCTAAACAAATAGTTTCGCGTTGTGTTATACAACGAAACAACATTCTTGTGGCACAATAAGCAGCTAATTATTGTAATAAATGGCATTTCATCCCACCCGGTAGTCCCCATTTCGGGTGAATTTTGGAATCTGGCCTTAAAAATCATTTAAGAAACGTCATCGTTAAAACGGTATTGACTATGAAAGATACAGCACATTTAGACATGCCTAAACTCCTGACCTTTACTCCCATTGTCAAGCAATTTGGACAACTCCCATCTCTTGAATATGATAATGTAACTTTACAGCTATGGCACCAGTAATTATTTGATCAATATTGTCCAACTTTAGAAATTTCCATGGGTTCCTTAGTTGACGGTTGAGCTCACTTGAAGGTCTAAAATTTACAAAGAATGCACTATTACCATTGACAAAACTATCGATTGAAACTTCCATCCAAACCAGTTAGCCAAAGCCATTTAGCTTACCTAGACCAATTGTCGTTAGTTGATCCAGGCTTTTAAACACCACGAACCATAGTTATCTTATTGGAAGCAATATATTTAAACTGCTTTTATCAGGTGGACAAATCTTCAATGGCGTAAACCTGCGGTCACTCATATAACGCAGAATACATAAAACAAATGATTATGCATACTTGAACCTTATTTTTATTTTAATTCAAGAGGAAATAAACATTGACCAGTCTCTAGAAAATTTGAGCAATATCAGTGGAAGAAGCTAAGTTAATATATTGGCTTAAACTGGGTGGATATTATTTACGTTAATTGAGAGCTGATGTTAAACTTCCAGAAAATATCGAATAGAGGGACCTATAGCCCACAATAAGCCACTGAAAAGTTCACAAAAGAAGCTCCCGATAAATATTAACAAAAGGTGGATAAATAATCCAAGCCAGAAAAAAATTTAAAGAACTAAAGGTGCCTCACTGCATCTTTGTGGATTCAAAGATGCTTCAACTACTGGCTATGCAAAAAAAGTATCGATAAACACAGTAACCACAAAAAACTAAGTAGCTTCTAAAAATATACATCAACATCAATACTCGAGTTATGTGCGGCGTTGGTATTTATGCGAATGCTTATACAGTGGCAACAAACACATTAAAACTTTCAATACAATTACCAACGATTTTTCTGTGGTCTTATTCAACTATCGTTCTCTTTCGGTTAGGAAACCTACAAAAGAAATTCAAATTCAAATGTGGTCTTACGTCCCGTCCAATCCAATTCCTGTATACTGTGATTTTCTTGGTATTTTACCGCAGCTTGAACGGCTTCATGGTTGATAGAGCCGCATTGGAATTAAAAGAAGCACAGCTTCTAAGTTTTTCCTACGAAATAAATGTATCTTTCCTAGATAATTCTAATTTTCTTCGATTTAGTGGCCGCTATAAATTCGCAGACGTCAAATACAAAGACAAGCGTCTTATACTTTTAACAGACAAACCACTTGTGTCACATAAATTAGTTGAAGCAGTTATAAGGCAGTAAAATATGTTTTTTGGGTGCAAAGATTTCATTCGGTAAATAATCCATAAAATAACAAAAGTAGGAAGATGACTTTAAATACAAAAACGATAAATGACAAAACCGTCGAAATGGCACAAAAGGTGGATTTTTCTTAGAAAAACTATTCCAGTTGTCTGCCAACCCACTAAAAACGGTTATATACCTCCCCCAAAGAATACTAAATTACATTGTTTATAATTAATACAAATAATTTCAATCCAATCCATTTCAACACTATACCATCAATTTCCCTGTACATAAACTATAAGCATTTGTTGATAATCAATTGGAAAAACGTAAAATAATTGATTGATAAAAAAACTGTTGTTTATAGATATTATACAGAAAAATACAATTTTTTGTTTAAGTGATTGAATCCTTAAATGCATTGTTATTTTTCCATTTACTAATTGCAAAAACTAGAATAACTATTCTAGAACAAAAATAGAAAACTACTGTAATTTTTCTGTCTTAGATTTTAGTAGTTCGATAATTTATTTATATGTTGTTGTTGTATTATTATTGTCCGTATTCCAAACTATTGAATATAAGTAACATATTCTTTTTCTTCTTCTTTTCTTTCCCTTTTTTTATATCTCTCTTTCATTATTTTCATTATTACAAAAATAATAAATAAAAAAAGCAAAAAATATGTTGTGTTCTATAAAAATGAAAGCATTAGCACAAAAACTATTATAGACAACTTGTATTACGTAAAGAGTGATTCAATTGATAGTTTTAAATATGGCAACACTATGATTGGATCTTTTAAATAACATTTCACTGTGAACTTTTAAGCATTATCTGCATCTACTTGCCTGCATCGTCTAATTAACTTGAAAGTAGCAGACCATCACTTTCCGTAGTAGGTTTATAACATAAATTTGTTATCGGTTTTCATGTACCTCAGTAAACCAGTTCAGTTTTCCCTTAGAATTTATAATACGTTATAATAATAATAATAGTTAAAATAAAAATGATTTTACAGGCCATTGCTGGCCCATACCAAATCAACATTCTGGTTCTATCGGATTCTATACCAAACTTGTTATTCGTATTGTTTTATAGACAACCCGAAGAAGACAAGTCGTTCTCAACCCCAACGTTTGGCTCACAGAACATGTCTGAGATAGCGTAATGTCCTTTTATTTCATCAACGACACCAAGAATTTGAATTAAATGTCTGATCTCTTGGTTTAATAAATCTCGGTAAATGTTATCATTGTCTCGATTGGGACCATATAATCATGCGCATTATTCTTCTCGCAAATGTCAATAACCATACCTTATACTTATCCGTCAGGGTCCAAATCCATTCACATACTTGACAAAGGGTCTGATCAATACCATCCACAACTTAAACTTTTCGGAATTGTTAAGGTATGATGACTTTAGCAGTGAACATAAGGCATACAAATCCACAGTTACCAGCGAAAAGATTTGCTTTATATCCCCTCCCACACAGTTCTCATGAATAATAAAAGAATATAGATATCAAAAGCTTTTATTTCCTTCAAATGTGAGTCTCCACAACTAAAATCTTGCGTTATAGTCTCTAAAGCCAATGATCATAAACTTTGTACGCATTGATTTTGAGACCAATGTAAGCTGAGAATCGTACAAGTGGATCCTTTAGAACTTTGCCACCGTTGTCAATGAAATTGATAAACGGAAAAGGGAGGTTAAAGAAGGTTCATACTGTGAATACTAGATTCAATCCTTATGTTTCTAGACAACAAGTTATTTACAGGTCATTTCGGAGCCAAATTTATTCGGTAAATTTTATAAAATCCATATTAAAGATTAAAAAACTTGAGCCCACCTTTTAAATAAAAATGGAATAATACGGCCTTTGGTCATTAATTGTAACTATTTTTCAAAGGTTGATCGTGGAGTCATATGTGACCCCATTGATGTTTTTTTTCAATTTCATCTAAATTAAGACTAATAATACTTTAAATATAGTTTAATCGTTTTCTAAAAAAAATAGCACCACTGCAAATAAATGTAAAAGTCGATGTTTTATTTTACCGTTATATTGATTGTATCAATTCAAAGTGTTTAGATTAGTATTCTGCCAAATTTATCTTACAACAATTACATTTATAATTTAATACTTTTATATTACAAAACAAAAATGTTAAGGTGAGCTTTCTTAGTTTGGTTTTAATTACTTTTTCATTTGGGGTCTGATGTGACCCCATCATCTCATCTGTCAAATTTTTCATAAACAACATGCAGCTAAATTTTTCTAGGAAATATTTTTTGAAAAGATATTTTTGACCGAGAAAAATTCAATACGCAATAGTGAAATTTGTGGTCCAATCAAGAGATAAACGAGTTAATAATTTTTTGGTTGAACTGTATTTTAACATAATACATAATTTTCTTAAAATATCAGGTTTTATGATAAATTGGAAATATTTAAATTAAAACAGTTAAAGGGAATTGGATGGATGGACGTTTAAATATGAAACTGCACGTTTGATAAGTCCGCATAGGAGACACTATTGAACACTTTTGAAGTCCAGTATGATGTGTCACCTTTACAAAATTTTGATAAACTTGTTTATGGCTATAAACGATAAAGTCCCTCTAGATTAAGGTAAAAATTATTTGGATTGTTGAAACAATTTCTTTGAAATTTTCAAAAAGAGCATTAGCATGAAAAAGAATTATATGATTTAATTAAAACAAACTGTATTTGAAACTTCTTCAACAGGCGATTATATATGTGGTGAGACCAGAAACTATATTTCAATGAACCGCAAAAAAGCTCCTCCTGAAGTAACAAACATAAAACTGATAAAAGCGCAGGATTTATTTCTAAATTAAAAGACAATAACATAGCTTTCTTTGTATCACTATATAGCAATGCATCCAAAATTCAATAGACACTTACTCCCAATATATGCCAATAGGGTAGATAAAATTAAAGAACGAGTATTTTTAATACTCATCATAACAATAAAACCATCCTCTGGTATAAAAAAGCAATGTTTCATCAATTGATATTGGTACTTGGGACTCTTACTTTTTAGTAGCAGGATCAAGGCACAGTTTCAAAATAAGCTTATTATAGCCGTAATACACCTCCGTAAAAAAGTCACAAAGAAGGTAGTTTCAAAGTAACTATTAATAAGCTACTTCCTAATTGCTCCAAAATTTATAATTTTATATCTAAAAATACCTGTCAATGTAAAGATTGCCCTTCTTTCCAACAATTTATGTCAATAATTGTTTTTACTGCGGCCCTGGTTTGTGTGACATTAGCCATCTTGTCAGCGTTTACCGTTTCGTCAATTGCGATTTAGACTCAAACTTCAACTAAACTATTCAAAAATTTGGTGAGCCTGAAATCTTTTTTGCATAAATGAAAGTACAGCGATTGCTCATAATTTGTTAAGTCCAGTAATCCAGAAAATAAATGGAACTCAAAATCAAAATAGTTTTCTAAATCTCAGGAATTACTAGTCAACTTGATATTTAACTGCCGTTCTAGAAATATAGATGTTATAGGTTGTTTACTAGGTGTTAGTGGTGTGTTTATAGAGAAAGTTACACACATGAACGAATTACGAATTCATTACATTTACAATATCTATACACTAGTTTAGCTTTTACAGCGCCATCTATATGAGGACCATTAATTTTTTAGTAAAATGATTACCGTTTGTTTTTTTTATCACAGATTGCCGTTTTCAACATTTCAGAAAAATAGAACCTTCAAGCGAAATTTACTTTCCTTTCAACAAAATAGAAATCCATCAATGTGCAATTTGTTTAAAGGAAACTAAACTCGATTTCCTTTCAAAAATGTTGGAACTCAAACCACTGATGTTCAGAAAATTTAGTCACATCGAAAAAACGTTTACGTTGTTTTGTGGATTTGATTGATTTTTACAATAAATGAAAGAATGAACGGAACCCTATAGCTAAGAGAGTACGTTGCTTGTTATTTTATGCAAAATTCGGTAAAAACTTTTGGTTGAATCATTCGCTAAAACGATTATTTTATCGAAAAACACCGAAAGAGGTCATGATTTGATTATAGTTATGTTATATTCAAGTGTTCAAACAGAAACAAAAAAAACTTGACACAAAAGTTTTGTATAGTGATTAATCGAAAGAGCATAGGTTCAAGAACCCGAAACAAAAAAGGCAGTTATCAGTCGTGATGTGATTTTTATAGTAACAGTCTTATTAAACTCAGTCGAATGTGCAGTTAAATAGTAAATAGTTGTATTATATATTTTCAAAATTTGATTTGGTGGGGGATAAGGAAAAAGAGCAAACTGCCCAGAATAGACCAAATGAAGCCTAAATTGTTGACGTCGAAAATAGTAACATTTATGAATGGCTAGTCTCGTTTAATAAGATAAGCTTGCTCTACTATATATATACTGTGAGCTTCTCAAACAAAATATTGCGGGCAAAACGGTCTCAACACAAAAAGTGAAGCAAAGGCACGATACAATTATGCTTTAGCATGATAATGATCAGCCTCACAATGCAAGCCAATACTTTAGTTACTTTTCAATTAATTGAAAATGACGAAAAAGTAACTTTTTCTCCTCACACTGTATTCTTAAGATGGTGCTTCTTTAGATTACAGTCGTTTTGCTCGATGACTCCTGATCTGTTTGAGCATTGTTTAATTTCTTAAAAAGATTCCGAAAATTGGTCAATTTATAAATTGCAGTGTACTTTAAAAATAAAGATGTAATTTATTTTTCAAAAATGTTCATGGACAGTTTCAATAATATTAAGGTTTTAGCATTAGATCCAGTAGTTACATAAATTTTGCTAGACACACTTTGTGAAGTGTGTTTTCCACTTTTTGTAATCCAATTGTTAACAGTGGCATCAGCTATCGTTGTGATCCTCTGATTTGATAATGAAAATACTTCGGATCACTTACTTAAACATAATTCTCAATCACATATTTGTGTTTGTTTGAACAGTTGCAAAATGTCGTATTTTCCTAAACTCACAATTTGCCCAGTACCAAAAACCTCAGTCCAAATGGACTAATTGGTATTTTATTAAACTTCATCAACTAACTGTTTTTTCCTGATTGCTTCCCAAAATAACTTTTAATCAAATAACACTTCCATAAGCCGAATAGAAGAAGGGTTTTTTTCCCACCACCTATAACCACTATAATTACATTCAACTGGAGATGGCTTAAAGAGACGAAAGTTCTGTAGTTTATTTTGTTTTTATGCTTGATTTCAAATATTGATAAGCTAAAATGGTTTCGGCCCAATGCACTCCTAGTCCATTTGGTTTTTCACAGTTCATCAGCCACCAGTCAATCAGCACGTATTGCTGATTGACTGGTGGCTGATGAACTGTGAATGATATAATTGTAAATGAAATTTTAGTAATATGGAAAGTGCCAAAGAAACTAAATGGTGGTTAACCCATTAAATCTATGGAAATTATGACAGAAAAAAAAATGTATACAAAAAAAAATGTTTGGTCTGCTGAATAAAATTGTACAGGCCATACAATTTACAATTTACTGAAGTATACAATTTACTGAAATATTTTCTAGAATTGTCAAATCATTTTTTATAAGACATTTTGCCTTGGCATTATGATCAGCGATCGAATTTGAACGCATATGCCAACAGCGTTAAGCAAACTCCTTCATCAAATTATTCCATTAATCGAAAATTATTTCTTTAGTACATAATCCTCGGAAAGTTTATAGCTATGTTATTTAGAGCTACAATCTATAATAGGAATTTTTTTATAATTTTTGCATTGTCCCATGACCAAACATTCGTTAAAAATATTTGACATTGCCCAAAACCTAATTTTAGGCCGATACGTCCCGGCATTCTATAACGAACATAAACGACATATATTACAAAGAGTATGATTAGCAGTCGCTACGAGTCTCACATACATGAGCCAGTATACCTGTAAGAAAATCAAAGCTCTTTTATAATACTCTAATAAATTTTAAAACTAGTTTTTGTAAATAAATCACAAATAAAACTTGTATCAAACAATTGAATCACCCTTTAAGCGTGAAAAAATAAAAATAAAAGCTTAATATTGTTTATGCTTGTCGAATACAAAAAGAAACTTTTTTTTTTTTTTTTTTTTTTTTTTGTGAAAAGTTCGAACAATTTAAAATAATATAATCATTTTCTTATTGTTATTTTATGTTTTGTAACAAATTTTCTTTTTTTTTTTTATGTTACAAATAATAATAATGAATTATTTATAAGAAAATGAAAAAAATTTTGGTTGTTGTTTTATTTTCCTTCTGAAATACACAAAAAAATCTTACTGGATAGATACGAGAATTTTTTGCGATTTTATATTAGCAAAAAAAAAATTGTTGTTAAATTAAGATAAATAAGCAATCGAAATTTAATCACTTTAATTTAAATACGAATTTTTTCGTATAGTTTTGTCGGAAATTTGAGAATTTTTTTATTATGTTTTTTTTTATGTTTGTATTGCAATTAGGAAGGATTTTTTGTTTACAATAAATACGTACTTAACCTATAAAAATAGAGAGAAAAAACACAATTGTTTTTATTGTGCTTTATAAAATTATAGCATTTTTCAACATGGTGATATAAAACAATGGAAAATTATGTGTTTTTTTATCAAAAAGTTAACAAGCTTCCTAACTATGGAAGTGATATTTCTTGGGTATAGGATATGAAAAGAATATCGTCAATTGCAGAAAAAATTAAATTTAAATCTTTAAGCTTTCAATATTATCGCATAAATGTTTAAAGTTTGTAGTAAATTAATACCTTTATCAAATGGTAGTAATTTTATAAAGTTACAAACGCAATTAGTTGGATGATTGTATAAATAGTTAAATCGATGAAAATTATACTGGAAAGCGAAGATATACATATTCAACATCATTTAAAATTTGTATAAAAGCAATATTCTTTAACTTTGTTACATATTCAATAAATCAAAACCATAATTACCCATTTGAGAGACGCTGTTTATATACACTTTTGTGATATAATTCAATAAAATATTTTCCATGTGGACTACTCCATGCACAAACATCTCAAGACACAATTATAGTTTTATGACCTCTCCAAACACTCATTAAACTGTACGTATATCGCCATTAAAATAATATCCATTCTTGTTAAGATAAAATAAAAATTAAAGTGTATCCAACAAAAACCCATTAATTTTTAAGTAGCTTTCTAATCTTATATGTATTGTATATTGAGTTCGTATTTTAGTTTTATAGAGATAGATATTCAGTTTCAACCAATTATACAAACTAAAAAAAAAATTCAAATACACAAAATAAAAACTTTACTAATTTAATTATCAATTCAAAGTTTTCTTTTTATAAAATAAAAAAGAAAATTCTTCAATTACAATTATTTATTTTTTTGTATATTTATGTATTATGTATTTATATATACATATGAAAATGATAAAAAGAATTTAAAATTTAAAAACGAAAAACTTTTTTCATATATGTATATATAAACAACAAGAGTTAAAAAATAAAATACTTGCCATGTACTTACTATGTTGCCAAATACTTACTATGTTGTATGCTTAAAAGCATTAGAGTTGCATATGGTTTTTAAATTACACGAACAACTGTATACACAATTATGAGTTGGAAGGAAAAAGAAAATCATATTACAGCCACACCAATGCTCAATTAATTATGCTTATTTATCATACTATGTATTTATATGTTGTGCATTCCCAATATGCATATATGAACCGTATATTATAAGAGAATTATGTTTCATCGTTTTTCTAGTAACTAAATAAATAATTTATGCCAATAAATTTACAAAAAAAAAAATGAATACATAAATAAATTTATATATATATATATATATATATATATATATATATATATATATATATATATATATATATATATATATATATATATATTTATATATATATATACATATATATATATATATATATATATATATATATATATATATATATATATATATATATATGTATATATATATATATATATATATATATATATATATATATATATATATATATATATATATATATATATATATATATACAGCGATTCCATGCGAGGCCTTTGTTAACTCGCTCTAGCAGCATTCCTCTTGAGAACTCCTCCCAATGCATCACTAGGTCCTTTTCCGTGGCAAGTTGCAAAAAAATGCCATTCTGCTTCCATATCAAAGTCCTTCTTGAAATTACATAGATTGTAGAATTTCATTTTATTTTGTACTGAGCTCTAGATCTATTGGAAAAAAAAATGTTCGTAACGTGCTGTAATTTTTCATTTTTAAAATTAACTAGGCCGGTAATAAACAATCTTACCGCTAAATGATTATATTTTGGTGCCTTATAAATAGCAATCTAGCTTGTGAATTCCAAACTACTATCGTTTTCTATCGTATGACCGATTTCCTCATTTTTATAATACAAGGCAAGTGGATGTATTGTACATTGCGCATTCGACCAACAAATTCCTTGAACCGCATCCTGAACTACAAACGAATAATTTTCAGAAAAGTCACATATGGCTATACATTCATTAGTTGCTGCATTTAATTTTCTATATTTCAGCTAAATTGCTTGTTGTTTTGCAATAAACGAATGTGGTACTATGTTGTGTAGTTGTTTACCCAGTTTATTTGTGAAAGCCAATGATGATACGGTTACTGTTTCCATGCTGCATCGATCTACATTCTGCCACTGCTTGAATGTTATTTCATCTATACAATTTTGTAGAAATTTAGAATATTATCGGCTCCGGGCAGGTTGTACATTCGTTTAAATAGCATAATGTGCTTGGGGTAGCGCAAATAATCTGCGAAATAAGATCTTGATAACTTCCCATTTCGTGTGATAAAAGGTTAACTAATTAGATTTTTTTAAATATAAGTTTAATATTTTGATGATATATGCAGACGCAAATAGTTTAAATAGAGTATGTGTTGCTAGAGCCCACTAATACGCAGTGCCCTGAACGAAGTGCAGCAAAACTAGAAAATCCCATTTTTGTATTTGGATAAGTTTTTTTAAATATTTGGTGAGCTTCCTTCAAATTACAAAGAACAAATCTACGCTGATTTGTAATAATAACTCCTTCTGATGAGATTGTCTCGAAATCTCGTTTTCCAGCACATACTCTACTTAATTCGTCACCTTCATAAAATTCTGCATCAACAATGCTATTTCTTGATTAAGAGTTGTTGATCCCATTTTGGTGTTCGGTGTTGACATTACACCTTTTTCTTTATGAATCTGTTTTGCTCCATTTGCCATATAATAAGACACACCAAACTCATCTTGAATTTTCCGAACAGGCCAGCTTTTTAGTAAAGATGTTAAAATGATATACTTTTCATTTGTTGTTGTAGACATTCCATATTTTTCTCGTAATTGTTGAATCATTTCAATACTAGGTATGTCATTATCGGCATGCCCGGAACTGCACGGAAGCATAAATATTTCCTTAGAAATTTTTGCTGAAAATTCTTTATATGAAACTGATTTTGTTTTGAAACCCAAATTTCAACAGGCCTGCTTCCCTTTCTTCTTTATGGATAATACAACCTTCAGTACATTCAATACTAAAGCAAATTTTTTATTTTTAAAATCTCTAGGATCGCCTTCATTCTTTGTCGGAAGTAATAATAGTGATTCGTTGATGATACTAAACCATAAAAATGGGTCAAAACAATTAAACGAACAATTAAAATGAGTCAGAAAATAGTAAAGCAAATGTTTTTTTCAAAAATCTCTACTAAAGCCGTGAATTTATGTTGGCAAATATGCTTTCAATTTAATAAACAATTAATATTTTTTTTTAAATTGTAATTGTACCTTTATTTATTAGATCCATTCATTCACTTTCATTTGAAATATAAAATTTACAAATCGGTTAAGAGATTTTTGAGAAACTTGAAGTCTTGTAAGGTACAATTTCAATTTAAAAAAAAATTATTAATTGTTTATTAAATTGAAAGCATATTTGCCAACATAAATTCTCGGCTTTAGTATTTTGTAAGGGTTTCTTTTAATTATTATTAGTTCGGAAGGAAAATCTGGGCGAACTAAGAGATTATAGCATTTCAAAAAAAATCAAGAAAAACGTAAAACGCCGTGCGCCTGTCAAAAAGTACAGTGCCGAAACAGAAAAAAATATTTTTTCATGTTTTTTAAACATTTAGAACATTTTTGAAATATATATATATATATATATATATATATATATATATATATATATATATATATATATATATATATATAAATACAGAAACTCTTCTGGTATAAGATGTAGTGAGTGTGCCTATACCACAATAGTTATGGTAACATTTCTGCTGAACTTCTCTGTGGTTTTTCTAGTGGATCAGCCACATGGTTGTGTCTAAAACATCAAAATGTATCTCTGTGGTCTTTAGTTGAAAGCACAGATGCAGTATCCCAAGGAATTTCTGGTAATCCAAATTTATCTGAGGTTATTAAAATTTTAAAGGACATTTTACATGAACTGGAAAAGTTAGACAATCTGGATTAGTCTCAAAATTTTGTTTGATCTAGTTTGAATGACTTAAATAATAAAATCGATTTGCTGACAAACAAAACTATCACCTAAAAGGTAAACTAAATAGGCTAGAAGGCAATGTTAGAATATGAGGGGAGACAAAATCTGATAATTTTAGCAACATAGTTGTTTGAGGTTTGCCGGCTTCACCGAGCGACAATGAAAAAGAAATTTATAAAATAGTTTTAAGTACTTTATACTCATAGCATTGATTATCATTTTAAGAGAGACCAAATTTTATCAGTCAAATGTTGAACAGTTAAATATTAAGTGGCTTTTTAACGAGGCAGAGTTTAAGTTCGCAAATATGATTAAATAATTTATATAATTTATATATATAAGGCAGCCGGTCACGCTTAATCAACTGTGGATTTCGGTTCCTTTATGGTGCAAAAATGGCAGAGTTTTTTCTATGTAAAACCAGTAATACTTAAGTGTATAATGAACAGTCGCTTAATGATATTACTCGCCTGGAAAATAAGTTTCGTGATAATACTTTGGTAGGTTTAACTTCATCTTCAAGACAACTTTTTTAATTTTAATTGTAACGCTTACATTAGCAATATTTTAGTTACACAAACTATTTAATAGTATAATTTAATAGTTAAAGTTCATAATGACATATTTTTAAAGCCTGCTGATATTCTTGTTCTTGATATCCATTTTGTAAATATTAAATTGACTGTTGTTTGCATTTACAGACTTCAGTCGTATACCGTTGATTCATTTTTGGTTGAACTTAATTCTGTTTTATCGAAATTTAAACCCAACAATTTTATTGTAATGGGTAATGTTAATATTAACGTTTTGAGCAGCTCTCCTTTGCTTGATGTGCAGCTCTCCTTTGCAGCTCTCCTTTGCTCTCCTTTGCTTGATGTGATAAACATTTCTGATGTCAAGCCATGGATTTTCTGAAATTAATGAGCCAACGAGAATAGTATTGAAACAGGTGGTCGTCTGTTGCCTAGAGATACTGTCCACTCTATACAAAAATTGCATATAGCAGGAGTGTTCCCATCACGTTGGAAAGTTGCTCAACTTGTGTTGATCGAAAAGGGCAAGGAAGGGAATCCTGACTCTCCGTCGACATAAATGCCTATTTGTAAGCTGGACACGATGGGCAAGCTTTTTGAAAAATTGCTGAAACTACGGTTAGAGCGGCGGTTAGACTCTCTCCAAGGCACCATGGCTTTTGAAAAAGTCACTCAACTATCAACGCCAAGAGAGCAAATGACCAGGCAAGAACATTGGTGTTTCACATTACTCTCGACGTTAAAAATGCATTCAACTCAGCGAAATGGGGGGACATACTAGGGCCAATTTTGTGATTAGGAGCGCTTTGAGATCCCAAGCTACCTATTAAGTGTGGTGCATGACTACCTGAAGGACAGAAGATTGTTGTATGAGACTACGAATATAGTTAAAAAGAAAACGATCACCTCTAGAGTACCACAGGGTTCGATTGTATCCTTAGTGCGTTATGCGGACGACATTGCCATGGTTATTATGGCCCGAGGTACCAAATTGGTCCAATTTAAGTTCAACCAGGCGATGAGGAGAATACAGACCTACGTCATAGATGATCACGAATTGAAACGGGCAGTCTCTAAAACAAAAATAGTCTTGCTTACCAAGAATAGGATACCTACAATTATCCCCATGACAGTGAGTACAGAAGTAATTCATACAAGCGGAACGGATAGAAAACTTGGCATCACCATGGATAGTCGTCTTAGCTACGGAGAGCACATTCGAAGCGCCTGTGAGCGGGATGCGGGGTTACAGCGTCATTTAGCAGGCTGATAGCTAACATGGGAGGACCTCGTTCAAGCAAACGAAGAGTCCTTATGTCAGTTGTATACAGTTAATTCTTATATATTGTGCTGAGATTTGGGCTAATGCCATGACCCATCAAAAGTATCAGACGATCTAAAGAGCACTGAGAGTGGCATGCGCCTACAGGACAAAATCTGATGTGACCGCTTTAGCCGTGACCAGAGTAATACCGATCGACTTGCTTGCACAGGAGCAGCGTAGGATTTACTTTAGGAGTGCGAACGTTGGGAAGAAGGAGGATAGAAGCAGAGCTTGGGACGAGACTATGAATATATGGCAGCGTATAGATGGGAGACGGCAGATAAAGACTGATGAATTGATCGGCACCGTTCGTCCTTGAATTGATACGAGACCATAGAGAGATAAACTTCTTTATATGCCAAATCCTGACGGGACATGGGTCTTTCTGGGCATATATCCACAAGATGGGAAAAATGAGGTCTCTTTAGTATGTATACTACCCAGAAGAGCGAGATTGATGTACATCACACATTCTTAGGATGTAATAGATCCGTGATAGAACGAAAACGGCTCATTTTAGCAGTGGGAGTCATAATGCCGAACACAATAGTGGAGATACTGATCCAATCGAAACTGGTATTATGGTGCGCGACAAACGTTATATAGAGTCAGTTTTCGAACGGAAGAGACAGTAGTGCTGCTTAATGGATACATAGGAAGGGGGAAATGGAATGAGGGTCCTTAGAAAGACTTGTCAGACCGAAGTGATGTGAAAGATGTTCTGGTTTGGGTGTGCCCGTGGCCGGGAGGTGATTTTTTAGTGATTCAAGTCTCACAGTATTGAGTGAAGAAGTCATTTTACTTAGCATACCCTTGCAATTACGTTTTGGTTTTACATACCTAGCAACTATAATTATTTTCGGTAGACGGATTTAATCGATATTTTTAAGCTATAACTTTCCGATTTTTCAAGTTTGATAGACGACGACGATTGAATCATATATGTATATATGTGTCTCAATTTTCACTGCCAAAAAATTAATTTATTGGCCCGAGGACCTACTTTCTAAAATTAACAAAATTTTTAAAAGTTAATTGAATGTGTTGCATAGTATGACACTAGATGAACCACCAATACCTTCGCTAAGTTACTTTGTTTATTGCAACTTCATTGGAAAAAAACAAGTCAAGAAAGTCAAGCTGACTTTAATGAAAAAAAAATAAAGTATTAAATTTCAGAGTGAATTCTAGTAAGTGTGCTTTTATGAGTTTTAGAACGAATGACGTAGATGCTAATATTACAGGATAATAATATATGATTGAACATGTAAACACACACACGAATTTCGGGAAGCATATTTGAACATTTTGGCAGACAATTGCAAAGATCACGAATAAATGTTACTAAACGGGTGACCCACTCTAAGTGGGGCCCTCACCTAAATGTGACTAATATGTTAATAAAGACCCCCATTTCCTCCAAAATTAGATATGTTATTAGTGCATATGAGGCGTGTTAGCCAATTGGTGAGGGTGGAGAATGTATGCGCCAGAGTATAGTATTGAGAGCGATTAACTCAACCCCGATACAAATGCACTGTGGTCGGAAATGTGTGATTCACCTCTAGATTACAAGTGAGAGTCGACCACTGTAAAAGAGACAGTGAGAATGATAACAAAGCAAAATTAGTTGTGGAAGGAAATGGTAGTAAGATTTCAAAGTAGGGCAGTGTACAAACCAACATATAGAACTAGAATGGTACTTAACATATTATGAATATATGTTGTTGAGTAAAGCTGATCCACAACCCGTTCTTAGCAACCTTATTGAGAGCATGAATATGGAGGCATTCAACAAGGGAATAAATGGAATAATGGACATAACTATATATTTGGGAAAATAAGGTTGCAATATTTGCAATATATAGTATGGTTTATATACAGATGTTAAAGGGAGTGACCATGGGCGTTATATTTTTATGGCTAGTTTAAATGTAGAAAATTATTTTAAAGTGGATAATAGCATATGTATAATAAACGCCGAACTGATTGGAATGCTATAGAAGGTATCAAACTGTCTGTGAATGATGGGAAAAAGAAGAAATAAGAGAAGTTTGGGTTATAAGGAAATGTATAAATTTGAGAAAATGAGTGGAATTACAATTTGAATAGCAAAATAGTTATGGGGTATCTATCCGGTACATTTGAGTATTACCTTAAATTTAAAAGAAAATATTATAAAATACGTTAAACGTAAAACATTGTGAACCTTTAGTGACATGGAGGCCTAGTTTTGGAGCCAAGCCAAAATATAAAGTAAAAAAAAGTAATAAAAAAAATTCATTTAAATATTAACAGTAGCGTAGCTTCATATAAGGTTTAATCATTTTAAAAATTTGGCGTTAATTAAGTGGTAATCATGATTTGCAATGGCACTTTATTGGATTTTAATGGAAATTGTTGGTATAATTTTTAGTTAGTCGAGTTTATGTCGGTTATGATTTTGTAATTTATGGCAACGGGAGCTATAAATCAATGTTCCTATGGTGCAATTAAAATCAATTTTTGTTACAATATAAATTTTAATATCTTCGCCATTTTAGCACTAAAGTGGTCCAGTTCCTCTGCCATATATATAACATCAAATTTCCAATCATTAAATCATATTTAGATACATAATAAAAACGTATAACGAAAAGATGCTAAAAATTGTCAACAGTCTAATAATCACTCATGCATTATAAAACAAAAAAAAAATTGTGCATTGATAAAAAACAAAATTTTTTTGAATTAATTCGATTTCCCCGTACGCGTTAAACACACCCAACCCGATTTGGTCGTCCATGGATTGGAATAAAATTATTATTTTTTTTGAAATATAGAAATCAATTTTTATTCAATTTTATAATATTAAAAAAAAAATGTAAAAAATATTGATAAGAGTATTGCAAAAAAATTGATAAAATTTATTATCAATTTTTTTATTTTTATTTTTGACATCGTTCGTCTTTAATTTTATTACATTAAGGTCATGTCTTTGTCATCATTCGACGATATCCCAAAAATATGAATTTTTTTTGTATATGGTTTTGAAAATCTATTACAAAAAAAATTAAATGAAGTTTGATGATGATAATCTCGTCAAAATCTACATTAAATATGTCGTCGTGTCGCGTCTCACAATATTTTCCACTAAATTTGCGATAATCGATAAATTAAATTAGAGTGTGAGCCCGGAAATATATAAACATCGTATGTCCATCAACATCATTTTATGGTGGTTGGGATTTTCTTGCGCGACTCACACAATTTATTCAACACAAAAGAGGTAACATTTTTGTAGACGTACCAAACAATTTTAATTCTTTTCTGCAATTTTTTTATTGTTAAAATATAAATGAAAATGTATGGCATTTTCAACCAGATATGGTATTCATGTTTAAAAGTTTGGGGAGCTTTCGTGTGCAGACATATATGAGGAGAATTTTTTTTTTGTGGATATTGTTTGATATTTTTTATTGGAAATATTTTTATGGTTTTCGTTGTACTGGATAAATATGGATTTATGACATGTAGGATTTGGTCTAAGCTAGATTGACGTGGAAAGTATATAAGTTGCATTTTTGTTCACCTGAGACTCTAAGTACAGGCGAGACTTTGGTTATTTTTTGTGATTGATTATTTAAGCAGAGATTTAAGACCACATTTTAATTATGGCCGTTTTGAGTAAAGAAATTGTTTGCAGTTTTTGAATTATGCACATTTTTTCCACTAGCTGATTAATTGCTTTTACTAAACTCGATCTCTAAAATGACAAGCAATTAGCTAACGTGATACGATTAGTTTTTTCTTCATATATTCATATCATTCCAAATTCTTACTCCAAAGTCCAATTCAGTTGGAAGGCCAACAATCGTAAAATACTTTTTAATAAGTTAAGAGATAAAATAAAGTTTTCTTTTATAGTTTAGATTTTGCCAGAGTACAAAAGAAGAAAAATGCTTGTTGATAATAATAATAATAACAATAAAAAATCTAGAAATATTTTTAGTGTGTGGTGGTAGTATTCGTTTTTTTGGCCATGTTTTTTCCCCATATACTGTCTCTCCTATTAAATACTTTTTTCCAAATAATTAAATTGCTTATGTTTAAGATAATAGTTTTTTTAGGGGGTTTATGTTCTACGTTCTTCGGCTTAATTTTTATTTTTTATTTTGGCTCTGTTATGTGCTTTAATGAAATAACAATAATTTTTTGTGCCAACCAAGTATGATTTTATGGTAAAACGTTTTCAGGATATTACGCAAAAATAATTTAATAAACATTTTATTTTTATTTTTATGATAGGTCGACTAAATATCTTTAGACGTACGAGATGTTTTTATGAGGGTTGGTACTCACTCGTTTAATGTGAATTTAATTTTTTGATAACATTGTGAAATGTAAATATAAATAACATAACTATTAGGATTCTAGCGAGAATAGAGTATCTGATGCAATAAATTGTCATGTAATCTGTAAGCTTTAGTTCAGGTTTTTGACCAAATAAAATTTAGTTTTGAATCATATTTTTAAAGAAATGTGTCTTAAAAAGAGCTTTGTGCTTTGATTTAAATATTTCCTATTTTCCTACTGTGCAGGTAACAGTAGAATGTACTGATTTGATTTAGAAAAATATTTTAAGTATCCATACAAATAAAAAAAGCACAAGTATACAGATTTTTTTAATGTTTTAACATTTTACTTACTTTTTATTGTTTTTTAACATACGAAATCTGATAAAAAGCAATTTGTTGGAAAATAACTCTGCATGATACATGATTTTCAGATGTTTAAATATAATAAACCATGTTGTTAAATATAATAATAATGAGGATATATTGAGATAGGAAAAAAGGAATTTGCTTTATCGTCCAGCTTTCAGTTATTAAAAATTTCGTTTTTTTCAATGTTTTGTCAGAAATTCAGTGCCAGCACCTGAATAAATTGTGCAAGCAGGCTCTGAGTCGCCATTAAACAGAAATTGCAATATGTTAGCAGTGATGCTTTTGGTAGCTGAAACCGATTATATAACAAGCACTGCTACTGCTGTACCAAACTTGGCTGCAGTAACAAAATATGAAAATCTCTAACAATTAAATTATCAAATTGTATAGGAGCTATTAGAAAGATTTTTCCATATACATTACGAATAGTAAAATAAAATAAAGTTCAAACATACAGTGTTTAAACTAAAAATCTCTATCCAAATCTAGAAAGAAATGGCATTAAAGAGTAATATCCAAGTGATCTTATTAAAGAAATAGAGGAGTTTGAAGCACCCCATTCGGATTAGGAATCCGAAAGCGATCCACAATAAACACTCTTAACAAAAATGCTGAAAAAAGAGTTACAATAAACTTGCAAGTATAATTGATAAAGATGAACCCCTAGTAAAAACTACATATGTTAAGCCCTTATGTCAGTGGAATACTTATAATGCTAAGCCAAATAAACCAATTAAAGTTATTGGTAAAGGACTATACTTAACGTATCTGAGAAAGAAGTGACATAATTGCATGGTTGGAGCATAAAAGTTTAGATTTTTAAGAGAACTACAACGTTTTAGGCTTACGTTTAGCAATAAAGAAAAAATCCAAAAGAAATATGAGTGTCAGAATAACACCCACATGGAAGAATACTTAAAAGATCGTCCAATCTAAAAATATCAAGGTTGTATTCATATCCAGAAATACCGTGAGTGGAAATTGTGTGAAATATTCTGATAAGCATCTTACAACGCTTTGCGATTTGAATTCAAAACCTCCACTATTGATATCGATCACTTTCGGTTGGTGCTCATTTTGTCAATTTTATATTGGTTTTTATAATTTTTACGTTTTGGATGCCAACCAAATTTTCTATGTTTAAATTCACCATTTATGTATCAGGTACACGAGATTTTCATCACGTTTTAGGGGAGAAAATCACGTTAAAAAGGTGCTTATAAAAGTTGCAGCAACTCTTTCACGTTTTAAATGACTGTTGAAAATCAGAAAGACGTAAAAAAAATTTCTTAAGATTGTGATAATTGCGTTGGCCAAAATAAAAGAGATTACTTTCACAAAAATTCGTCAGAAACCAATCATGTGACGGTAGTGTTGGTGATCTATCTTTTTATCGGCCGTCAATTCAATACATGTTATGCATTGATTTGAATTAGGATCTCGAATATTTTTTCCGTAACCTATGGGGAAAATTCAACGTTAACGTTTCATTTAAAAATTTTTTTGAAAGAAAGAAGAAAAGAAAAGATTAAGTAACAAGACTAGCGGGAATATTACCTGTATTACAAAACTTATGTCCGCTAATCTATTTAGTGAAATGATTAGTTGAATACATTATTGATAATGTAAAAATTAAAATATTTGCTTTTATATCCAAGGTCAATCAAGGTTAACAGCAATATTTTCGCTTGAGAGCTTTAAATTTATTATACAACTCTAAAAAATGCATTAAAACGTTAGAAAAGTACAATTTCCATGCATGAAAATTTCTACTATGAAAACTGGTCACAAGTGGAATAGTTAACAAAACATAATCCACATAAAACTCTTCAGACTCCATTACATCCAGAAAAATGCACAGAAAAATGAAATTTCGGTTTACACGCTTGTGGCATCATTTGACCTTATTTTTTCAAAAAATCGGGAATCGCGTTACGATCAATGGAGATTGTTGCGGCACCATAATCAATTATTTTTGGTTTGTAAGTATGGATGACATTGATCCGAACGTGCTTTGGTTTCAACAGGATGGCGCTACGTGCCATACGGCGACCACAACCATCGACTTATTACAACCAAAATTTGGTGATAAATAGATTTCGAGAAATGGTTCTGGCAATTGGCCTCCAAGGTCGTGCAATTTGACACCACTCGATTATTTCCTGTGAAGCTACGTAAAGTCACTGGTTTATGCTGATAAGCCAGTAACAATTGAAACCTTGGAAGCCAGTATTGTTTGTCTTATTCGTGACATACGGCCAGCAGTGCTCGAAAAAATAGCTCAAAATTGGACGTTCAGAATGCTTTTTGTCAAGAACAGGCGCGGTGCCCATATGCCCGGATTCATTTTCAAATATTATTGTCATGTATTGATCTTTAGAATAAAAAAATATATGATTACAATTTAATTTTTTGTGTTATTTTTTACAATTTGAAGTTCTATCGGGCTTAAAAACACCCGGTATTAAGCTGATGACTTTAGTCGATTTATTACCAGAAAAGACATTACCAAAAGAGACATTTTTTAAACTAGGAAAATACTAAAAACTAAATTTACACCATCAGGTTATTAAATAAAAATCCACAGTTGAAAAGAAGCTGTAAAAAGTCGTAAGTAAGGTCTAAACTGTGAACGAAAAATATAGAAATAAAATGATTGACTGACACAAGAACTAGTTTGAAGTTAAACTTTGCCACAGTTTGCTCACGTTCATCAATTATGATGAGGACAGATAATAAAGGTGACATTCTCTAGTCATCGAGGTGTGGCTACTACCTAAAAATATCTTGTTTGGATAATCTCAGAATATACCGACCGGTTTTCAAATTTATTATAATGTTATGTGATGCATTTAGACCATGCTTTCGAGCCAATTTTTAAAAATACTTTGGTCGTCAATATTTTTAAGCTCTTTCTGACCACTTAAGTATGATATGCAAATTTGTGAATATAGAATTTACTGTTAATAATTTAAATATGTGGTTCAAATGTGTTTCCAGTTTTCAAAATTTGGTCCTCTACATATAATCTTGGGTTTGATAACAACTCCTTAAACAACTTCAGCTGGTCTAAATAAGTACAGTGTTTCAACTTTATATCTGCATGTTTAAGGAGTACATTTAGTAAACTTACTTCTGAGCCACCCTGTCTATACACACATAGACACATAATAAATTGGAAAAAAGGAATCTAAAATCTACTTTAAGACTTAAAAATGTATATTGGTGCACTATATCTTTACAACACATATGCTCTCTGTACACCCAAAAGCTTTATATCCATACATTTTATTGCTTTACTATTATCTAGAATAAGCTCTATTTTTATAGTCAAAATGTAGATATTTCTCAGATTTACAGTGGTTATAGACAATTTTTATTTTTACTTTTAAATTATCTTTTGTAAAAATGCTTTTTTACATTTTGTTTGATTTTAAAGCTTTTTTTTAGTGTTGTGAATGCTGGGAGGAAAAAAGCTTTTATTCCCATTTTTTCGATATATAAAATATTCTAATATTCTATGTTTTTATATATATGTACAAGTATTAGCTACATACTATGCAAGTATGGAAATTTATGTACTTGGAATAATATTTTAATGTAGATAATCCCTTATAAATATTATGGATTAATTTCTAATCTTTATGCAATTCTATTAGAACTTTTGTTTTTATCTAAATGAAACAAATTAGTTTTAAAATTTGCTAATATGTTTTATAACTAAAAAATATATCTTATAGTTCAGCGTCTTTTGGGATGATTAAGGGTTGGTTCTAATTTTTTTTCGATACTGGAATATTATTGCCATCAAAAGTGGTAACTTTTCCAATTGGAAATAATTTTTTTTTTTCTGAAAGCATTTTTTAATAAATTATCCATTAATTTCGTAAACTTTTCGTAACATTTCCATAACAATGAAAACTACAAAGATGTTTTTCGTTTGGGTCAAATTAAAAGTCTTCATAATTTTTGCATCAGTATTTTTCGGGAAAACCACAAATACTATACATTAAATATAAAAGGAATTGAGCTGCCTTCAGTCATTTATGTGGCTAGACTCGAAATATACTATTAAATGGTCGTAGATCACAGGCTATTTTTCAGCTATTAAAAAGTGTATTTGCCTAGCCGCACTGTTCCATTTAAATATAATAACTATAGAAAGCATATATGTTATGACTGGCATGGATGTACTTGAAAATTTGCTGATTTTTAAATGCTAAATATTGACCAGTTCTTTTAAATACACCGAAAAACGATTTTATCTAGTTAAAATCTTATCAAAAACTTTTGATAGAAAAATTGCTAACCAAAATCGTTTCGGTGATGCTAAGAACAATTCACAGATATCCAAAAAAAATGAAATTAAATAAGTGGCGAAACTACTAATAAATACAATTGGAAAACGAATCCAAGATTTATGGTCTAAATTCAATTTTATCTGCCGAATGATGTTTTTTTCCCATTATTAACAGTCGCAATGGTGGCAATACATATAACAATTAAATAGTTACCGTATCAACATTTTGGCTCCATCGGATTCGATCCCGAACTTGTTCTTCGTATTGTTCTAGACAACCCGAAGAAAATAAGCCGTTCTTATTCCTCGAGGAGCCATCGTCCCCGACAGGGATCTCTGCTCCTGCCAAATGGCAAACAGTCCGAAAGAACGTTTGAAACATACAAAGCACAAAATATTGATCAACAATAATAATATATTATAATATAATAAAAAAATTAAAAAAAAATAACATCGGGTGCTGGTGTGGTTAAGCAGCTTTTGCTTTACAAACAACAACACAGTAGTGAAAAAAGCGGCCATTTAAGGCCAGTGAAGCCACCTCGATTACTTTATGAATTTTTTTTTTGTTTATTTTTTGATTGAAAGCTAACATACAAGAATATGCATTAAGTATATAGTTTAAATGGGAGCAAAGGAGTTCTTGTGGTGTGCCACATAAAATTAATGTTAGTATAGACAGTATAGTCTAAAACTACCAATCCAGAAATCCAGAATTGACCTTACATTTAGTATAATAATTGTACATTTTTTTTACAATTATATGTACATGTAATATGACACAAATTAAATTTATGCTATACATACGAGAATATTATGCTATACCCACAAAAAACCATTTCATAATTTTTATGTAATATTTAAAAAAAAAATAAAAAATGTTTACACAAATTTTTAATTATTACAAATGAACTGGTGTGTACAATACAACAAAACTGTAATGAGTGAACATGAATGTATTTACGATTTGTATGGTTGATAAAAATTAGCATAACAACATAAATTTATATGTTTACATTATTAATGTAATGTACACAGATTAAGCCATATATTTATATACATATATATAATTGCAACTGTTGGGTGTATTTACATATTGTTATATATTTATTTTATATAATTATGTAGTAACATTGTAATTGGCATAATTGTAGATGTTACATATTTATGTGAATAACATTACAGAAATGTTTAAACTATTTACTTTTAAAAAGCTTTAAACACAGTAAAAACAGTATAATTGTTAAAAATGTTAGCTTATTTCGGTCTAAGCTCAGCAGCCAAAAATATGACTATAGCGGCTAATCCTTTTAACAGGTACAAAATAATCGTAGTTTAAGAGAGAAATTTATGATATTATTATATTATTATATTATTAAATTAGAATTAACAACTACTTTAGGGGAAAGCTAATTTAATTTATTCCAGACTATGGCTTCGACAAAAGCCTATTGGCATATTTTTAATTAAGGAAAACATTGCAAATTTTAAATAAATGGTCCATTTTTGATATAACAACTTAAAACACCCTAGAATACACAAGTGTTTTTTTTTTCATTTTGTTCTATCAAACTGCATTTTGTCGTAACGAATTAATACTCTACAAATTTATATATTTTTGTAATTTATTTGGTTCGCAAAAAATAAACAATCGAAAAAAAGTCATTTCCGTCAGACAATCAGAAGAAGCAGCGAACAAACAAAAATAAGATGGAAGGAAAATTGTTATTTATAGAAAATCAACAAATAATTTCAAACCACTATACTATATATATATATATATTCAGTTAATTTATATAAATTAAAATTCTATTAATTTTTCCATTTTCTGCACGACGGTATCGTCTGTGTACAAATATTTTACTTTTTTAGTTGAACAAATTGTGTATCCTTGTACCAGTTTTACTGTTGCTATTTAATTATCAATTATACATTTTCTTGATGTTTTTTTTGCTAACTTCTGGGAAATGAAATTGAAGTAAATAAGACAGTAAACGTTTTTATCTTTTTCGTTTACAAATTGAAATGATGTTAATATTTTAAAAGACATTTTGATGGACTGTTTCGTAAACCAATCTACATATAAATGTTGCTTAGTATATTTTGAAACACTTTGAAATGAAGGTGTAACAGTTCTTATTTTAGTACACAATCAGGAGGAGGCGCTGTTTTATATATATATATATATATATATATATATATATATATATATATATATATATATATATATATATATATATATATATATATATATATATATATATATATATATATATATATATATATATATATATATATATATATATATTGTATATATATATATATATATATATATATATATATATATATATATATATATATATATATATATATATATATATATATTATATAAATTTGGTAAGACCAAATTTATATACCAACTTAAAAAAAGAATCTAACAAAGGAAAATGCAGACAAAGACAATCCAATTAAACATTATGACGAAATGTATCAGGGAAAATAAATAATACCTTCGAAAACACACTGTGGTAATGCTAATACAAATATAAAACCACATTAAACGACAACGCTCGAGAGTCAAATAGTTTACAGAACGGTGGTCAATCAAGAATGGTATACATATACGATGATTAAAACACTCATTTACTCAAGGGAATGGTTAGGGGTCTTCTTCAAATTTTTCAGAAAAAATTATTTTATAGCATTTCAAGGGAACGGTTTACACAAATTTCAACATAAACGAGTAAAAATATGGATTAATACAAGCCAAGATCAACAAATGATATTTTTAGTCACAAACAAAAAATGGCGGAATACAGCCTAGATGCGTAAAGAATGATGAAAAATTAAACTTGCAGAATATATAATAGCCTTTCGATCCGTTTAATCAAATTTGGCTCTTGTTGACGAACTACCCTTAAAATTGTCAATAATGTGAATATCTTGTATACATTGTTTTCTAGAATATGTCTTTAATATAACATTATGACATTCTCGAGTTTCTTTCATGAATGGGAGTAATTTATATAGATAGTGATTCTAAAAAAAATATAAAAAAGCTCGTGTCTATTTGACATTTGGCCTATAGAGAAATGTTTGTTAACATAAATTTTGCATAATTTAAAATTCGTTAAACAGTTTTAAAAGTTCAAGTTCTTACAAATCAAGTTTATGAATCATATTATTTGGAACGTTCAAAATCATAACCAATTCAAAAAAATAATTATGAGCTTTCACATATCCTTGAGCTTTTACGATTATTTTAATATTTTAATTTTTTTGATATTTAATATTGCCTAAAATAGCACATTTCAAACATTCAAATACTTCAAGTACTAAATTCAGTAAATTTTTTTACCTTTTTTCATACACAAATGTGTAGCTAACTAATTAGTTTAAAACTAACTAATGATAGCAGGACTGATTATTCACTTTAGAAAGCAACCAAAAATATTAAAAGACCAACAATGGAGAACCCTCCAATAAGAATAGAAGGGGGGAAATGGGCTCGAAATAACGAAGATAATGTTCAATATTTTGCGGAGCACCTCGGAAAAATATTCCAACCACATGATGATCATACTTTAGAATCTCAAATAATAACGGTGGAATCTGAAAAAGAAAGTGAAGAAATTCTATTGACTTCACCAAAAGAAGTCATGCATGAGATAAAATTCAATATGAATTCGAAAAAAGCTCCTGGTTATGATCTTATTACTACAGAAATTTTAAAAGAACTACCAAGGAAGGCCCTAGTTAAGCTTACTTATATTATCAATGCAGCATTTAGAATCAAATTTGTACCCAGTTTGTGGAAAATTGCAGAAGTAATAATGATATCAAAACCTGATAAACCACCATACGAAACTTCATCTTATAGACCAATTTCGTTGTTGCCAGTTATGTCTAAACTCTTTGAGAAAATACTGATTAAAAGGTTAAATTCGATAATCGAAAGGAATAACTTAATCCCAAATCATCAGTTCGGATTTCGTCGTCAACACTCAACAATACAACAAGTACACAGAGTAATCAATGTAATTGAGAAAGCACTTGAAGTGAAAAACGTCTGCTCCACGATATTTTTAGACGTGGCGCAAGCTTTTGACAAGGTTTGGCATGAAGGACTTAATCATAAGTTAAGAAACATCTTACCAATGCAATTCGCTAAAATACTGGAATCATACTTGAAAGATAGATTCTTTAGAATTAAATTTGCTGAAACTTATTCTGAATTAAAATAAATAAAAGCAGGTGTACCGCAGGGCAGTGTATTAGGACCGATTTTATATTTATTATACACGTATGATCTACCTGAATTAGAATACAACACAGTGGCGACTTTTGCTGATGACACTGCGATCCTAGCTGTTGAAAAAAGCAACGAAGAATCAACACAAAAATTACAATCAGCTTTCTCCGAAGTATATAAATGGACTAAAAGATGGCGAATTAAGCTAAATGAAACTAAATCAGTTCACATAAATTTTACCAACAAACGAGTTGAACATATACCTATTTCAATAAATCGAGAACTAATACCTATAATATTGGCTAATAGGCAGACACTCTTCTCTATCATCATACAATAAGCTGCTACTTTATAAGCAAATACTGAAACACATATGGACTTATGGTATTGAACTCTGGGGTTGTACAAAACCCAGCAACGTCAATATCATTCAAAGGTTTCAGAACAGGGTACTAAGGAACATCGTCGATGCACCATGGTACGTCAGGAATAGTGATCTACATAGAGACCTTAAAGTGGATCCCGTTTCAAATGAAATTAAAAAAAATGCAAGGAAACACGAAGAAAGACTCCAGCAACATGTGAATATAGTGGCAATTCAGCTGTTAACCAACACCAATATTATACGCAGATTGAAAAGAACTAAACTCTTTGAACTGGTTTAATTGTTAATGCAAACAGTGGCTTGCTGATTTAAGTCCACAATACCGATGTGGTATAACCAACAACTTACCAGAAACTGTGAAACGCTAATGGGTGGAGTCATAGATATAATTATATTAGTAAATTAAGTCAGAAACAAATTGCTCATTAGTCCAGGAGACTAGATTGTAATAAATAAAGTCAATAAAAAAAAAAATGTGTAGCTGCCAAATATAGTAGATGGTCAAAACCAGAACCAAACATGTGCCATTATCTATAATATGAACTTTGTCAACACAAATTTATGTCATAATGACAACACTGACATTCAACCAAAATCCACATATTACACATTCCCTTCCAAATTGTGGGCACATCAATATTATGGTATAATATATAACAAAAAAATTAAAAAAATGTTACTTCTATTTATACACAATCGTTTTGTATCTATTAAATATTCAATTTATCAATTCAACCTTAACGAATCGTCATAAATTTGCTACAACAAAATTATGTCCATTATGGTGGCATTTTATGTCCATTAAGTCATAACATGGAAATGTCAAAAAAATGTATATTGTTCCCCGATTTTAATATCCATAATAATATGATAGATAATACGTAATACATAAAAATTACGAAATAGATGTCCTAAATAATAATGTGTCGTCGTCGATGTCGATGTTGTTACATTACAAAGGGATATTTTTATTTCTCTGCGTTCAATTTTAACAAAAAATTCTATAATTTTTTTTAGTAATTTAATTGTTTTAATCTACTAGATCTTATAGTTATTACATACATTTAATAATAACAGTATGATCAACAGAATTCTAAACCATTGGGTATTTGCACAGGATACCCTTTATCCTTGTTTCCACTTTTTTTTAGCGACAATAATTTACAACAGTTCGATCGATACATTTTTCGGCGAAAATGGGTTTTTTGGCGCTAACTTTTATTGAAGTTTAATTTTTAGAACTTGTACTAAAAACTTGTTACGTGGTACTTGTTCATAATTAGATCCAACATTAACAAGGTTTTTTAGAGGTTCATTTTATAAAATAAGCTGGCTGCGCCTGTCACGATGCGGTAATCTTCATAGTAATACTGTTATTTATATGTTTTAAGGTGAACAGTTTAAAAGTAAGTATCTTCCAGTGCCATCAATGACAAGTTACAATAAAGTAAATATCGCGACAATATTTTTCTTGCTTAAATTCTTTAGTAGATCAAATTTTGAGACTGATTAAACGGAATAGAAGTTGATGGGCTGCAGCGCCACTTAATGGAATGTTGTAATAAAATGAAAACCATAGAAACCTTTTCCATGAGAAAATACTAAAAAGTGCCAACTTTCATATTGATCGGTCAAACGGTGTCGAAGACTATTAATCTTGAATATACCAATTTATATATATATATATATATATATATATATATATATATATATATATATATATATTTTTTTTTTTTTTTTTTTTTTTTATTTATTATTATTATTATTTTTCTATTTTTTATTTTTTTATTTTTATTTTTTTTTATTATCCTAGTTTTAATTTATAATAAATAATGTTTACAAAAGAAAAAATTTATACAAGTTATACATAAATAAAACTAGTTTAGTAACTCCTAATTAAAAAATGTAGTGGAGTTACGATTCAGTTTTAACAAATAATTTTTCAATAATTAAATAAGATATACAATAAAAAATTAAATTAGAATTTAAACAATAAATAAAAATATTTAACAAAATATAACAAAACAATGTTTTTTAAAAAATAATACAATAGATAATATATTTTATCTTATTTTGCTTTTTTATGTCTTCTTCTTCTTTCATTATTAGTTTAAATTTATTTTAAATTCATTTCAATTATCAAATAAACATCCAGTTTTACTAAGAAATAGTTTGAAACAAATTTTCAATGTTTCTTACTGTAAAAAGCCAAATTTTTAGTAATTTACAAAAATCTTTAAATTTATCCTCATTCTTAATATAAGGTGGAAGTTGATTAATCAATCTCGGAGCTGTAAATGCAAAGAATTTGTTATAGTGCTCCTTGTGTGGGAAAGGTATATTTAACCTATTTCTATTTCGAACAATATTCGTTTCTCTTCTTAAGTTATTACTAATACGATTGCCACTCATGATGTAAAACGCTCTAAGCACTTTAAATACATAGAGATAACGTAGTGGTAAAATTTTTAAATTCACAAACAGAGAAAACGATGGAGTAGTCCTAGTCAAGAAGTTAATAACTTTTAAGACTGTTTTTTGTACCGATAACAATGGTTTACCGTTTGAAAGATAGATCTCCCCCCAACATGATAAACCATATTGAAGATGGGAATCAACTAAGGCATAGTATAAACATTTCAAAAAATCCGGAGTGCAAACATTTCGCAGATAAAAAAATGATCTTAATGAGGATCGTAGTGTCTTCTTTAGCTCAGTTACATGACTTTTTAAGTTCAGTTGTGAGTCTAAAAGTATTCCTAGATATTTTAAATAATTTACGTTTGTAATTGGAATACATAGGTTATCACAAGTAATTTGGTCGCATGATAAAGAGTGATATGTAAAACACGAATATGATTTGCAGCTTAACACCATATCGTGAATATACAACCATTTCTTTAACAATGCCACGTCATGTTTTATCGATAAATTTAGAGAGTTCAAGCTAGAACTAGAATACAGCAATGCCATATCATCGGCAAAAGCTACAATACTACCCTGTAGTTCAAGTGAAAATAAGGAATTAATGTATACTAAAAAATATTCACTATCATTTCATCACTATAGACATTATTTATACACACACGTTGCTTCCGATTGTAAAGATATGATTTAAGCAAATCTAGAGAAACTTCTCTAACATCAATTTTATGAAGTTTCGATAATAAACTATTATGATTGACTGTGTCAAAAGCTTTAGTGATGTCGATGAAGAAAGCAGATGATTTTAAATTGTTATTTAAATGTTCATGTAGAGGTGTTAATAATGAAAGTCTGGCATGTTCTGTTGATGAGTTCTTTATAAAACCATACTGCCTTTTGTCAAGAAAATCTATTTTAGCAAAATAATCCAAAAGCCTAGTTTTTATTAGTTTTTCGAAAATTTTAGAAATTGTACCTAATAAAGTGATTGGGCGATAGTTATTTATATCTAATCGGCTACCCTTCTTAAAAAAGGGTTTAACAATGCGTAATTTTAATTTGTTAGGAAAAATGCCTTTAGAAAAGGCTAGTTAAAAATTTAGACTAACACATGAACAATACTGAAGATGATTTTTTTTAATGTAATATGTGAAATTTCATCTATTCCGCAGGAATTTGTGTTTTTCAAATCATTTACAACTGCAAAAACTTCATGACATGAAAAAAGAACACAAACAGGAAAAAAGAACAAATTTAGGTTAGTTACGCGAGAGTGCAACATGTTATCTCTTACAGTCTCATTAATGAAATATTGTTCTTGATTTATCTGCAAAATATCGTAAGGTATTTTACCAAAATGATCATTAAACATATTAACTATCGTTAACGGACTTGTTTCTACTTTACCTTCCCCTGCATCAATCGATGAAATGATATTATTTATAACCTTCCATTTCGATTTTAAATCTTTAGCCTCACTAAATTTAGTTTTAAAATACCTTTCTTTTATGTTAGGTAATAAAGTTTTTAATTTAAAGTTTATTGCTTTAAATTTTTTTATTAGAACTTCATTATTTTTGTTTTTTAATAATTTTTTTTAATTTTTTAATTCAGGGCTTGATTTTTTAGATTTACTATTTCTTTCTATTTTTAACGTATGTTTTTTTATTTCAAATAATAATATATGTGCAAAATTTACGTAAGCCTCATTTGAGTATCCAGTTGAGTATACTGATTTCCAGTCACAGCAAAACCAACTATAAGATAAATCAGTATAATTTATTTTAGTTTGAGGTAGTGACTGATAACTATGAACGTCCTTTTTAAAATTAAAAAAACCCAAACTTAACAAGATGGTAATATGGTCGGTTACAAAAATATTCATATTTTGTACATCAAAAGCATACCTCAAATTATTAGTATCAACTTAGCACATGATCAATGCAAGTTTCTGAGCTTGGTCTTGTTACAGAATTTAAAAAGGATTCCAACCCATATGAGGAGGTTAACAACAAATATTCATCTTTATGTTTTGATTTTTTTATGAGGTCTAAATTTATGTCACCTAGCAAAATTTCATGATTTGATCTTTCTGTGAATAAAAAATTATTTAATTCTTAAAAAAAAACGTCTATAGAAATAAAATGAAATCTATAAACTAAAACCAAACAAAAACTAATGCTATTTAGATGAACCGTTGTTAATTTATTAATATCAGCTGATGAAAAATTTAAAGAAACAGCTTGATGATTAAGAGCAGAATTAAAAAAGGCGGCAACTCCACCTGATCTATAATTATCATTACAGTTAGCAATAAAAGTGTAACCAGCTAAAAAATAATTATTAATTTCATCACTAGAGATCCATGTCTCAGTAAGAAAAATAATATATATATATATATATATATATATATATATATATATATATATATATATATATATATATATATATATATATATATATAATATATATAATAAATAATAAATAATAATAAATATATATATATATATATATATATATATATATATATATATATATATATATATATATATATATATATATATATATATATATATATATATATATATATATATATATATATATATATATATATATATATATATATAATTTATTTATTACCTATTAATAATCTATTTTTTGTAATTACTCCTTAACGCTTTTACCGATTGTAAAATTATTTATACCAAATGGTTTTTCTTGCAATTACCTTTAGTTAGAGTAGTCACAACCTATATAAAAAAACTAAAATCAAAAATGTCTTTTCCGTTAACAATTTTTTGCATATCCTTAAAGTAAACAAAAAAAAATCTAGTTCAAAACAAAATATCACATTTGGTTACGTGTTCAACAGATCATACTATGTACTGTATTATGTACAAAGAGATATACCAACATTGTTATTGCTGCAGTCTGTCATTTTAATATCCTTTTTATAAAATATTCGTTCGTTCATTTTTAATTACATATATCGATATCGATTAAATTTAATTAACTTACATTTTATATTATGTGTGTCAAGCTCAGTTTATCAAACATCACAAAACAAATGCTTTGTAATATTAAATGTGTATCTATGTATAGGATGACACTGGTTGAAAAAATAAATGAACTTGCGCTTACCTGAAAGTATATAAAAGAAAATAACAAAATAAAGTTAATAAATTATTAATAATTCAATATAATGAATTTAATTAAATATTATAGTTTTTATTTTTTGTACCAACTAAAAACGATGGCATAAGCATATTTAATAATTAATGTCTTTACATTTATCTATGTGGGTGTGTGTCTTTATGTCTCGATTAACTAAAACAAAGCACTAATTGAAATTCGATGTTCTTTCTGAAATATTCGACGAGTTTGTTAAGAAGACATCGATATAATACACGGCTTGCATGGAAAAGACGTATAAACGTTTAAAAAAAAATTATAAAGGTATATAAAGGCGATGCATTAATGAAATGTATTGGCAAGGAGCACAATCATTTTATACACAACACATTTTGAAGTATTCGCTCACGTGATTAAAGCTCGCTTCTAAAAAGCTGTTAATCTTTCAAAACAGAATAAATGTATCAGAGTTGTAGGACAGTTTGCATCACTATAAAGAAATATTTCGCTTAAAACGTATCGAGTACCAACGTTTTGTGCTTCAAAGACTACAAAAATGAAGGACGTTTAACGGAGACTGCAAAACGAATAAATTGTGTTCATGCGTACAACAACAAAAACTCTAAGCACTAACAAGGATACCCAACAAATGATACTAAAAATAATAATAACAATAATAATAGTAATGGCAATAATAATAAACTAAACTGAACCTAAAAGCAAAAAAAAAAACGAGCACGAAAGACACAAAAAACTTCTACAATTTTATTCTAGATTTAACTTGATTCTATTTCAACATTCGACATTAGATGAAAATTGGTAGTTGCTCCTATGGGACACATAATCGTAAGTATACAAAAAAAAAAACTAGGTACTCGTTTGTATATATATATACAAAACAAGAACAACAACAACAACAACCAAAAAAGGATGCTAAAAATAGTTCTTTGTTTCATTTTATTTTTTATTTTTTAATAAGACTATACCAAAATATCGAGCAATTCTGGGCAATTCACAAAACTACAAGGAAAATAAAAAAATGTTGTGCCAGGTAAAATATTAGATAAAAAGTTTACTAATATTGAACCAAATATGTGTGTATATACGGTGTTTTGTACACAACCGAAAGGATACAAAAGGAATTGAAGAGCAAAAAAAGATAAAAAATTGAGCTCCACACAAAAAAATATTTATGTATAAGGATCTACGTTATTAAATTAAAATCTCTGAAGATATATAAAGTTATCACAAAAAAATGTTTCTCTTTGGCTTATAATTTTTATTCGTTGGGAAGCAAGAATATATTGTTGTGACGTCATTTTTTTTTTGGGTGTTTGATTCATTTTTTTTAAGTTTTGTGAAAACTTTTATTTAAAATGACTCAATGTTTAAGTTACAAAAAAATATATTGTATGCAACATAGAGTTGAAGGGTTCCCACAATAATTGAGGAAAGACGTTTATCAAAATACAACTCGAATCAATTCCGACAAAATTTTCAATATTACGGCTCAGACTGTAAAATTAATTTTCCAAAATCTTCCTAAGCGTTGCAGTAGTACAACGATACCACTGCTATTAATAAAACTGCTTTTTCATAAAACGCATGACCAATTGTTGGCAACTGGAAAAATCTTAACACAAAAATCCCAAAATGATCGTTGTCAATAGATAAAAATTCCCATTATTTGGCAAATTTTGACTCTTTTTTTAATGATATCTAATGTGGAATCTGCGGAATGAAAGCTTCAAATTTGCGGTCAGAATCTCCAGAGTAAGTTATCAAGTAAAAATGCAAGTAAATTTTCGTCGTTCAAACGTTTATCTAGTTGGCACTTGGGAGGACTTAAGAATGACGTTCAACCATAACTTACGGTGGATTCTCCAAGTGGGTGGTTAAAACTACCTCGTACACCTATTGGCTATATATTGGAAACTACATCGGTCTTTTTATCCTGCTGTGAGAATAAGATTTTCTGAAAAATTCAGAGTTTTCACAAAACAGTGCTTTAATCGACACTAAACCATCGGATGAACGTTGGTAGCCTGTTTTTTGTTTTACCAAACAGAATTTTTCATTTTTATCTTCCGAACGCATTGTATGCTCAATCAAGTCTTTACCGCTAGGTGAGGCAATAAAACACTGATTGTTTGTGCAAAAGAAAGTTTGTTTTAGAATTTTGTTAGGCGAATGCTAGGAGCTAAGATATTCTCCCCTTCCTGGTGTTTTACCTCATTGGTGTTAAGGCATGGTGCCACGTTTTCAAGTTTACCACATGGTTGTATTATTGGCTTTAAAAATTAACGTTGGAATCACCAAATGTAGCTATTTAGATTTGCATGTTGTGCACTACAATGCTAAAATGAAAATGACTAGTTCGAAAGAAAATATCAAGTTTAACTAAAAGAAGCCATTACCGAGCTAAATTTGATATACACCACAGTTCATAATGGATGTGCCTTGGATTAAGTGCTGTACTTGCTGTACATAGCTTATATAACAACCATTGTAAAGGTTGAGAACGTATTGGCTAATTGAAAAAAGGTCAAAGCTGTCACTAGATTTCAAAGTTCTAAAATGAAATATTTCTGCTTGGTATTCAGAATGACAAGATCCACAGCAATCTAGAGATTAAAACTACAATAATGGATAAAAGCAAAGGAACTGCTCAAAGAACCGATCCACTAAAAGTAATGCACCTATTAAGATAATTTAATCACATAGAAAAGATATTTTCGATTGTAACTGGAATACCCTCCTTGTAAGTTTCAAGGAAACTTACAAGGAGGGTATTCCAGTTACGGAATGTTCTATACTTTAACTACTTAAATTAAATACACTTATGTTTTAATACCGACCAGCTAAATTTATAATTGGGTATGAGAGTTGGTTACTATGACAATTGATCTTATGCAAAATAGCATAGGTAACGTTCTAAATAAAGATAAGAAATGGTTGCTTCTTAGTTTTCTCTAGCTCCTTATGCAGTTCATTGTCAGGCAATAAACCTTTGGAGCTCCCTATTGAATTTAAAATTGTGATCTATATTACGATCGTTGTACTTTTGTAAACTTTAATATGTAATGGTACTTAATGATGTTATATGTTACACTCATCGGGCCTAATTTTTGAGCTTTTAAAGTGACACAAAGCTAATAACGATATTTTAACACAAGTTAAAATCGTAAAATTGTTGGAAGAATTTGTTAAATTTTTTGTGCTATTGCGGCAATAAATTCGTCTAAAATTTTCTGAAAGTGCGTTTTATGGAGGTCGATTTAAAGGCACTAAATCTAAAGGTTGTATAAAAATGCATTAAAGATAACCAACCTGTCGGTAGAATTTGTGATTATACCAAAGATATATACTATTACATTTAAATTTAATATAGTTTATATGAAAATTATATATATTTATATCCATAGGAAAAATTAAATTTTTATTAATATCTCCACTCTAGCGCCACCTGTCGGGTCCAAATTTGGTCAACAATTTTTTTTCTTTGAATATGATATGGTGTTAATTTCAGCCAAATCGGTTTATAAATAAGAATTTTCGAAAAATATTTGATTCCAGCGTTACGTTAGGCGGTCTAACAAAGACACAAACAATTAGCAGCACCACATGAATATATAGTGTTAATATAATATGGATAGCTTAAGTCGTTCATCAGTGAAGGTCTGACATACATACGCACCAAAGTTTTTATTAATATTAAGATAGATACAATTTAATGATTACCCCTAAATGTTTATTCATGTACACTAAATTTACATCATGATTTTGTTGTTGTCAATTATAAAATGTGTTGTTGTTGTCAATTTATTTACTAATTCAAATTGTAAAGAATAAAATAATTTGCGGTGATCAAAAATTACAGGGTGATTTTTATTATACTCATAAATTGAATATTTAATTTTTTTTGTTTATTCTGTAATATAAGAGCCAGTTTAGTTTGCTTTTCAAAGATATGACATTTTCTTAGCTCTACAATAGATGCAAATATTAAATTAAGTAAATAGAATATTCTACATTTTACAACATCTCAGAAAATTTTATTCTTCTATTTTCGCTCCTTGGACGCGATTCCATAATAACTTATATTTTGATCTAAGCGGTCAATATAATGGTTGACATCCGTATATCGTTATGAATTATAACAAAAGCAGGTGTGTACACATAATTTTGTTGTAACTTGCAACGATATAGGGAAGTGGTAAAGCCACTATATACTTTGGTTGTATGTTCCATATGCGGTGTGTCACGCACAATTTTTAAAAACATGGATTCACAGCAAGCTTTTGGCACAGACTTAATGTAAACGTATTACAGACTTAATGTAAACAATAATACAGTTTTTCTTGTGGGTTTTTCAGTTATTTTTATTAATTTTATTAAATTGTTGTTCAACTTTTTCACAACAAGTTGACTGAGATTGCATACACGCATAATGAATCGATCTACCTCAGCAAAATAAAACTTAACATCTCTGAAAAGCCAAATTTATCTCAAAGCATTGTTTTACATAAATTCAGGAGGTTGCTTATTCAGTTGAATATTTCACTGTTGCCATCGAAATTGGAATGCCTGAAAAGAAATCGCATTCACTAAAAAACCGAATAATCAATATGTAAGCTTTAACATAATATTGGCAATTGTTAGATGTAGGTACTTCCAGCATTAATTTAAAATATTTGTAATATAATATGACAATGATTCAGAAAAATGAAGAAATTGTACACATGAACATATTTCAAATCGAAAAAGCGCATAATGTCCCGGAACGGCTGTAAGGGCTGAAAACTGGCAGGGTATTAAAAAAAGATAACCGTGTGAGCAACTACAAATAAAAAACGAATGCTTTTCTACAGTAAAAAATAACCAAACTGTAGAAAAGGACCCAGGTATATTTGAAAGTCTTGTTAAGTTATCGTTTATGTTCTATTGTAAATACACCGCAAATTATTTAAGGTGCTTTTATAATTTACACTTCTATAACCGTTCTCTATAGGCTCAACATATACGTTCGAAATCAAAATATTATTCGTTTGTTCGCTATAGGTCATTTTGTTTAAATGAATCAGTTCAGGTGAAAACCACCACTTTTTGTTAGCAATGGCAATTAGAAGGAGTGGAACAAGTTAATTTTTACGTTCCTTTTATATAACAAAAACATTTTAAATAAATATTTAAAATCAAATTGCAAATACAGAATCACGCAACAAAAAAGTTTAAATAAATTGTAGAAAAAATTACAAGTTACAAAAAAAAAAAAAAATTGGAAAATAATTTCCGATAAGAAATTTTCCTGTTTTAATTTCCGTTTAAAATATGACAAATTTTATCTTTTATATAAATATATATATATATATATATATATATATATATATATATATATATATATATATATATATATATATATATATATATATATATATATATATATATATATATATATATATATATATATATATATATATATATATATATATATATATATATATATATATATATATATATATATATATATATATATATATATATATATATATATATATATATATATATAAAGAACGCAAATCGATTTCCTTCTGTTCAAATTTTCCAGTTTTCAACGTTTTTGTGTGTGTGTTTAAAACCGGGTTTATTTGTTTTCTGCCAACATATATTCCAATATTTCAAGAAAGTCAATGAAAAATATAAAAATTATTTGTAAATACGATATGCTCAATGTACAAGTATGTAATTGATTTGTGAGTTAAACAGTAATATTTCAAAAGATATACACAAGTCTTGTGTTTTTGTAGCAACATAACAGAAACAACAAAATAAGCAAAAAAAATTCAATTACATGTTAATTTAGCAGAAAATAGCGTGTGTTGCTCTTTTGCTTTCATTTCTTTTTTTTTTCTATATCCTTTTGCCGCGCGTTTGATGAATGTTTTTTGTGAAAAGTAAAATTGGAAATTCGTTTTTTTGGCGTTTAATTTGTTTATTTATTTTTTTGCATAAAACGTTAAAAGTTATGTTGACATACTATTAAAATATAAATGATGTCTTTGAAAAAATATATTAATTGTTTTTCAGTTTAACTAAAATTACGAAAGGTGTTTTTTCTATATTGAAAGCAGTAAGCTTACAAGCTATAGAGCTTGGCAAGCTAGAGTGGCAGCAGCATTGACCAAAACAAACGAAAACTTTGGACTTATAGTGTGGAAAACAATTTTTAAAGATGTCACTCTAATTGCTCAGAATCCAGGATAAAGTTATCCTAATAGCTCTTCCAAGTACACATTTAGGTCATTGTGGGCCAATTTTGGATTTGTTCAACCAAAATTTATATCATCGAAGGAGATGTGAAACAAATTTAAAAGAATTAAGATATGTTTGGTAAGCCTATATTTTAGGCGAATTGTGACGGACAAAGGGATGGAGCTTACTAGCAAAGAATTTAGAAATATTGCGAAGTAGAAGGTATAAACATGTTGCAGAGAGCAAAAAAAACGCAATGAACGCTGTGATTTTAAAATAGTAGGTGTGCAACATTACCCTAAGGAAATATTCAATAGCTGTGTTTTGTTTTAAATTTTATCTCAACCCTGTATAAATAAATACACACACACATATATATATATATATATATATATATATATATATATATATATATATATATATATATATATATACATATATATATATATATATATATATATATATATATATATATATATATATATATATATATATATATATATATATATATATATATATATATATATATATATATATATATATATATATATATATATATATATATATATATATATATATATATATATATATATATATATATATATATATATATATATATATATATATATATATATATATATATATATATATATATATATATATATTTATATATATATATATATATATATAAATATATATATATATATATATATATATATATATATATATATATATATATATATATATGTATATATATATATATATATATATATATAAATATATATATATAAATATATATATATATATATATATATATATATATATATATATATATATATATATATATATATATATATATATATATATATTTATATATATATATATATATATATATATATATATATATATATATATATATATATATATATATATATATATATATATATATATCTTTTAATTTAGGAAAACTAAAATCAATATTTTATTGGGAAAAACTTATTGAAGTGAAGATAAATGAATTATGTGTGTTAAAGGGAAAAACAAAATTATGTTTACTGATAACAGCACAATATAATATATTATAAAATACTTCAATGCTTCAAAACATAAATCATTGAATTGAACAATGGTTTAAAAAAAACATATTTTTTAATGTTCTGTCCAATCTGACCAATATTGATCTGCCATATACAATATCAGAGATCTAAGATATTCGTGTAAGACATATATTTACAGAGCAATTATTTGTTTTATGAAGTTTAAATGATTAGAAAACTAAACATATTTTTCCAACATTTCAAAGTTATTTGTGGTTTGTATGTAATGTAGTACAAGCAAAAAAAAAGTATAATAATAATAAAAAAAATAGAAAAGTTTTATAAAAATTTTCCTCAACTTTATGAAGTACTCGTATATACTAGTTATAAAATTTTTATTTTTTTTTGTTCAATGTTAAACGCAAATTTAACACTTAATTTATTTTGAGATATTTTCTTAGTTGTGCAGAAGAATAACTTTGGATTAGTTTTTAATGAATTCTATCCAAAATCATATACATGTAAATGTACTGGGTATACTGTTCAGTGTTCCAATTACGTAAGCTGTTGGTAATTTTTTTTTTTGCACTTTAAGTATAACCATCAATATTTTATTAATAATGTTAACATATTTCGAAAAAATTTTCAATGAAAGGAGGTCACAATAATCTAAGGTTAAGTGTTAGTACCATATTTCGACCTTTGACTTGAAAATGTCTCATTTTTAATATGAAAATCCTTGGTTTGTGCATATCATACTATAGAAATTTACAAGCAGAGATTGTTTTATATTTATGTAGTTATTTTCAAATCGAGGCCAGTTAGAAAGTAAAACTTTCGTCTCCTCGCCGTTATTAGCGTAAATATCAATGCAACTACTTAAATCACTTGATTTATGTTATCTATTTAAATGCAACAAGATTATTTATTGCAATAATTTAAATAAAAACAATTTTGGTTCTAAATTTTGTAATTTCTAAGTTGCATTAGTTATTTTTTCTTATTGCAAATTGTAACTTCATCATGGATAAATATAGGATTTAATTGAGGTTTTGCATTGTTGTTTTAATTATTTTAATATTTAGATAAACGCGCAAATCGAACAAAGTTTAAAGATAATAGTTTAACTTAATTTCGTTTGCTAATACAACAAAACGAATATTAAGGTGGTTTCTAGAGTATCATAATTCATACCTTAGGAGGCATCTACAAAATGATTCATTTACAACTTTTGGATATTTACTTGTCAATCGTAATTTCTAGAACAATCAACAGCTACCCATTATGCTTGCATTATGAAGGGACCTTTTATTTAAACAAGGGTAAAAATATATCTCATGCAGCCAAATTTTGGCAAAGACTTTAAATGTAATTAAAAACCATCCATCCTGCAGAAAAACAATCGCGATCTGCCAATTTTTCGCCTGGTATTGCTTTTGGCACTAAATTTCTAAATTTAGATATTGGCCTCAGGTGATCATTCAATTGGGAATTTGTCGTTGCCGATGTGTCGATGCTTATCATCGGAGTGGATTTCCTTAAAGAATTTGGATTACTTGTACATTACAAAGGCAGAGGCTTATTGATCAGTTAACCTATCTGTATGCAACCGTTGCTTTTAGCACAATTAAACAAGAATCAGAGCATAATAGAACGAGATCGTACTTCAACTCGTTCGGATCGAGTGTACAGTTTTCTGAGTATTTATGTAATTGCAGAGAATCGAAATTCATCACATCATGCTCCATAACTATTAAACTTAAACCAAACGATAGCAAACTGGCAATAATTATTGGTTTTCAGAGATATTGGGCTACTTTATGAAAATAATATGAAATTATTATACATATACACTATAGGGAACTTAACAGTTGATGAATAACTAGTGGCAACAAGAGGACGATGTCATGTCTACCGGTACATCTCTTCTAAACAAGAAAAGTATATAACAAAATTATTTTGGATAGTCAATGCAGAAAATCTTTATCGATTGATCAACCGAAGAGTATGCGCAAAATAATATCCAGTTTATCACTTAGTGAAAAGACAAGCTTGTTTCTAGTCAAGAAAATATGTACTATAACTATATAGATCATTCTGTTACCGTAGTTGAGTTCTTAAAAAGATTTGTGTCTGCCAAAAAAACAACAGTTAAGCGGTGACTCGAACCAACAAAGTTAATTTTACAGTCGAGTTGGTAACACGTATAGAATTCAAACGCATTAAAAAATATCAACATTGTGATTTAGTTGATGGGTTATACATCGATATATTCTAAAACGGGAAGCAGTTCCTGGGAATTTAAATTTGAATACCATAACAAAGGTGTTTTTAGGAATTCCTAGCTCAATGTGTACAAGTGTACGAAATTTTTGTTAAGTCTGCTTTATGCTACCCAATTTTGCAGCAGCTTTAAATGATGAAAACCACTTGGTTCGATGTTTACATCTTTCAACAACATATTCGAAAAGTGTTTGAGTTAAGGAGTTAATAAAAATTGCAAAATTAGTTTGGAGAATCTAAATCGGGATGTTTGGTATTTCGTTATTTTGAATTAGTTCCGATTTGAATCAAAAATTGGACGATTTTGATGATGTGTTGTTGGAGCCTGACACGTTTCCGTTTTTAAAAACGGAAATATGTAACGCTCCAAAAACAGGTCCGAAATCAGAATTCAGATCCGAAACATTTTACAATCCAGTTCCCGTTCCGTTTTAGAGTCTAGTCGATTCCGGAACTAAATCCTGATCATTGACGGATCTTATTCGAGTTTTAAGTTCCGGATTAATTTCCAGAAATGACTGGTCCCTAAACTGAAACAGGAACTAGTTCGGAAAATGTTCCGAGTCTGATCCGTTTTTGGAGCCTTACACATTTTCGTTTCTAAAAATGGAAACGTGTCAGGCTCCAAAAACAGATGAAAAACGTGACCGTTTTTCGATTCAAACCGGAACTAATACAACATTCGGAACATTGACGGATCTTGTTCGAGTTCCGTTTTGAGATCTAGATTCGGTTCCGGAACCGGGTTCACTACATCCAAATCATTGACAGGTCTTGTTCGAGTTCCCTTTTATATTCTGGATTTAGTTCAAGAAACGGATCCGATTTCGGAACTAAATCTAGAACATAGACGGATCTTGTTCGAGTTCCGGGTTTGGTTCCGAAACTTAATTCTGATCAATTACGGATCTTGGTTTACCTTCGTTTTCAGCTTTGGAACCGTATCCGTTTCCGGAACTTAATCTATAAAATTGACGGATCTTATTTGAGTTCTGTTTTTAGTTCTGGAATTAATTCCGAAAATGGAACCGTTCTTAAACTAATTCTAGATCATTGATGGATCTTGTTCAAGTTCCGTTTTAAGTTCCGGATGTGGAACTTAACCCAGAACATCAACGGATCTTTTTCGAGTTTTGTTTTGAGATCCAGATTTGGTATCGGAACCTGGTCCGTTTTCGGAACTAAATCAGGATCATTGACGGATCTTGTTTGAGTTCCGCATTTGGTTCCGAAACTGAGTCTGTTTCCGGGACTAAATCAAGAGCATTAACGGATCTTGTTCGAGTTTTGTTTAATCGAGTTGATCCGTATCTGGATTATTGATGGATCTTGTTCGAGTTTCGTTTAATCGAGTCGATCCTTATCTGGATTATTGATGGATCTTGTTCGAGTTCTATTTTGAGTTCTGTATTGGGTTCCGGAACTAGGTCCGTTTCCGGAACTAAATTTGCATCATTAACGGATCTTGTTCGAGTTTCGTTTTAAATTCCAGATCTGGAACTTTATCCGGATCATTGACGGATCTTGTTCGAGTTCCATGTTGAGTTCTGGACTTGGTTCCGGAACCAGGTTCGTTTCCAGAATTAAATCCACATCATTTACTGATTTTGTTCGAGTTCCGTTTTAAGTTTCGGATCTGGAACTAAATCCAAATCTTTGACGGATCTTGTTGGAGTTCCGTTTTGAGTTCCAGATTTGGTTCAAGAACCGGGTCCGTATCCGGATCTAAATCCGGATCCATGACGGATTTTGTTCGAATCCCGTTTTGAGTTCTGGATTTGGTTTCGGCACTAGATTCGTTTCAAGAACTAAATCCGGGTCATTGACGGATTTTGTTCGAGTTCCGTTTTAAGTTCCAGATCTGGAACTAAATCCAGAACATCGATGGTTCTTATTTTAAAGGAAAAAGTAACTTCAATGATTTATTTCCCAAAATTATACCCAAAGCAAAACCAATTTATGTCATAAATTCAAAAACAGGCTTCGGCGACGAATGGCTAATAGTTCCATTGCATAAATATTATCGATGCATTTCCGAGATTTGGATGAAAAATAGTTCTTACCATTGGTGGCAGAATATAGTAAAATGTTACAGTCCAAAAGGAATAATTGGGTCACTAACTACGGCTTAAAAAACGTTACACCCTACATACTATATATGTTAGAATTTAAAATGAGCATTTTAATACAAAAAACCTTGTTTTAAGTAAATAGTGGTGGCCAATCATTTAGGAATTCAGAAGGCTTGGAAAGATGCCTTATGTATGTTTGCATAAATACCTAATGCCATTTTATGACTCCATTTTAAATATTTTATAAAGCTGGAATGGTACAAAAATACAGAAAACTGCAGATTCTTGTGAAATTTTTTTTAATAAAATTAAAAAGTGGATTCAACTCACAGCTTATATGTATTTTAGTTGGATTTATTAGCCTTAATACCAATATAACGCATGTATCTTTAGTTTTCCATAACTTTTTAAGTAAAATATTTTCTGACGCCAATTCCTATTCATGGTAAACCAGAATTTACTAAATTGACACTGGTGCAACAGACAAACAATATGTCCAGAAGGTAACCATTTTGAAAGATTTATACAACAATGTTCAATGCATAGATAGATTCTTCTATTTAAATGGTTTATTTGATATTAAGCTATCGAGAGCAATTAAAATTTTGTTGTAACATTGCCATTGTGTTATAAGTATTATCAAATTATAATCCTTTGTCAAAAGCAAAGCAATCTTTACATTTGTTTGTTCTAATTCAATATTCTTTCGATAAAATCAATTGATTTCCAGTAAATCAATGGCAATATAATTTAGGATCTTTTAAAAGGTCTTTAGATTTATAGATCCAGCATATTTAAGTGATAAAAATTAGTTACCAGTCTTTGAATATTACTGTACTAAAATAAAATTTGAAATCAACTGCAAAAAAAATTACTTACTAGTACCTTCGGTAGCAAAGTATTCCCTTACAATATATTCATTGTCTAATCTAAACTTGATTGATTGAGAAAATGTAAGCTGCTAAACCTTTACATGAAAAACATTATGCGACTGCATTGCTTTCAAATTGTACGCTTTGTCAAATAAGGTGGGCGGCGTCACTGTTTTTTTTTTTTACAAAATACTAATGTCTCGTATAAAAGCGTTATGTGCGTCGTTACAATCCAAATTAGATGTTTGACACAATTTTTCACATACAAAAAAACTCATTCAACTTTAATCATCTTTAACGTCCTTTTTAAATTGCTCTATATTATCACAAAAATAAAAAGCACTAAAATATATCAAAGTCTTATAAAACTTTAATGTTTCTTTATATTATCTTCTTATATCCATAAGATGCCTTTAAATTTTAAGTATGATTCATTGCTAGCATTGTATATATTAAATATATATATATATATATATATATATATATATATATATATATATATATATATATATATATATATATATATATATCTAAACATTTTAATAATGAAATAGTTCTTCATTTGTTTGTAGCATAACGAAAGATGTTCGTTGATAAATTCACAGTACATTAATAAATCACTCACATCATTAATATCAATTTTCCATCGCAAGACATAACAAAATGTAAAATTGTTTTGTTAAAGTGCCAAGTTTTTTTTGTTATATCTGAAAACCATCTAGCAGATAACAGATAAAATATTTTAAATATTAACTTTGAATGCAACTATATATCAAATTATTCGGTCAATTATATTATCCCGAACCTTAATTCCCCACAACAGCAACCAAACAAAAAGTTGTAAAATCACATCTACAATACATCATAGGATATTATACACAAAACGACAATTGAATAAAAAATCTTTTATATCTATATAGTGATTTTCTAATGAACACAGCATCCAATTTTATTAGAAAATTTTATTTTTGCTCCCATGTCTCGTATTACCCGAGTTGTAAATGTAAAGCTTTTCAATTTTATACCATAATTCATGTAACTACACCATATCGTATAAGAAGTAAATCAATAATCCTTAAAACCATAAATAAAAAAAAAAAGTTAATTTTATTCAACTTACGTATATTAAAGAGAAGAAAACACAAACCATACAAAAGCTTGGATGTCTTTTCTTCTCGAAACATAAATATACACAACATATTATGTGTAGATAGAATGAAAATGTATTACAGTTAAAAGACATCCATCAAAAAGTCATACATTAAAAAACTATTTAATTTTTATCCCTTTTTCTCATATGTAATGTGTATGTGTGTGTACGGCTATATATGTTTCAAAGCACATACATAGTATACAGTTAAAAAGCGCACGAATCAACCGAAACCCATAAGCACAACCACATGTGGGGGGTACATGAAAACAAAACAAAAAAAAAAGTCAAGAAAAGGTTGTTAAATTATCTTTAATATAAATTATGCTAATTTCATAACTCAACATGTTTATGAATTTTTGTTGTTGCTGTTTTGTTTTTTCGTCTTTATGTGTGGCTTTACTTTGGTTCGTATACAAAGTACGATATACATGGCACTTTTTTTTTTGTTTTTATTTTTTCCATCATGTTGACATCTAAATATCATCAATCATAGTTTAAATTAGAATTATATATAGTAACGTAAATATGCGATGGTAAGTCTCGGTGTATGTGTGTGTGTGCAGTAGATTATGTTGAATTAATAATATGTATATATGGTGGTTAATGGATATTCTATTGTTTCATTTAATTCTAATTGATTATTAAATTTGTCCTTTTAAACTAAAATAATTAAGTTTTAATAATATCAACAAAAATAAACTGTCAATATGTTATTGTCAACATAATATAATGGTACATAAACGGATATGTTGGATATTTTTTTTAGATAACTAATTAGTGTAAAAAGGTGATTTATTAATGATTTTTTGTGTATCTTGTTAAAAATCCATTTAACTTAGTATGGAACTGTTAATTGATAGGACAAAATGATATGCCATTTAGATTTAGATTTTAATCTGCCGTGGATATTTGGGTATTATGGGGGATAATTCAGATTAAAAATGGAATTGCTAGATTGGAAGAAAAGATTTTGTTCTAATAAACGAGAAGAAGTCATGATGTATTGTACTCTGAAAGGTCATGGTTACTTACATTCGCCTCTGCCAAATGGTGGCACTTCTAACAGAAACTGCTACTGCGAGCCAGAAAAACGCTGTCTTTTTACTTCTTGAACGATGTCAGGAATTTTTATCAAATTATTTATCACTTGGTTGACGGGAACTCGGTAAGTGTCATCATAATCACAATTAGGGCTCCTCTTTCAAATATCATCAGCGATCTTTCTTACAGATCTGTTCGGGTGCCACTCTCACGCTGTTACATGATAACGAGTCTGATATTAGCCAATACAAATCGTATAAAGTCGAAGCTGTTGACCGACATATTTTTGGACCAAATTTTCATTGTCAGTAAACTATTCTTACCATGTTTTGGCAGCCATTTTTTTTGTGTGTATTATTTGAGGAAGAGAAGTCCTTCGAGTACAAATGAAAAGATGCGATATTACGTTTTACCTTGCAACATCTTACACCTGGTTCTAAAAGTCTGTACAAAATTTTTCAAATGAATATTTACATTTTAATATAAAGAGTATTAGTTTCCACGTCATTGGTTGTTTTCCATAAAACACAAATCATAAAACGTTGTTTGGCATTGGTTTTACAAAATGTGCCTAACTGATCCTGCATTTTGAAAGAACTAGTAGAAAATTTAAGAATTAAAATGAAATAGATCCCCTTTTATATGAAGACAGTGCGATCCATGCATTGTGAAGTTATGAAGGTTGATCAGGTTTGTTTTGAGATCGCATAGAAGACTCTTGATTTGATTGAGTAGTACGTTGCAAACCAGGTACAAGATGCTGAATGTCATATTTCTTAGTCTGCTTTAAATGCGACTAAGTGTAAAGTAAATATATAAATATATCTCAAATTTGGCAAAATGAAGCAACTCGTTGTTTGGAATATAAACGACTGAAAATTAAACAACTTTTGGGTTCCAATGACGATATTTTTAGACTAAAGTGAGAACCTACACCAAACATTGAACATTGATTAATTGGGAACCACTCAGAACTGGACATTTTAAAACTGGATATTTCAAAATTGGATATTTCAAAACGAGATAAGGTACAATCTTAAGGTTTCATCCTACATATCGAGTTTCATCATAATCGGTTAAGAACTCACCGAGCTCCTTCCTAATTGGCCATATTCCAGAACTTTCCTAAAAACTCATTGTAAGTTTGAATCACATGTCGAAATATCCTGTTTTGACATATCCAGTTTTGTACCATATTTCGTTTTGTACCTTATCTCGATTTAAAATATCCAGTTTTGAATTATCCTGTTTCGTCAAATCCAGTTGTAAAATATCCAGTTTTGACCGGTACCTGAGTTAATTACTGGTGACCAGTTACCCGTTGCAGTTCCACCATATCCTCTGAATAAACCGTTGAATTTAGTAAATTCTTAACAATCGAGGAACGTGAAAGTCCATAGGTCGGCCACGTGGTCATGGTTTCAAAAAAGGATGTTCATTCAGACGTTTTTTTGCGCAAATGATATTTTTACCAAATTTTGCTGATATTGCCCATCTCTTAACGGACCTAACCAAAAAGAAACTATCTTTAGAATCGGGTACTGTAATGCGAAAAACGTTTGGAAAGTTAAAGGAGCTCTTGAGTGGGCAAAAGTAATCCGAATATTTTACGTACTGATGGAAGTAATTATGCTCTGAGTAGGGTGTTACTTCAATTGGTGGTGATAAAAATTCAATTGAGAATACAAATCGGCTTTTAATTCTTATATGTAATATAACTAAATCACAATGGAACGTGATTTAGTCACAATGAAACGTGAGGGATTTTAGCTCCCAATAATTTATACGCCCGAAAAATTAAATTTCGTAGTTGATACGATGTTCAGAGCACCTTGTGGTGCAATTGATAGTTGCTGTACATGTTTCAAACAATTAGATCTTTCAACAAAAAAATGTATCCGCCATGCCCAATTCTCAAATATAATTACATGATGGTTTTTCATATCACTTCCTTGTGTTTTAATTATATCGTCTTCATCCAGATTGAAACTCTGAGAGACCCCAGCTTGGGTGCTTTAAAGCAATATCATGATGCTTTCACCGCTGGACATTATGGTGTTGACAAACCATTACTAATATCGGTCACAAATTTTATTCGATAGGTATGTATAAGCAAATAACTGATTATGTGACGTCATGTCAAAAATTTCCAAAATACAAGGAATCTAACATTAAATCCCCCAGTTTAGTACAAACGCCAGAAAAAACTTTCAGATTTGAATTATTATCACTAGATTGGTTTGGTGCAATAGTGAAGGCTCCGTGCAATTATAAGTGGATATTAATCGTTGAAGATAATGGCAGTCAGTTCGTGTCTTTAAATTGTCTATTTTTGTGCAAATGAATCGTTTTTTTTACCTGGATTTTTACCAGCAATTCAGTTTGCCATGAATACCACAAAATGTTTCATAACCCAGCTCATTCCTGCCTGTCTAACATTTGCTGAGAGATGTTCAGCATAATTTCCGTTTTTTACTACAAAATAATTATTTATCTTTTCAGATAACACCATGATTCTCAAAATATAATGGACACAGTTAGGGACACTTTTGAGCACCAAACACCTTTCCAATCAATTTGGGTAAATGTATTTTACAGGTATGTATGGTTGCTAGAAGAGCAAGCTGACCACAACTTTAAAATGTATGCGGTGCTTTCTTTTTTTATCTAAGGTGGATCAACGGACGCCGATATATTAATGGCTGATCGGTTAATTAGAATTTAGTATGTTAACTCTAGATACTAGGCATTCACCAATTTTATTTTAGGCTTCTAGTATAGTAGAGCTGAGGGTCTAAAAGTGGCTTTTCCAGCCTAGCAAGTAGTGGAAATCAAAATGAAAACTTTATAAAAAAACAGTTATAGATCAAAAGGTTGACGACACTCCTAAAATAACACAGAATAGTGAAGAGTCAGTGGTGTATACTGAGAATCAGTTGATATCTCATGAGATGCTTGCAGTAGTTAAAGTTTACTTAAAAGCTACTGCAATAAAAAACGAAGAGAGTTTTATTGGAAACTGGACTTTGTTTAAAGTGACAATTATTGTTTAGAAGAAGAAGCAGTGCTTTGCAAAGAACACCAATTTGACCATCAGAAGGATTACATTGCAACCAAATAAAGGTCCCAATAGAATTAAGGACACTCTTAAAATGTTTAAAAGAGAAAAATGCTACAAATATGGGTTAACCAACAGTAGTAAGAAGACGAACAGTTGTAGACTTATAATTTTTGCAGAAATGAAAGTGGCAACGGAGAACCATTCAAAATAGAAGAGAACTATTAAACAATGGATGTAAAAAACGGATGAAGCAAATTAGAACTTTGCATGCAAGATATACTTTTCATATGCTTTTCATAAAGATACGAGAAGGTTCCACGGGGTTATAGTCTTCGAGAGTCAATCAAATCAGTGAACACTATAATTTGGATTTAGCTCCTTCAGTATACACCAATAAGAGATAAACAAATTCAGTGAAAAAAGTCGACAAGTAAAACTGACAAAAAAAAGAAACCATATCAAATATTTTCAGGAATAAAACTATTGTGCATAGTCTGGAATTAAAAAACACTATCAACATCAGAGACCTGGACTGCTGTACTATACCAAAAGGGATAAACTTAGCAAAACTTAGAACTTAAAGTGCAGTTCTTGTATGTAAACAGCTAAAGCAACGTACTGCACAATTAAGCTGCCAAAACAAGAGACCGATATATTAATTGATGCAGAGTCACTATGACTCATTACTTTTGATGATTTTTGTATATATTTACACTCTCTTATTTACACTCAGAGCTGCACAATACATGTGTAGGCATTGTGTAATTTTGGTCACAAGCACAAATTGAAAGATGCATAAATTCAAATAATAAAAGTTTTTTTAAAAAAATGAATTTTTAAGTCTTAGGATCCAATATATTAGCTTCCATGTTTTATCAGTGATTCTTTAGATAACCTTTACGTTACTAGAGTGGCTTTTAAATATAGAAAAAATTGAAACATAACTTTCCAACATTTTCTTTCCTACTCTTACCCAAATTTGATCAAGTACGTATAAATGATTACCCCAACTAATAGCATCGATATTTATTTTTACTAATTACCATTAAAGTGGTCATAAAATGGTAAATACCATCAATTTAATGGCTTAAATCATTTTCCAACAGTAACAAAAAGTCATATCACTCCTTATCGTGTTATAAGTTCATATTTTCAATATTAAAGTCTACCTATATAGTACTAAAAACAAGACATACACACACACAAATGTTATTTTCTATACTGTTCAACAATTTTTATTACCTAAACAGACTAAAAATTTTCCAGTTTTCTTCATATAACAACAATTAATTTAACCTTTAAGGTATACAATTGCAAGGAGTACAAGAAATAATATAAAATGAAAAGTTATAACATTAAGTTGAAAAAAAAAGCAAAAAAAAAAAGTGTTTTAGTTTAATTGTTCGTAACAAAAGTCATAATTTTGTTGTTGTTTTTGGTGGTGGTGGGTGGTTGTATTCTTTAACTTTTTTATGTTGAAAGATATAAAATTATGGCAGTTAATGGAATTTTGGTATCATACAACATGTCACGTATAATTATTAATTTTGAGCTTTTGTACAATTTTATATTTAGCAATTAGACCAATATTTTAAGAAGGATAATAAAAAATAAAATAAATTAAAGTTTAAATTATGTTGCTTTTTTATTTTTTTAAAGAGATTGTTAAATTTAAAACGTGCAGTAGCAGCAACAACAATTTCATGTTTTTATGATATGTTTAAGTTTGGTTTTGATAATTTCGAATTTAATTAGTTTGTAATTGACGATGTGTTTTTTTAGGTTCGTTTTAATCGTGTTTTTATTGACATGTCTAGCTATTTACCGTTATTTTTTGTGGTTGATTTAGTATGGTGGTGTAATGTTTTGACACTTTGTTTAAACACGAAAACAAGTTTTAGGTGCGGTTGGTTAACGTTTGACGTTGTTATGGTTTGTAAGGTATCTAGTTTTGTGGCAATTAGATGTTGATTCTCAAACCAAAAATATCATTCAAACAGTAGATTTTTGTGTTGGTGATGATTTTTATCTATAGTTAATAAAAGTATCTTTTATTTGTTTTTTATTTAATTTTTTGTTTAGTTTCTTGGACTAATAAGAAACTAGTTTTTGAACTAATTTGCTCTTTTAAACATTGTATTTTCATTTTTTAGATTTTCAATTTTTTTTTCTGCAAGGAAAAGACACAAAAAACAAAAGGGACCATATATTTTTTTTATATTTGTTTATTGATAACACGTGCTTCACAAATAGAAGGTGCCTCTTTTTGATGGAATTTTGTTTTTATAACATATTTAATATATAAATAGTTTTTGTTGTTTATATTTAATGATTTTTAAAATTAAAAACCATTCTCCTGGGGATGGATGTGTTAATTCCTTGAATTTTTGATTAATGGAGAAGAAACTTTGTAGAACTTTCTTTTTGACCTGAAAGTTATGTCTGATGAATAAAAATGGTATTTTTTGTGCATAATCCTTAAAAAAGGAGATTTTTTATACTGCAAAAACTAATATAGGAGAGAACCACTCCTCTGGTGGTATAAACTGTAGAGACCAACGAGGATGTTGTCCAAATCTTTAAGTCACTGATTAACATCTCATGACATGCATCAGGTGTTTTCGGATTTCCAGCAAGCCCATTTCTAAATGCATCGAAAAAGCTTAAAGTATAATTTGTCATAGCCACCAACTTGTGAATTTGCTTGATATTTGAACGAGGATTTATCTAAAGATATGATCGCTCTTGTTCTCTATTCTTAGATAGTCCAATACCGCATCTGATGAGATATCATGGCCAATAAATATAAAAGTTTCTAATTCGAACAAAGATTTTAGGGTTATAAGTTTTAGACGGCATCGGTCGTCATTTCATCCTGGTGCTTTTCAGTTGTTAATAAGCAAAACAACTTTGAGAAGCTTCTTTTCTGCAAACAATGGTGACACTACGTTTATATCCCAGGCATTTCGTTTCGCCACCAATATACAAGCTTTTTATGTTCATGTATCTCCTTTCAGGAAATTAATGCCTTACACGTACTGTGAATCAATCTTATAGTAGAGCCGAGTGTTGAGTCAGTGGTTTTATTTTTTGTAACATGTGCTTCTGCTCTACTATAAATTATTGGTTGGCATTTTTTCCCCCATTTTGGACATTCCATCTGGGTGGTGGCTTTTGTATGTATATTCTATCGTTCAGTCATAATCGTGCATCATCTCTTTTATTTTGATACTTAATTATGTTCCTTGGAGTGCATCCACAAGACCATCTTACCTCTGCTGGAAAAACCACATTTGGAGTAAAATAGCCTGCTAAAAATAAAAATTTGACTGCACTTCAGCAATTCAAGTTCAGCACATAATTACTTGTTCTCTATTGAGACACTGCTGGTGTTTGAGATCAATATAGTGCAGCTGAGCCTATAGACTATCCGAATACTAACCTGTAGTGTAATTCTCGTCTGTACCACTTGCTGATTATTTGCAGGTCTTTTAGCATAGTTTTTTTATAATTTGGTCAAGGAGATCACAATAAAATTTTGTTCAAGTAAACATTGGCTTATTTTACTTAAATGACTCTAGATGTGAAAGCCAAGTTGAAAACTAATGGATTTAGTTAATTTTTTGAATTTTTATTGATCTCAATTTTGGAATTAGACTCCATAGTGACTACAGTCGATCTTGAGCTCTCTACTGTAAGCTATCACATCAGTATTTGTTATGGTTTGGTTTAATTGTTGTTTCATTTTAGACAATTTTCTTTGGTTTGCACAAGATCACAAAATAAGTGCGATTTTCTCTTCTACGTATGAACCATTTGAATGCATCGAAAAATGTTTTGCTTTCCAACTCCAAATATACTGCTTTTACTAAGGCATTCAAAAAAATTTAAATGTATCCCTTTTTGAATATAAGTGATGTGCGTATTTTAGTCGACCACTGGTATAATTAGAATAAAATTGTTATCCAGAACTGGAGGCAAATTTAACAATTGGTCTTTGAGAATTGTCTTGTGGCGGTGAATACCTGAATTGTTTTTTCAAATTCGACTTGCTGTGCAAAGTATTTGCATACTGTTCAGCTTTGCATAGTTGTTTACTTCCTGCGCTGAATTTTTCAAGACAGTTCACTTAAAATTTGTAGTATTAGTCTAGAATTCAAGTATTGTAATTTAATGGCGAGTGCTGCTTTGTCAACTGCTCAAAACGCCTGCACTGCATGCCATTTGATTTTGTCAACTTATGTAAGTAATTTTATTCTTGTTTTTGGCCATGCAACTGATATTAGCCAACGTTATGTGAATATTTTAGTAAGTTCTGGCGTATTCATTTTGAATAGGAAATAGTTGTTGTGGGTATCCCAATGCAGTTCCAACTTGTGATCCAAAGTATGGATTTTAGAACTTGAGCTGAGTAATTTGCCCTTTTATGAAGTGAGAACCCTCTGTTTTATAAACTTTAATGTATGTTTTTACTGTTTTAGCCAAAAGGTAGTCCACTATAGATCTTTGATTAAAGCTTTGGATGCCTTAGCAAAGATTGACATGTTCTTCAATTCAAGTTAAACTTTAAGTTTGTGGCATGAAATCAAGGGGAGAATGTTTCACAGGCGATTTAATTTTCTCAGTACATTCGTGTGATATTAGCGGTAAATACTTTTTGATGTAATTAGAATCACGTGATAATATCAAAAATTCTCAAATAATTATTTCACTAACAACAATTGTTAGAACAAATTCATTAGGGTTCAGGTTGATTAAGTTTTCTGAGCCACATATACACTTACGTTTTAAGACACACCTTTCCAATTACACAAAGGTTATCTAATTAAAATTCCTCCTATAAGTAGTCATCTAAACGAATATAATAATACCAAAAATGATACTAACATTTATATTAAACATTTACACACACAAAAATACAATTTATCGAAATAGTCACGTTACTCAATATCTACGAACCTAATTGATCTTTACAATAATTGTGTGAAATTTTCTTAGGATTACAACCTTTTATAAACACATATCTAGAAGTAATTTAAACCTTAACTCGTGTACATGTTATATTCATTGGTTTGTTTGCAGACACTGGAAAATAAAATAAAAAAATTTGCTGCACACGGTCATGTATATTAATAGTTTTTCATAATGAGTAAATTTTCCTTAACCTAATATACAAAAAACTGGTTATGTACATGAATATGTAGCAGCATAGCTATATATATAGAGATGAAGAAAAGGTACATAAATGTAAACCTAATTTCTGTGTTATGTGTTACAATATCCAATCTTATAAAAAAAAAATAAAAAATTCTTTGCTCTACTATACATAATATACCCAATCGTTTCATCCTATGAAATTATATTTGATGTACAATACTTGTTTTGCTCTTTAAGACAGATAGCTCTAGTGTAGTTGAGTCGAGTATAAAGTAGTTTTGTGTATATAAAGTAGAATCATGTTATGGAAACATAACAGTTTGCAAGAATTCTCTCTACGTCTATATATTTTATACTGCATGTTGTTTGTTATTGTAATTTTGTTTTATTTGAACTTTTTTTTTTCATTTCGCTTTAGAGTATCAACCAAAAAGCACAAGCAAAAATAGAAGATGAAAATAAAATTACACGAGTATACTGAGTAACCTGAAATGAAAATGTTGGATAATAAAATGTTCAATCGAAAAAACCAAGTAAAATTGACATGAGTGTACAGGTGGTCAATCATTTGCGTAGTTTATAATTGGACACCTTAATATATTAAATTAAAATAAAGAAGTTCACTTAGATATAGCTTTAAATAATAGTATAAAGTAGAAGTTTTCTTATTCGAGGAAAATACTTGGGCCCCAGAACGGATTTAAGAGAGTGGGAGAGAGGATCAGCGTCCAAGAGGTAACTAATAAAAATTATCGGTGATAAGCTTACAGCAGTGCTGAAAGTAAACCAAAAGAAGTGTTTTAGTGAGCCGTGCGAAATAAATCGAATGGCATGTAGGAGGCCGATGGTATTTAATGGTAATCGAAATAATAAAAGATTCTAAAAGCAATTATATTTTAGACATTATAATGTGCTCGTTCTTGATGTACACCCTGTATATTAATATTGCATATCGTAATATTCAAATTCTATAATATCGAAGTGTTTAATAAATTGTTAGATCATAAATTATATTAAAAAATTATTAAAATTCTGACCACGCACAAGTTCATGATGGTAAATTTTTTTATTTCCGGTTATTCGTGAGTGACTGATTTACCATACCGATTGGAAATATAGAAAGTTTAAATAGAAGAAAACCAAATAAATGCAGCTCTTTTTAAAGAGGCTTTACACTGTGGTTTGTGAGGTCAATAAAATCAAAAATGGACAGTTAAAGCCGGCCGTATCTCTTACCTCCAAAAAATACTATTTTTGTGATCAAAGGAATTCTGGAAACTTTATCTAAACACTTTTGCCTTCGGACATCGGAAAGGGCGTTAGACAATTTGCGGAATTTGCGGTGCGAGATTTTAGGGTTTGCAACGCGTATTGATTGCAGCATGGCCACAGAAACAGCTGAGAAGAATTAACAGGTAATTTTTGGACCCACCATAAGTGAACCAAATCGTGTCTCTACATAAAAAACCCCAAAAAAGTATATTCAACAGAAGAAACCGTTACTTTTAAAATGGGTTTTCAGCTGCGATTAAAGCGTTTTTTGTGTAATGTCCAGCAGCCGGAACAAACCGAGTCACAACAAAAGGCATCCAAATCGTAATTACAGAAAAGTGGAAATTGTTTCCTATTTTTTTGCCATCAGCCATATTCCGCATCATTTTGAAGTGGACTTTGGATCAAGACCCACTTTCATTTCTGAGTCAACATTCCAAACAAATTTTCGAAAAAAGCAATTTAAGGAATCCGATGTAAATTTTTGGGTGTTTTCATATTGATGTACCAGATCATAGACACCTGATTTACTGGCGAAATTCAGCAACCTATTTTTATCAGATCTGGATTAGCACAGAGGACTTCCTGTTAATCTTCAGTGACTTATAAAACTGTTCCGATACGTTTGACAGCACGGAAAATTCTAATCGCCATGCGAGCATTAGTTGAAATAGAGAAGGATAAATTAAGTTGACAGGGAATGCTGAAGCCGGTTGAAAACAGCAAGCAGTCTACGAAAAAAGTACCTGTTTCAAAGATCAATGACGGCGTGAGAATTTTTGACAACTATACAAATTGACGGTAAACAAAACTCTCACACACATCCAATTTCATCAACAAATCACTTGTAGTCACTAATACTAAACGGTTTCGTATTTACAAAACTTGACGTTTCCCAGGCATACCAACCGCTTATTGTTGATGATGTATTCCCGCTAGCACAAACAATTACGACATACAAAGGTGCATTTAAGGATAATCGACTCCAATTGGGTATTAGTACCACGCCAGGAATTTTCCAAAATTTATCATCGCCAGAAGTTGATCGAGATCTTCCTATGGCTTGATCAAGCTGGTGTTCGTCTAAAACTAGACAAATGTTAGATTGGTGGTTTCTCTGCTGATTTTTTGATTCGATTTGGAACGTCTTCCCCTTTTGCAACAGAAGATCAATACCAAAAGAAACCGGCATGACTTAATTTTACCACTTTTTACCCTTAACGGAACCTTGGTACCGGTTGTTTCATATGGGTGTTATATGAATATGGGTACCAGTTGAGAAGTGCAGTTTCAGTGTACTTAAAGGTGTCTTGATTTTCAGCAGCGTCCTATAATATCACTTAGTGACAAATACACATTTTTGAGTATGTGCTGGTATGTTACGCCTCTTCGTATGAAATAGACTGTCATGTGTAGCTCACGCAACACATTAGTGGGAGCCAAGAAATTTCACAATTTTCTCTACAAACGAGAGTTTGTTATTGTGACAAACTATCTCGGACATTTTACCACAGAGGTTGCATCTTTCCAGATCCTATTGCCAAGCATGATCCGTTTTAGTTTTTTTCTAAAAGCCTACCGTGCCGAGAAAGATGCGGGGAATGCTGTCGACCTCTTAGTAAAAAGACCAAGATATAGTAAACTTCCCATTCTTGACATTACGGTCGACATTGAGGAAGAGGAGGTGCTGCTTTTAGATACAGTCCACAAGCCAACAATCCAACCCGAGGACTTAGCTGAATAGATTATCAACAACCGAGTTCTTTGACAAATAATGAAGTGACCAATGCAAGGTTATCCTGAAAAGATCTCTGAAAAGATCAAGATATAAGTAAGCACTTTGAAAAGATGCCTTCTCTTTTTTGTCCGTTCTACATACCACTTATCTAGACTATTATTTTGAGTTCAAAGGTATTAGTGAGGAATTAGCCTTAAGGACACAAACTAGACGCAAACATCGAAAAGGTTGTGCGTTTTTGTACAAAGTGTTAATCGAGCCATCTAGAACTAGTACAAGATTCCACGCACTCAAGGAAAAAAACGACAAAACCGTGGTCGAGAATCTAAATCAATCTTACTAGAGATCATATAATAGTAAGACATATTTTATTCTAATATATTCCAATTTCAAGTAGTTTGAAGTAGTTTCAATTGCCACAACATCAACTGCTTATGGCGTAAAAGCTTACGGCGTAAAGCTCTAAAAGAAGAAGAGTTTAAGCGAAATGCAACATCGTGTAGCAAAGTTACTATAACATTACCAAGCAACTCTATCAAGTGCATCAGTGGCCAATTACCTGCCAAAATCCTACTTATTCTTTGAATTTCAACTTACTTCATTCATCTTCTCCCGGTAAATATTTTGTTTGTTTGTTTGTTTCTGAATTCTGCAATCTGTTCTGGGGCCGAAGCTCTCTGAACTCTTTCGCGGTTAATTTTTAACGTCTTACCTTACGCCGACACCAGCCAAATCGAGGAAGCACGAATACAAGTTCGATTTTAAATTCATCTGCACATTGCATTGCTCCAGCCAGCCTGCACCGACATGGACGATGGTTTGGCCCATGGTTTCTTCACTTCAACAGGGGGTCATAGTTGTGTTCATCGCCATCACCGATCGTAATCAGGTGATGAAAAATGCCTTTTGCAACCCAGCCTCGTTGGGATTCAAACCCAGTACCTCTCGTCCCAAACACCGCAGCTTTAAACACTGCGCGAAATGTTCGGTGGCAAATTATTTGCGTTCACAAGACCAAACCAGTTCCTGAAGGTTCCATAGTTTGGGCATACAACTAATTGTCTAGTCCAAAATAAAAAGAACGTCACGTTGCTCAATTGCGACGTCAAACTACCGATGAACAAATAGACCATACTACTACGATTCCGTTAAACGAACCACAATTGATTTCTCCGAATGATGTAAAAATCTATAAAACGAGTGTCGGAAATCAGACCCCAATTGAATGAAATATTTTATTACAAACCTACATATTAACCAACATATACTTTGAAGCCGTTTTTGTTAAAGATATCCCCAATAATTAGGTACTATTAAGTATAATTTTTGGAAAAATGTTCTAGGAACCCGAAAATGCGTGATTGTAAACACTAAAACTATAAATACAGGCCGATATTAAAATTTTTACCAAAATCCCAAAAATGCATGAGTTATACCCTAATAAAACTTCAAAAGCAGGCTGGAACTAAAAATCCAAAATCCCAAAAATCTATGATCGTGTTAGTTAGCCCACTTAAACTTCAAGTGCAGACCGCGAAAATAAAAATTTCCCAAATTCCGAAATTTTCTAAAATGTGGTTCTGTTTTATAGGTGGCGAGAAATTTACTGCTGGAGTAAATGTTTGAAAAGATCAGCCAAAAAGCTAAATCCCACATTTACTCGGAAATTTACTAGTCATTCAGTGACATATGTGATCTGCCAACATTAGAAAACAAAATTGGACAACCTTTAATCAAATTAGTATGCATCTTAAATATTCAATTTAAACCACGTAATTCGAGGGATACATGTACTGCAACATAAATAAAATTAAAGACCTACATGGATAAATTTGAAAGTTGATTAGCAAGATATATTTGGTCTTTAATATTATGTAATTTCATATACATGAGCTTTGTTCGATGTATATGTATTCCAGAATCAAACCGACGACCAAAATTACCCAAAACATAAAATTCTATAATATCTATATAAATTTTCCTATTTTTCTAATTAGAATTTTATTGAAATGTGTGCTTGCTGTAATTTATAGGTTTTAAAAAAATTATTTTGGTTTGAATTATATGTATTATGTTTGGGTTTATTATTATGTATTTCGGTTTCGAATAAAATTTTTGGAATGGTCCATCATTATGTTAAAGGTAAATTCTAGAGAAAACGAAAATAATGACCGCACATATGTATAACATCTATACATAAAACACAACAATGTATTTTATTTGGTGGTGTTTGGTGATGGATTATTTTATGTAACTTTATGGTGGTTTGTTTGATTACGGTTATATAAATTATATGGTTTTTTATATATGTTAAGTTTATTAGGCAAATTAATTAAAGAGTCACGATGGTATTGGAATTTAATAAAAGTCGTTCGAATATGTGCGGCTCAATGTATGAAACACATAAAAATTCATTTTTTGTTTGTATATGTTGCATGGTGTGGCTTAGTGTTGCAGGCCAACTAACTATGCGACATGTTTTGTTGCAGTACCATTTTTTACAGTAGTAATTGATTTGGTGCATCTGAATATACCTTAAGATATTCTTTTAGTATTTTGTTAAGAAAATGAATCGGACTCACAACAACTTATTTTTGTGGTAAGCCTTTATATTCCATTTAGTATTATTAGCATAATATAAATTCTTATATTTTAATTTTTACGGCCACTGCACAAATAACTGAAATTGAAGAGCAAACACAATGGACACCTGAAAAAGATAGATCGATACGAGCTCAAATTGATAGGAATCAATGGAAGCTTAGAAGAAATGATGTTCTAAGACAGAAAGGACAGCCATATAAATCAAAACAGAAGACCAATAATAAATAGAGATACGACATAATCAAACTAGTCAAAAATAAAAAACCAGATGTAACTGTAACCTCTCCAAAAATGTCAATTCAACCATGTGTCAATCGATAACTGAGCAAGACAGACTAGCTTCATTCAACGATTTTCGGGCAATGAGCTGAGATATAAAAAAAAATGTTTGTGAAGGGTCAAACATAATTAGCGCAGAATTTGAATAAGTACGAATAAAAATGATGGCATTTATACGCGAACAAATTCAGTCGTATATTTCTAGCGGAAAATCTGCAAAACAGTCCAGTATAGAGTTTGTAAAAACATGTTCGTTAATATTCTGAATATGAGTCATTTGACGATGCTAAACTGGATAAATAATGAAGTTAAACCAGAAAAAAGAACTGCCACTAAACAGAATTCGGAGAATACTCGTGATGGTAATTAACTAATTTTCCAGATAACTTAATTTTGTCACTGTAAAACATTGATATAATTATTTTTCCCCTAATTGACATTATAGTTGGACAACTAGTATAAATCAGTTCTTAAATGAAGTCACCGCAATTCAAAAAAAAATTACAACTCTAGAGTTGTTTGCCACAAAAATGCATGTTCTCTGCATTATGTGTTTTATCTTTTGTGATAAACTAATCAAGCAATATTTATTTTAATTATATGCTTGAGTTGAAGTTAATAACTTAAATTTATTACGAACAAACCAGTAATTTTTTGGTGTGGAATCTTATACATGTCCTTTAGATTTTGTGAATAATTTGGATTATAAAAGAAATGTTTTTTTTTTTTTTTTTTTAATTTTTAATCCCTAAAATTTTTTCTGGGGCCGAAGCTCACCCAACTCTTTCGCGGTTATTTTAACGTCCTTACTTTACGCCAACTAGGGCCAAATCGAGGACGCACGAATACAGGTTCGCGATTGTTGAATATCCCATCTGCGCAATGCATTGCTCCATGCCAGCCTGTACTGACATGGACGATGGTTCGGCCCATAGACTCACTCCAACAGGGGGTCATAGTTGTGTTCATCGTCATCACCGATCGAAATCAGGTGATGAAAAATCCCTTTTGCAACCCTCCCCCGTTGGGATTCGAACCCGGTACCTCCCGCCCCAAACACCGCAGCTTTAACCACTGCGCCAATTGCTCGGTAAAAGAAATGTTAATGTAGGTAATGTGTATTTAGTGATCTCTTCATTTATTGCTGGTTCATGGTTTATGACAAATTATATCAAAACATTGGGGCAATGGTTAGCAAACTTGGTCGTCTTGATTTTTATACATTCACGTTAAATCCGGCGTGCAGACAGAATTAAAATCAGAACATAAAATCTTTCAAAAAAGTTCCGACCGTATTTTGAACTGTACCATTTAAAATTAATGCTTCGTACATTGAAAGACTCTAATGCCACATCTTTCGATGGCCTTAAAGCATTCAATAATTATATATATCCAACATAAAAAGGAAGGGATAGAGCACGATACATAATTGATAATAATTTTGAGTGGCATTATTGTTTATCGGAAGTCAGCTATCATTTGTTTGCAAAATCAGTGCAATTTATTACTTTACTATGTGGTATTGTAATCACAGGAATTTGAGATTTCTCAAATCGAATCGATTGGATTGAAAATTTCCGTAAAAATTATACAAACGAAAGAAATAATAAAAAAAAGGAACGCCAAAATTATATAAACGAATAAGACTAATACTTGAGGCACTTAGCTGATCAGGTGCGACTCAACTTGTGCCTAAATTAGGACTTTATTATAAATTAGGAATTTATTATAAATTAATTACATTTTTAAATTAGCTACGATAACTTTTGTGGGATAATTTTTTATGAAAAGCTATCGTTTTATTTGGGGTTTTATATAACCCCATCGGTCATAATTGATTATATGTAAAATAATCTTGTTTAAAGATATTATATTGAGATAAACAGGTTTTTGTGTTAGAAAAGACCGCGACGAAACCACGCGTATACTAAATGCAGACATTAGCGATGACCAGGGTGATTAATATATATAAATAACAAAGACATCGCTTTTATTGGAGATTATTTAGAAGTAGTTAAACCTAAATCGGAAATCATTATTGAAAAACAATTTTGAATCATCGAGTAGACTTACTAAAAAAAAATTAATCAAATGGCTGAATTTTGCCACCACCAATGCCAACGACTTTTCAAAAATTATTGATTAGTTATACGATGAAATTACGAAATTAGTTATGACAATTACATTATGAGTTATCATACTCTTCCAAAAATTAAATACTGCTGCAGTTTATTGAACCCCATCAAGGTGTGCCATATATTGTAAACATTTTACGGCATTAGATCGATTTTTTGAAAAATTACATTTTTGTAGATAACATATTCGAACTAAGAAAATAGCTGAACATCCCCGAAGCTATAAAGTTCGATCACCATGTTGACCATTTCTATATAGATAGATCATATAGATAGACATGCGGCAGACATTACCAGCAGTAAGATTTTTTGACAGTTGGTCAAAATTATATTCAAATGATATCAAATGATGTTCAAGAAAGCAGACAGTGATCAAATTGGTCTCATTTCTTTAATGAACTAATATGTGTGGTAGAACGGTTGGATTTAATATCCAGAAAACCAAATATTATTTGCGCATTTTTTTAATTTAGGGATGTTGCTATCAATAACAGCTATTTTGTATATTCCGAAAGTCAAGACAGAGATAAAAACCCACCCAGACCCATTGGCTTCAAAAGATCGTAAGAATGATCAAAAACATACTAAATGCATTGAATGCAATTTCTATTTTTGTTTTTCAAAAAGAAGACTATTTCACGAATTAGCTTTCACAACCAGTAATATTGATTGCCAATTTTATTAATACCCGTTTATCAGCTTTTCATCTAAGTGACAATGTATATAAGAAATATAGGAAATTGAATTTAACTAACTTCTAATTGATGGATCATCATAAAATTTTGGAGTTTTGTAAAGTTCAGCTCCCTTGATATAAGTACAAGCTTGCGAAAAGTAGTATATGATATCATATGTGACGTCATTCTAAATTCAATATGGCAAATGACTCAAAATGGCGGATTTCCTTTTTCTTCACAATTCCATTAATATGGGTATTAATATGTAAAAAGAAATAATTGGTTTGCGAAACTGTAGAAAATGGTTCGTTTTGTAATTCAGTTTGTAAAAGAAGACCTTTTATGAGCTGCTGCAACCCAAAAAAAACACAAAGTCATGCGAATAATCGTCCGAAGTATATTAAACACAAGCATTAGCAAAGTGGTCAAACGAACTTGACTTATTTCATATTATGGTGAAAAAAAATACTAAAACCGAAGATAAATATTTAATCCATTTTACCATAGATTAAGATAAAAAATATGTTCCAATTAGAACATAAAATGAAAGTAAATGACGGGTACTTCTAATAATATGCTGACGGGTATCACTAGTTTGAACAAAAATTTAAAATAATTTTTTGGTTTACTGTACAAAGTACATAAATATATTTTTCAACTACAAAGAAAGAAAGGCTTCATTGCATAGAAATGCTACTTATGCCTGCATATTTTACAAACGTTCATTATACAGTTACCAAAAAATGCTTTTTTTTATATTTTATTTTTACTTTCTCTTTTATTATTTCTAGTTATAAATGTTCGTTGCTTGTGTGTGGGCCATCTTTATTATTTCTTAATCTATGGTTTTTCTCAATGATTTAGCATGAAAAAGTAACTTAATTTTTAAAATTGACGACAACGTCAAAAACCAGTCGCAAAACAAAGAAATCCTAGAATATATTTGTTTGTTATTTTTTGTTGATTTAAATGGAACTTGTGAACAAGTATGTAACCCAGATTGATTATAAACTTTTGTCATTACTCAAAAACGATGATTAAACATTACCCAAATGTATTATTTTGTTCAAGGTATAGAAGATGGTTCCGTTAAAGTCAAAGAAGGATGCAAAATGTAAAACGTATATGCAGCTAAAGAGGAAAATATAATGACAAAAATTATTTTGTAAAAAAGAAGTTGCTAGATAAGACAAGTGATATTCTAAATCTGAACTTAGACTTAGAAAATGATTTTACCTGTGCACGGGGAAAATTCGACACTTAATTCACTCATTATATGTTAAACATCCATAAAATATGACAGTAAGTTTGACATAAAAAAAATACTGTGCAATACAGAATGAGCATACGAGTGGTGGGAATGAGAAATACATGGTTTTTAACCAAAAGCTACGGGAAAAAGGTCACGGAAAATTAACGAAGTTTGCTAGCAGGATTTTTTAATATCAGTAGTGGTGTTTTGTGACTCTGCTCCATAACTCCATTCTTAGCAGACACCCATTTGTTTTTAGTAAATATTCTTACCGTTTTAACAAGAATGTCCAAGAAGACACAAACAATTATTTAAAGTTTAAAAAAAAATACTCCTGTCACTGCTCACTTAACGTTTTATTGACGCAGAGATTTTTCATTACTTCATTAATCCAAACCAAATACATCCAAAACAAAGTTGATTTTTATTTCCTATAATTAACTAAAACAAGTATCATGGTGCATCTAGAACAATGCTAAGGTCACAGAGTTTAAATGAAAAACCAGAACTTTTAAACATTTTAATTGCACGTCAACTTATAAAAACATAACCTGACACAATCAAACTAGAAAACATTTTACATGCGGTCATTATATTTAAATCAAAAAGAACTTCAAGTGCAAACCGGAAATAACGATTTTTTACTCTCGACACGCCACCAAACTTATATCCGTATATAAAATATATATGTTTAAATCCTGGGTTGTTTTGTTTTAGGAATTATTTTCCACATAAAGTAAAAAATAAAAATAAAAATAAAAAATAATATATATATATATATATATATATATATATATATATATATATATATAAATATATATATATATATATATATATATATATATATATATATATATATATATATATATATATATATATATATATATATATATATATATATATATATATATATATATATATATAACTCTTGAGTGGTCATTCAAAAAAAATTACTCGAGCAAAATTTTGTTATTGAAGTAAATTTTAATGTGCACAATTTTCATTATATACTGCATAATATCCAGAGTAGATATGTTAAACTTGCATCTAAATTAATTACAGGAAATGACAACAGATTCATAAATTGATACATAAAAAAAAGGTTTATTGTTACCAGTTAACAAAAGAAAAGGAAATCCATAAAAAAATATTACAAAACATAAAATTGATTTTCCTCGTATAAAGTCTTTTCGGTACATATATCCACGACGAGTTGATATATCCTAGTACCTAGTCTATGGTTTTTATTATTGTTCAAACACAATGGATACGTAAACGTATGTTCAATTCACTAGTTGCATTGTTCGACGAACGAAAGTTCGTGGTAATGTGATGGCTAGTTAATAGTTAGATTTTTTTGGTTTTCATTTAATTATTTTTTTAAACCTCATTTTAAAAATCCATGATTCTAATTTTAAAATAAAACTTTACTTAAATTTGTTAAATATCACTTTAATCACTTTCACATTTCGAAGCACGAAAAACATATGTAATATGTCATATTTATATATATATATATATATATATATATATATATATATATATATATATATATATATATATTTAAATATATATATATATATATATATATATATATATATATATATATATATATATATATATATATATATATATATATATATATATATATATGTATATATATATATATATATATATATATATATATATATATATATATATATATATATATATATATATATATATATATATATATATAATTAAAAATATATATAACTTTAGAGTGTAAAAAAAAATTAAATTTTATGAATCGAAAAAGGTTTTCGTTTACCTGCAATTACACAAAAAATCTAATAAAATCTTTGGTCAGAAAAACTATTTTTATTTATGTTTAACTAGAATAACTATATATAATTAGAACTAACAACTAAATTCTGTAATTTAAATAACTAAAACAATGCACATTAAAATTGACTTAGACAAAAATTATTTTTTTTTATATATAATAAAACATAAATAATGTTCTAATTGTTCTAATTCAACTTTTTTTTAACAATTTTTTTTTTGTTTTAAATTTTCTTTTAGCAACAATTCTTCAAAATTGCCGTCCAAAAAAAAAAACCGGAAAATTATGTAATACACATGTTATATCTCTTCACGCTATCATATAATACTATACTAAAGAGGAAAATTGGTAGCATATTTTTTTTCATGTCAGTTTTCAGGTTATGTTTTTCAGTTTAGTTTCAATAATAATAATAAAAATAATAATCATTTAAATATATGTATATACATAAAAAAAAATCTTTATGTACACTGTTATTGTATGTGGAACATGCAACAGGCATAATATTGCACCGTGCTCAACATCAAAAATAAAACAAACAAAGTTATATTTTTAAAATAATTGCACACACAAAAGGAAGGTGTACACTTTTAGACCCCTTATTTCACACACACACATATATAAACACATACATACACACATCATGTGACCGATGACGTCAAACGAATCCACAAAACATTATATCAAATCAAAAATATATATGATTGCATTTCATATTAATAAATTTTGTTGAGCTTTTTCTTTTCAAAAAAAAAAAAATGAAATTTCTCTTAAAGTGCATCACACAAACATTTCTCCTCAAAATTTTTGACAACAATAATACAGATATTTTCATTTCAACCTGATATATAGAACCAAATATTCTCCTTGTTCTTGTATACATAAATCGGTGGGCGGATTCGTTCATATATTTTATTCGCATTCTCCGCATGTCTATACTCATTCACAAAAATGCCAGCAACAAAAATAAACTACGTTGTTGTGGGAACACGTCGTAGCTACACGTTACGAGAAAAAAAAGCTAACACATAAGCTCAAGACGAACACAAAATATTATGTATCGATGTATATAAATTTAAACTTGAAATATACAACATTTATGTACAGTATATTATGTACACAACGATGACAACAATAATAAAAAAAAATTGTAGTGAAGCTTGCGCATTATACTGTTCATATATATAGATTGCATAATCAAGTTTTGTGTGCTTTTAGCTTATTTTTCTAAAGTTTTAGTGATATTAATGAATAAAATTATAATGTTTATAGTATTAAGTTCATCTACTGACAACAAAAACAAAGCTCATAAATTGTTAAAGTTTAAAACCCCTACATCCAGCTTGGATACTCTCTCTCTATATAGTTTCGTATATGTTGTTAGGTTGAAAGTCTTTATATATTATAACGTTTAATATATAACCAAATGCGCGCGCATTAAATTCATATCTATATATAAAGTTTATGTAAAAAGCTTATTTGTGCTTTATTTTTTTACCGCATCAACTAAAATAAAACCAATATACGAGCTTTTATATTTATATGTATGTACATAATATAAATTAATATATCCATGTATAGTTATTTTCGGAGAAGAAAAAATAATAAAAAGCTTTCAAAGCTTTATTGCGATGTTCTAGGTTAGTGGACAAAAACAACAACAACAACCAAAAACTTAAATAAATAAGTTAATATTGCTTTTGAAGAGATAGCATCCACTATCCAGTTAAGTTTTGACTATATAGGTTGCTAGAAAAAAATCGCGATAGATGTACTAAGAGCTTTTATTGGTAAATAAGTTGTTCAACTTTAATGCTCGTAGAACATAATATTAAAGGTTAGATGAATTTTGTATATAATACAACAAAAAAAAATCGATTTTATGATATATTTTTATATTTATGTGTAGCATATAGATATACATTTAGCTGGGAATATGATATATATATATATATATATATATATATATATATATATATATATATATATATATATATATATATATATATATATATATATATATATATATATATATATATATATATATATATATATATATATATATATATATATATATATATATATATATATATATATAAATATTCTAGATAGATCTAGTTTTCGTCACCTTTTCGGTCGAATACATTATCGATAAACCAAATTTGAATAGTTGATGAATGGATTGAACTGGGATTGTGACCGTTTTACAAATAATCCACACATTTGTGTTAAACTTGTTGCATCACAATTTAAATGAAGTATATTAAATTTTATTGTACGTGACTGGCTAATAAATTTTTCTAACGAGTTTATAATTTTGAGACCTTCCACTGAACTTATAATTCAATCAAATATCGTTAAAGGTTCAGTTAATTTATGATTTCAGTATATAGCATTGCTCGCGAAGCAAACATTTTAAAAGAATGCAACACACTCATGAACATTTCAATTGGAGCTATTAAATTAATCTTAGACACTTGGTTAATTTTCTTCGATTTTTGAAAACTACCTATCTTCTATTCCTAAAGTATGGTTCACTATATTATGATCAAAGATTTCAGAGATAAAACAGTAAGTTTTTTTCTATGGATCAGAGATGCCGCGCAAAACTCTCCAAACTTTGACATTTTCATTGTTTAAGAAAAATAAATTGCCATTGTCTTCATATTTGTTTAATTTTTTTCTATGTGACATTATTGCTAATATTTTTTTTTGTCCGAAAAAACTTTATATAAATTGTTTGATGCTTAGTTGGATTGCTCCATATTTCTAGATGCCCTAAGTTCCAGGAGTTCCACATAAGATATAATTTTTTTTTCTTGGAAATTTAATTGGAATTACGTCGGAGATCTGGAGTAAATTTGGACATTTCACACAATTATACTGCATATTACAGCAAAATAATACATGGTCAAAAGCTTCACACTTTCGACATTGCGTAACAGGTGGTTTACGTTTGGATTTCCAGTCTATTCTTTATTCACAACAACCAATTATATCATTGATTTCTGTTGTTTAATGGTATTCTCAAGTACAGCTATAAAACATGAATGTTCTCTTTGATGTTCAAAATCACTCGAATTTTGTAATATATTTATGAACTAGCTGACCCGGCAAACGTAGTTTTGCCTTAAAAAAATTATTTTGTACATGCTGTCCGTGGATGAAAGACGGAATTGGCATGAAGCAATTCCTACGCCAAGACACGCAAACATTACTTTAACTTTTTTGTGAAACACTCTTGCAGACTAATTGTGATGATTTTGTGATTTTTACCCATCAAACAGATGAGATGCTGCTGTATTTCTGGCCAATCTAGATTGCGAGTATATTTGTAACTTACGTGTGTGTTGGCTTAAAAATAGTTCCTTTATTGAAATATTTGTTTATAGAGCTTTTGGATATACCATATTGGATGTCTTTCCATTTGGAGCTAAGATGTAAAGATTGTTAGCAATTCCAACTTTTGAACCACCTACGTAAAGTCAACCATGGGAGAAACATGGTTTAAAAAAATTGTACCCAAAAACATTCATCAATTGTTCATGAGCCTTGTTCATCTGCTGAAGGCCCAGTCATGATGTAGGATAATGTTAAACATGAGTTTCTTGACAGCAAGTTTTGTCCCATTGCAGAGTGCAGAAGGATGCCAATTCTTGAGAAGAATGATGGTGGTTCCAATACTGAGTTCCAGCTTGTGTAAGCATATTTCAGGTGGAATTATTGATTAGTAAGTTGATTGTGTCGATTGGTTAGTAAGTTTCCAGGCTACCGGGCAGTTTTATTAAAAGTTGCTTGTTAATGATAGTGACCCCTTCATTTTTTGGACGGAAAAGTGCTCTTTTACACAGCCAAAAGTAATCAGTGCAGTGATGCGCCACATTTTGAAATACCACCTGTTTCAGTTATTTTTAATTTTCTACAATTTAACTAATGGTTTGCATCGAATTTAATCTATCCCGAGGATGTGAAAAAATATTACCATTTCCTAGTTGAAGTAGATTATCTGCAAATTGCTGGGTAGAATGATCACCAGTGACATAAACTCGCATGTTTGTTGATAGTTCAAATCTTTGAATGATATTCCAAATATAAGATGATTTAACGCTGGCTTTCATTTCATCTTCCCTCGTTCTATGGGGAATAACCGGCACCATCTGTCGAAAATCATCGGCCAACACCATAATTGCGCCTTCCTTTCTATACTATTGTTATATCTGAAATCATTCAATGTGACATCACGTGTTTCAAATGAGGCTTTATGAGACATAGTATATTACTACCAGACGATGAGCTTTTAACCCTGAAGTTCCTTGGCCTTTTATGAATTTCTTAAAATGTTATATGTTCGAATCTCAGTGCCTGCCAGATTTAACGGTTATTGAAGGTCGAATGAGGTGTCCTCCCTCTTATGAGAAGTAAAGTGACAATGTCGGCTGCCACTACAGCTAGGGCAATCCCGCTTCTTTGTCGAACTTTCGAAAAAGAATATGAGCCTCAAAGAAGAAAATTCTACATTGTTTTTCAAAAAATAATCTTGTGATGTTTTCGAATGCATTTTCATTTCATTTTGATTCTGGACCATTTTTGACTCATTCTCCTTTACGTATCTTGTCAGCAGATCCGTATTATAATTTCTCTCCAACATTTCTGTACTGGGTAAGGTAGATTCAATGTAGATGAGAGATTTGCTGAAGAAATCATTACTGTAGTCCAAAATATATGTTCTGTTGTTGTATCCGGGATTGGTGTAGTCTTTTGACCGATTTTTCTTTTTGGTACATCAATAACTGGTGTGAAACAGACATCAAGCATGTTTGCAGCATGACAGCAAACATATTACGTCTTACCTTTAGAGATACAAAGGCAGCAGGTTCGTTCAATACTCGACAAACGTGGGAGTTAGAGACTCTCAAAGCGGCGATATACTTGACCATGCACTTTGAATGTTGGCATCCTGGGCTCTCTAATGTTTTTAGTAATACCGATAAATTTCATCTGGAACTAGTTGTTGTACCTTCTGATGTTTTCCAGGAAATTTTTATCTTCTGTTCACTGTCTAAGCAGAAAAGTACGATGGGGCTTGGAAGGATCTAATAACTCTGCAAGTTGAACCTTTCCACTTTCTTGTCTAAAAGTGTTGGCATATCACAGATCATTGATCAAATGATGCACAAAGGATAAAAAACCTAATCTACTGATAGGTCGTAATTAAAAGCTGCTTTTCGTAAATTTCTCTAGATTCGCATCGAATGCAGCACTTGTACCAGTTCTAACTCACTGCAGTCTTGATTCTTTTTCGAGGTAGTTGCTTCAGATTGTTTTCTTCTTTGATTGATTTCTCTTATTTGATGCTTTTTATATTAACTTTTGGGGGGGCTTCCGCATCTCTGGTTATTTGGTGCGTCTCTCTATTTTGCATCTGTCTAAACTCTCTTTAAAGGATAGCTTCCGCGTCTCTGGTAACTTGATGCTTTTCTGTGTCTTGATTAGCCTGGATTTTCATACGGTGGTGGTTTTTTCTTATCTTTTTTTTCGATTTTTTGCTCTGCTTTCTCTTTGTCTTGTCGCATGACAATTTTTTTCTAGAAAACTGTGGCATAATTTTAACAACGGATCAAGTTTTAAATTAAAACTATTTAAAAATTTTTGTTCACAACAGACTTATCTACCACTACTTTGAATGTTTTCACCAACACAAATAATAGGTTCCGTCAACAAACATATTTGTAATTTACAGCCCACTTCGTTAAGGTTAACTCAAGTTTTGGAAGTATATTAAAATTAATTTAAAAACTAGTAAATAACATTTTAAAATTCGAGCTTTGCAGGCGTTCAGGACTGGGAAAATTTCCTTCTATATTATAGGAATTTGAGGAATTTTCCTAGAATGGATTGTAAAAATAAAACTTTGTTTTCAAAATTCAGAAACGAGCAAGCCTTTACAGCCTTTATCCTACAATGCAATGATTTGTAATCACTTGCTCCTTATTGTCTCACTGCGACTGCTAAACTTTAACTGAAAATTTATTGGCTTACTCACTAATCGAAGTGCAACCTGGCTAGCGTATAAATTTTTGAAAGTAAAAAAAGTCAGTGTCATATACACAGCCGTGCTGTCAAAACGGTTTCTTCGTAGACGTTGATACCAAAATTGATCTTCATTTTTGAATAGTAAGCTTAACAAAGTTATCAGTGAATTATATAGAGCTTTAGTAAAAAAAAAAGAATTTTATAAAACAGTGACTGAAAGGCCTTTCTTTCTTATATGGTGAAAAGCTACAATCAATAGAAAACAACCAAGTCTGGCTAACACACTTCTTAGGATGCAGAATGGGAAATGAACCAGAAGTGTTCCATTTAAAGCCTTCCTTCAACATTTGGGTCTTGCAAATTGTTCGTTCCCATAAATAAATTTAATAAAGCAATGCCTTCACGACTTGTTGCTTATTTATTTTCAAATTATTATTTTTAATTTTTTTTTTGTATATGTTGAATGAGTAGACCAATTTAAAATATAATTTATTTTGACTTGTTCAAAAATTATAAGAAAATTTCCTTTTAAAAATAAAAAAAAGCACCAGGATTTTTATTTCAAATTTTTCAAAGCTCATTAATCATAATTTTGATTATATTTTATGATTAGAAAATATGTTTTTTCCTTTCGTGTTTTTATTTTTGATAAATTTATGATTAGATTAACTGATTTAATGTGTAAGTAAGGAAATATTATTATGAAAAAATAAAATGGTGTTTGTCTATTTAGTTGTTGGTGTAACTCTTGTTGATAAATTACCTTTAAGTATTTTGTGATTCATCAGAAGCAGTATGGTATACATACCTTCACGTCATTTTGTTCGTCTCGTATATATATAGCTATACTATATACTAGTTTACTGTATACAGATTTGATTATTATTATATTTTCTTAGACTAGTCTTAATCAGATTAAGTCTATAAAATTTTTTTGTCTGCTTTTTCGCATTTTTCAAATATAAATTTTTTTCTAAGACGCAATATGGATTTGTCTTATCCAGTGATTAGGATTGAAGGGTAATAAATAAAAGTTATATTTATATTTAATTTCATTTTTATGATTGATTAGTGTCGGAAGGACATAATTTTGTTGTGATGCTGTTTTTATTAAGAATCCACTTCTTGTTTTTCTATATAATACTTTTCAAGGTGAGTTAATTATGTTGGATGATAATTTTTTAAGGACCTTTCAAGTAGGATTTATATACTACGAAGTTCAATTTTTAGGCTGAATAAATTTTTAATTGTTTTTCGAGTTTTGTGTATCGGATTAAGTGAAGGTTGCTCCGTATCTACTTTAAATTAGGGTTGATAACAATATACATCCGTAACTGCTGAATTTTTATTATGAGACTATAATAAAAGACACTGGAAAACTTCTTGTAAAATTGTCGTTAGTTTTCCAGCACCCACTTCACAAGCACTTTTCGCAAAAACATTATTTATGAAAAAAGTGAGTTTATGACTTATTATAATTTTCAATCCATGATTTCACACTCTTAATAAGCCCAGCTCAAAAGTTCTAGTATTGGAAAATATCACTTACAGAAAAACAATGACCCATTGATTTGCTCATTGAAGCGGGTCACTATTTTTTTCTTGCTCGATCGAGATCTATTTTCATGAAAATGGATTAATTTAGTCTGACTCATACTTACAAAATGCAATATTTGGCTGAGTTCTATCTGGAAGATGCAACAAACATCAAGAGTCTTCAGCATTCTTAGCTACAAATCAACTTAAATTGGCAGCAAATCTGAATTTCAACCAGAAGCGGGTTTGGGATGATTTTTACAGAAGCGGTTTGGCAATTTATGGAGCGGAATGTAAACTATCTGCCGCACAACAACTATTTGAACAACATTTCATGGAGAACAAAATACGAAATACAAATGGGGGATTATTCCTATATTTACTATTTACCCCATCTTTAGATGATCTAAGTAACATCCGAAGTGTCACACCTTAAACCTCAAAACATAAGAAGGAACTAGTGTAAAAGCGATACTTAATTTAATCAACTGTATTACTGGAAAGTGAAACCACAAAGATAGTCACTATTTTACATATCACATTTTATTGCAAACATATATAGATCTACCACCGAGATGCGAGTATAGTCTTTGATGAATCAGCAAAAGGTAAATCAGGTCATTTTTTTAATCAATATTTAGCAGAATAGGACCCACTATTTAATAAAATCTATATACTTTATCAAAATTCGTTTTAAATAGCATTAACAAACAATATCTGCTGATGTGAACAAATATATCGGCAGGTCCTTCTCCATAAAAATTACACAAAATAAAAAAAATTGTATGGCGTAAAGGCAGCAATCAGATGAAATCGGCCTTCATTCCAAAACCATTCCACAAATCGAACTTCCCAAAATAAAAGGATAGACTAACAATCATGTAATTTTTAGATTTCGAAAATTTTTGATTTAGACATCATGTAATTTTGGGATTTTGGTTGTTTTCAATTTGTGGTTAAAATTTTAAAGTTTGATGGACTAACCATCATGCAATTTTTTTGATTTTGGATAATTCGATTTGAGACATAAATGTCACAGTTTTGAAAGGCTTACTTTCGTAGTCCACCGGATTTCGACCATTTGGTATTTATGGTGTCATGAAACAAATGTTGACACATACTATAACATAACTTTGCAAATTGTGCCAGTCGTGGCATCTTTACCACCAAATTGCAAAAATTCCAGTTATGGTAAAAGGGACCTAAATGGATTAATTTAACTAAGGATCATTAGCGAAGTAAAAATCGCAATTACACAAAGTTGCATGAAAAACGACCATAAACGACATATTCACTGGTTATTTTGCTGGCAACCAAATTCTATTTTAAAAGGCTTAAATATCAAAAATAGCCTATTGGTCAACCAGTGCACGAACTAAATTACGAGGGGTAGTAAAAAAATTTATCTTATACCAAAAAATGTGCAAAATATATGCAGCAGGGAGAAGTTTTCCAACTGAAATCAATTCTGACAGTGGTACCAGTTTTATCAGAAACAATGACGTCTTGCTGGAAAAAATTAGAAAGGTCACAAAAAATTTTAAAAAAAATCTCAGTTGCTCTTAAGAAGTTCTTTCGCTTGGTATTTTATGCCGACACGTGCAGCTCACTTTGGAGGTTTTAGATAGTTCTACTTAATGAAGTAAGTAGGTCAAAATGATTTTTTTTCGTTAGTTATAACATCTACCCTCTCTGGCAAATTTTAGCAAAATTTGAAGTGAATTCATAATTACCCACTGCTAATCAATTTGATAAGTAATTTCAAATTACCATAAATTTGGTAATTTTCTCCATAATTAAAACTACTATTTAATAATTCGGAAAAATGAGATAAAAGTTATTCTTCCAACTACGCCCAAATGCTTACATCTTCATTTTATCTAAAGAAGTAAAATCTAAGTAAATTTTCACTAAAAAATCACTGTTAGCACCTTCTTTGGTCCCCAAACCTTAACGTCATATTAAATGACATTTTATCTATCTCGAATTAGCTCAATGCAGTACCCCATCAATGATAAATATATTACGTATCAGTTTATTTTTATTAACATGTGATCCCTATTTTTTTGCTGATGACACAACTAATTTTTCTTCTTTTGAGTTAGGTTTTGAATGATTCTAGTTTAATTTGCATTTACAAAGTAATTGAATAAGGCCAAACTGATAAGGTTGAATTATATCCATAAAACATCAAACTTGCCCGATTTCACAGAAAAAAGATAAAAATTACGTTCCACTTATAATATAAGGAATTTTCATTAATAAATCTTCCACTCATATAGATTGTTGGAATTAAAGATTTTAAGTGACCTTTCTTAGAAATTTCTTATATTTATTCTATTTCAAAAGGTCAGTTATTTGGTTTCATTGGACGGTTTTTATTTGACTGCATCATAAACTTGTATATTATATTATGCTTTTATAAAATTGGTGTATTATGGAGAAGAATTCGTTTTAATGGTATTTTACCCACATTTTTTTGGACATTGTTAATTAGAAGTTAATTCTATTATAATAATTTTAGTTTAATCTGAGATATAACCAAACATTTTAAATCAGCAGTTTTCAACATAATTATAAATCAACCAAAGTATTTCCAGAAGAAATCAGACAGCCTCTACAAGAAACAAGCACCCTGCAAGGATTGTCATTTTTTTTTGTTCTTCTTACTTGTAATATTTTATGGGTCAGTGTTTTATGTAGTTTTCCCTCATCATAATTCTGTACTTTTACATTTTTGAACCACATCCAGTATTTAAATTTAGTAAAAATCCTTAATCTACACAAAAATTGGAAAAAAATTACCGAAAATCTAGCAAACCGAAAATTCACATCCAACACTGTTTACATACTAATTGGAGCTCCCCTCGCAAAAAATGTGCAAAACAACCAACAAATATTATAGCCATCCCCTATCTCATAAAGAAAAACTTTTTATCCTCATATCAATTCGAAAAAAAAAACAAAATCGATTTAATCAAAAATCCCATCATCAAGAGCAAACAAAATATAAAATAATAAAAAGAAAACTTTAAGTTTAAAAAATCAGCCCATACCAGAACACAAACACAAGATCAAAAAAAAAAAAAAAACTCCATCAAAACTTATTTTTAGTAAAAGTGCTATACTAAAAGCGTATATCTCGAAGATTAAAGTATTGGAAAAACTTCCAAAAATTACATAAAAAACAAAAGGAAACTTTTAACATGAACTTAATCATAACGAAACAAAAGAGAAACAAATGAAAACGTTTTTTTGCTGCTGCTGTACATTGAAAACATGTTTTTCCCATTCTTGTACGCGCCCGTTCGACTTGAAATAGTAACGCAAGAACAAGATTTTTTTTGGAAAATTTTAAAATTTATTTTCAATTCTTGATAAGTGTCAAATGTGTCGTCATCATAACTTTGATATATAAATTATTATTGTGATAAAGAAACTAAAATAATCTTATCTATTTTTGATATAATTAAAATATAATCTCTTATCAGTTACAATCAATAATAATATCTTAAGGTTTATTTTGTTTTTTTTGGGGTATAATGGCGATGATGCGAAGGATAAAAAAAGAAAACAAAAAGGAGTATGTAAACAAATATTTTATATATTATATATATATATATATATATATATATATATATATATATATATATATATATATATAATATAATATATATATATATATATATATATATATATATATATATATATATATATATATATATATATATATATATATATATATATATATATATATATATATATATATATATATTCATACATAGCGCTGAGTGTACAAATATTATTTGGATTTTTCGTTAAGTATAGCCTTAAGTATTTATTCTTTTGTTATATAAGTAAGAAACTTGTTTTATTTGTTTTATTTATTTTATTCAAAAAAAATATATCTTTAGTTCCATCTTCATCAAAATGTATACCGCCGGAACGACGAACGAACAAAAAATACAAAACAACTGGCAAAAACACTGTATACATTGTAATATGAAAGAATAATAATTCACGTGTCTCAACGTAAAAAAAAGTCTTGGATGTATTATAATAAAATTTACTGAAAGCCCACCGATCGTGACTGTACATTTTAATGAGTTTGCAATCATGTATAGATTTGTCTTTCGAAACCCAAAATATGTTGTGCTTTAATTTTATTCCAAATGATTTTGCTTATCAGGATTTATGTCCCGTGGGTTGATTATGCAAATACTAATGCGATTTACTCAGATTTCAGCATAACCACAGGATTAAATTTATTAGTTAAATAATCTGGAAAATCTATTTAAAAATAGAAAATGAATCAATTAGCTATGTCTAGAAAAAAGATCAGGGCTGTTAAACTGTTAAGCTTGACAATATATTTTAAATTTACATCATATATTTTTATAGCTCAGTAGCGTGATGGATAGAGATGTTAGCACATGTCGCACCTCCTTTCTTTAGTTTATTCCATAAATTTTTTATTCAAGCAATACTTGATTGGAAATTAAAAATTTGATATGCATAATTTGTAAACCACATTTAGGCTGGCAACGCAAATAATTTGTAAGGAAAAAAATGCGTTGCAAAAATTATCAAGGCTACTATCATGGCAGGTTTGTTGCCAAATATTTCTAAAATGTCACTTAATTATATTGAAAATTCTTGTAAAATGATGATGATGCGAGTGGCTGTCGAAAAACCTGCAAAAAAAATGATTCTGGCAATTATCATAATATTCAAACCATCGATGTGAACCGCAAACACATCTTGTATTACACATCAAAGTTTCATTTCCAAGAATGAAACCTCTCAACTTGACACTTAACCGTGGAATAATCATCTTTATCTTTCCAACCTTAACCCAAAAAATCCTATATGTAACGGAACACGTTGTTTAAATCGATGCTGACAAACATGTCAGTCAGATTATCAATTATGTATTTTCTACTATTTTGAAGTTAAATTGGAATGCTCTGGTTTGGACAGTGTGAACTAAACATTTTTAATTTTTAATTTATTTTCATGGTTTAAGGGAAGGTGAGTAAAATAGTTACAATCTCTATAGTTAGTGGGATGTCTAGTTAGTAATAATTTTTTTGCGTTGTTTCTTTTTTCCAAAGTTTTATTTATTTATTATGATTTTTTCCAACCACGGAGAAGTATGTATGAACACAAATG